>CM026399.1:33387757-33421880 GCA_014843695.1 Archivesica marissinica
AACGGGAATATTAACCGGAAAAGACCAGTAATGAATTGCCAAGTCTCCATATAACAAATGCTTATTAGCTTACCGTTTCGTGTCCCCTGTTGACAATACCATTGTAGGAATCTTTGACAGCGCTCACACTATAAATGACTGGTGTAAACACCACAGCACACTTTTCTTTGCCTTCTTTAAGTACCTCGTCTGTTGGCTTCGTTATCACTGGATACTGCTCTTCAAACAATGCCAATTTCCCAACTGCATATGCATTAACCATCTCAACTGCAATAGAGAAATATATATATAAAAGCTGTGCCAAGAAGAATGCAAACATGTAAGGGGTCGTGGAAAATAAGCGTTTTAGAGCTGAACGACAAATCAATTGAAATGTTGGGGTAGTGCATTTTACCGATTTATTCGATGAACGCTTTGTCAAAGTTTCAGATAGACTGGTGCCACTATTTGTAGTGTAGGTCCTTTTTCATAACTGTATAGAGAACACTTCTGGCCGAGGTAGCAAGCCATTTATGTTTCTAGCTTTAGCCTAAGCAATGGCTAAGAGGGCTAATTTGGAATGTATAAGCCGACAATGTAGGTCATTTGCATGCATTGCAAATGTAGAATTTAAAATACTGGTGTTTGGTGTCTTGGATTTACAAACATCTTACAAAGATATATAATCTCTTTATTATTATTATTATTATTTACAGTCGAAACGTCTAAGCAGCTAAGGGAAAGCTAGCTAGTTAATAGAGGTAAACCTAATGGCAACATGGAGACTGGGAAAGTGGGAGACTGGCTGCTTCAACCAACCCAATGGCAACGTGGAGACTGGGAAAGTGGGAGACTGGCTGCTTCAACCAACCCAATGGCAACGTGGAGACTGGCTGCTTCAACAGGTTGGTTGTTTTAATCCAATCAACGATCGCATATAGGCAAGAAGTAAAGTCTTCTCAAAACACTTGATAGTGTAGCCTCGTTTATATACTAGTATTCATACGGATTTGTAAATCTTACTTTGAGGCTGGTATCTGTCAACGTAGGGTTTAGCTGTCGTTACAACTGTCTGGACTCCACCCTCCGCTAGGTTACACGTAACCCTGAGTAATGCATTACAATCTTTCGTCTTCGAGTACATGCCGCACGCTTGCGTCCATGCTGAACTGACAACTGGGAGATTGCCGAGACGATATATAAACTGCTCGTTGGCCATCTGTTCGTGTTGCATCATCACCGCCTTTCTGTACATAAGGTTCGACTCTAAACTGTGGGATAGAATACAATAACAGGGTTCATTCTAGGTCAGAATTTTTGGGAGAAGTGAGAAAGCGTGTGATCGCTTCCTTAAATGGTGTTCTTTAATATACTTCTGCAAAATAGGGTTAAAATGCACAGTACAACCATTAAATACAACATTTGAATAAGAGTGCTTTATAAATGGGCCAGTGTATCTTTTTGTTGGAAAATAGTAAAAAACAAACAAAAAAATATAAATTTGGGTTTAGGGAGAAGAGTGATCCCTAGGGCGACAATTTCTTCCACATCGCCCTCTAGAATAATCCCTGCAATAATGTTACTATGAATTACATTATAAGATCGAAGCATTCGTACAACACAAAATGACAAAGATGGGCTAGAGCATGCACAAAATGTTTTATATACATCTACCTCTATATATAATGTCAAACCACTTCGCGGATGTAGACAAGTTGCGCATCAAACCGCAAAAAAATGTACGAGTAGTTAAAAGCATAAAATATAAGGAAGTAATGAAAGTTGGGCTTAAAGAGTTTAAAAGCAGCTGGGCAATACTAGGGGCTTGCATGATCAACAGCAAAATTGAATTGCTCCGTGGTAGGGAGGTGGATAATGTCCGGGTTAGATGGTTCCAATGATAAATAATCTTTGAAATAGCCTGTAATTTTAGTAATTAAAGAGCTTGAAGCTTAATGACATGCGGGAGAGGAAACTAGGTAAATTTCAATGGGGATAGCAACCAGATAATTATAAATTTTATGCACTAGGGATAACTTATTGTCAATACGCAGGAGAGTTACACGATTTAGGGAATGGAGCATGTTCAACACTAGAGAAACACTTAAAAGTCTGCCTTTATCCTTTTCAGACACCTTAATATAAATCTTGTGTTCGAGTACAGGGCAACGAAATTCCTGAGCCATATTCCAGCTGGGGTCTCGCTAGAGTATGGCAAGCCATGGAATTTAGGGGTCGATATATGGACTGGCATTCTCGACAGCCAAATAGAGATCTACTAGAGTATTCGTAAAAGCTAAATAGAGATGTACTCTTAGCATTCCCTAATAAGCTATGCAGTGGGGTTGGGGGGGGGGGGGGGAGATGGTTCCCACGATAAAGATACAGAAGCTTGGAAAAATTAATGTCTGTAGTTACTGTAATTAAAAAAAATATAATTTAAAGAATGGCAATAGCGTGCAGGGGGGAGAAGGAATTACAGCGGCGTAGCCAGCGGAAAATGTGCAACCCAATTTGAATTATCAAGCAACGTGGGTGCGAAGCTGAAACACAAGACCACTAATTCTTTGAAACAAAGACATCAAATGGTGAACTCTGGCACCTTGTAAGGGAAGCACAAAAAACACTTCCTGAATATAATGTACAAGCCCAGGCATTGTGGCGTAAAGGCAACTACACGCCTGAACTAGGTAATTCTCAATGGGGATACCAACCAAGTCATTATGAATTTTATGCACTAGGGATAACCTCTCGTCAATATGCAGGAGATCTACGAAGTCTGCGTAGATTTAGGTAATGGAGCATGTCCTACACTAGAGCAACGCTAGAAGTATTGCCTATATCAACGGGCTGCCCTTCGCTGGAGACCCTTAATTTCAAATCAGTGTTTCGGTATGGGGTGACCAAATCTAGGGAGCCATATTCCAGCTGGGGTCTCGCTATAGAGTCTGGTAAAGCATATACTGGGGGAGGGGTGTATTGAACTGGATGTTTCTATGTAGCATTTCCAAAAAGCTAAGAGATGGACTCTTAGCATTATCAAAAAACAAAATGGCAGACGTTTACTTTTTGGATAAAGTAGGTTAATGGAATCTTTCCAGAAAAAAGCTTTGGGGCCTATAGATCTACTTTAATTTACTTGCAATGATGGAATAGCACATGTTTAATATAAGCAACAAGTTAGTCACACAAAACGGGTACCAGCTCCCGTGATCAAATATCGAAAACAAAACACAACCTGAATAAACTCCAAATTGCCACTCCCCGTTCGGTTTCACACGAGCAAAATAAAATGAGATTAAATATGCCATTTCAGTCTGTACAAACTTGTACATTATGGTGTACAATTATAATAAACCACACATGTGTACTCACCTTAGAATGTCCTCCACTAACTTAAGCATGAAATCGGTAAAATTTGACTTAAATACGGTGAGAGATTACACAGAATGTTCAAAGTCCTCGAGATACTCGAGGAAATGCGTAAATTGCTCGACAGCTCACACACACGTGAACAAAATGAGATGTCTGCAATTGGGGTACACGGAGGGGAATTGTACTATAAACTCCAACAAATATTGAGATTTGTTCAGTAAATACCGTATACATTCTTACATGATTTCATTTAATATGACATTGTAATTTGTACTTGTTATTTTGCATCATAAATTATATAGAAAGTTGAATAATAATAAATGTTCCTTTAGATTGCCCCACTTCATTAATAATATCATTCTAGTTCGTGAACCTCGCTTTTATCAGCGCGCACCTGTTCGTGTTTACTGGGTTAGTGCATTATCACTGTTTGGCAAGGGATCTGCGGCGAACATTGTTCGGTTGTAACGTAATCGATATGTGCCTATATCATTGCGTTATTTGTCTCCTGCTCGACTAGTACATGTATATATGGGTGTTTGTTATGTCGTGGACTTAGTTATTATGTCATGGGATAACAATAAATAAATAATGCCTACCTGCCTAAATAAACAACACAAGTATGGCGTAGAAAAGAGATCACAATTAAGTACCAAATGTTTGCTGCACCCGTGTCATCCGTGGTCCAGTGGTAGAGCGTCGGATTTGGAATCGATCGGTCCCGGGTTCGATACTCGGGCCACGTATGTAGCAAGGCACCTCACACACATTGCTTAGAACTGGTTAACCACTTAGGTCGGATAAGCTTGCCCAGGAAAATATGTCTACGTCCCCGCAAGGGGTTTGACATTAATGGAACATACATACATACATACATAAATACACCTGCACACTAGTCTACGCAATCACATTAATTTAGGTGTTTGTATTGTGGGGGGGGGGGGGTGCGCCCACAGTATAAGTGAAGTTGTGTGTATATTTAGGTTTTAACACAATTGTAATTGTACGATGGTCGCCAGGTCGGACATATGGGTTTTCTCCGGGTACTCCGGTTTCCTCCCACATGAATTATCACATAATTATACGCTTTCATCCGAGCCAACGAGAGTGATTAATATAAGTTGTTAAAACTTGCTTCGCAATCGTTGTAAAATAAATAAAGTTTAAAAAACAACAAATATGAAAGCACCTAAAATAAACGCGGGTACACTCGCATAACTATTCACTATTTGATACGTGTACACCACAGGCGGATCTGTAGTACAGTGGTCGAACCTGCAATCCATGGGTTATATCTCATGTGATGTTCTTCCAAGGTTTTACCTTCGGTTTTGTCCGACCTGTTTTATGTTGGGTCATGATTTGTCCAGATATGCCAGGTTTCCATAGTCCAGGCCACACACCGCATCCATATTGTCAAGGAGAGCTCCCACCACCCGACCGGTTGTATAAGGTATATAGGCCCACATGTCCCCCATATAACCTATACCATTATTTTGCGTCGTAGAATGAATCGCATGTGTACGATTATAATTGATCCCATCATTAAATATTGACCCTCAAAGTAGGATAATGCCCCATACAATGGTCACCACCGGTCATAGCTTGATATCATTATGTAAGTGCATTTAGTTACCACTTGGCATTGAATAAAGTTTAACATTTCCATATCATAGTCTACGACCTCCATTGGACAGGGTATACTCTACAGCCTCATGATTACTGTTGCTTTAATAAGCTATCGAAACTACGTAGATACACGATGTTCCCCAAGAATTGCCTCTCTCGTCTGTCGTATCACAGGAATGCCGTAAGTATACTAGAGGACATAGAAAACGCACACCTAAATTATATGATTATTATTACACGAAAACGAAATACGAAGGATTCCATCAAAAATATATCATTTCTTTATTACAAAACACAAACTGAATAACTAAAAATATTCCGAAATGTTTAAAACTATGTATTTATATAGTTATTGTTTTTCATGTAAAACACACTAATCCGATGTGTGCGTTTTCAATGTCTTCTAGTACATGTATATGTCTTTATTGTATCTATATATGTTCAGATATTGTCACACCTCTCTTTAGAGTGTTCTGGACATGAGTGCGTGACATAAATAGTGAGTGTGGACAGCCAAAAAACGTAGCTATAACATATAGTAGAAATGAGAAAGATAATAAATAGGATACAGACGGATATGTAGTCCAGTGGTAACACGCTGGACTTGTTATCCGGGGATCGAATGTTCGATCCCCCGCCTGACCATAATAAAATGAACAGTCTGGGATGTTAAACCGAGGTCTCGTGTCGGTGCTTTACATCGTGCATGTAAAAGAATCAGAAGAGACTCTGGAATGGGTCTCTGTCTGTATCATTGCACTATCATCCAAAATCGAAAACGACTAATCCCGTCAGGAGGCGTCGCTCATATGGGCAACTGGTAGCGACGATAAATAAACGTAAAACACAATAATAAATAGGCGGGTAGTTACCTATGTGCTAAATACGCAATCATTGATAAATTTGATTTGATAACAAAAAATTGCTCTATATATTACGAGAGGTCGAAGGTTCGAATCTTGCTAGGGGTTCGTTCTGATATGGCCGGTTGGTGAGCCGCCAGCTAGTTAAATAATGGTTACCGATTGCCTATACTAGCATGGCGCCTGCTATACAAGTATAAGATTCGGGAAGTACCGATGTTCATAGAAGAGGTGTCTCATAAGTCAGAAATGACTGGCCCTTTAAAATAGGGGTGACACTATAATAAACAAAGACTTTACTTTACTCTTACATGTATATAACAATAACAATCGTATAACCGATAAATAATTACCAAATGGGTTGGGCCACAAGTTCTGAGAACATTAGTGATTGGCCCTCCCCAACGATTTGAATACTACAGAATGAAAGAGGCGTTATTACCCAATCAAAAACATATGTTATATGGTATGATTATATGTAAAATTTAAATAGCGAATGAACAGATAAGCAATATAAATAACCTGGAATATTATAATAGTATAGTAACTGCTACAATATAGCAATATTTTAAATGTGAGTAATTACTGTAAATGTATGCATACTATATGTAAAATATGATCATGAATACGTATAACCTTCTCCAAATTTGTACAACTATATATTTCTTTATGTTTGATATCTATGTACAAGTACTTATATAATTTATGCTAGTATCACTGTTTGCCATCAAGTATGCATGTATATGTCCTCATGGGCTTTTGAGCCTATTGGAATTGAGAAATAAAATCTCAAAAAAATATCAAATAGGTAGGTATTAGTCTTTGACTTTTTCAACGAAAGGTACGAGTCTGCATAATCCACTGTCCAGTTTCCGAAGATGTGCACCCCGAGAGCAAGGCTCAAGCAAAAGTGATAACGATGCATTTTCGGTTGGAAATTCACATTCACATTTTGGAGTTTCTCTCACATGGTTTTTGTATAAATCATCATTTAAATTGCTACATTTGTTTCTCAAACGAGCGTGGAGCAATGATAATAATCGTGTGCCAACTAGAAAATGCTTGGGTACCGTGGGTGCTTTAAACATTTCTTTCAATCTGGTATTAAATATACTTAGAGATGCGGATTTGCGTAAATCAATATTTAGTTGGTTCCATAGTGCAGTAGAGGAGGGTATAAATGAGTTACTATATATTTGAGTTCGACGTGCAATTGTAAGATACTTTTGGTTGTTTCTGAGTGGATATTCTGTAGATTCGGCTATAGTTGTAAATTATTACAAGTTTTTGGATTTTCCGTCGGTCTGGTAATGATACCCAACCTATTTCTTGTAATAGAGATTCTATAGATACAGACCTAGTTAACCCGGTGACTATATACGTGCTGCCTCGAACTGTATTAGAGATTCTATAGATACAGACCTAGTTAACCGGTGACTATACGTGCTGCCTCGAACTGTATTAGAGATTCTATAGATACAGACCTAGTTAACCGGTGACTATACGTGCTGCTTCAACTTGTAATTGTTGCAATGATTGTTGTTCGTATACCGTGCATCCATCCCAGACTACAGATGCATATTCCAAAATAGGTCGCATGTAAGATATGTAAATTTGATTAAGAGTTGATCTAAATGTAAGAGGTCGCATTGAACGTAGTACTTTAGACGCCGAAAATGAAATGTTATCGATATGTTCATGCCATTTAAGATCCGATGAAAGTGTTAAAACCTAAATGTTTGTGGTGACCGACAACATCAAGTGGAATATCGTTGAAGTAAAGAGTAGGTGTATCAGTCTGATTTGAAGAGAATAGCATAACTTCAGTGTTGTTATGGTTAAAAATTAAAATTACGTGCCACTGCTTAGACCATTCGTTAATGATTCTGGGATCGTGGTTCAATGTAGTTTCAATATAACTCATATCGTTAGATGAAACGGCAAGTGAACTACCTCCGAAACGTCTATAGTTAGCCTACACTTAATAGATTATCTGCTATAGCATTAACATACACCAGAAATAACAAGGGACCAAGGACGGAGCCTTGTGGAACACCAGCAGTAATATTACATATATTAGAAGTGTCTGCTCCTACAAAGACGGACTGTTTCCGATTAGACAGATACTCGTTTAACCATTGGAAAAATTCATTGTTGATTCCATGTTGTTTAAGCTTAAACAAGAGACCGCGGTGCCATACCCTGTCGAAAGCCTTAGAAATATCGCAGAAAATTATACATATTGATTGTTTGTTGTCGAACGTTTCACGAGTTGATGATAAATGTCTAACAGTTGGTATACGGTTGAATGTCCCGGTAAAAAAAACCCCTGACTGTAAAGAATATATCTAGTTATTAGAATATAAGTGATTATAAATGTACTTAAATATTATTTTCTCCACAGCTAATTCAGGAAATTGGTCTGTAATTAGATGTGGTATTTCTACTACCTTTTTTAAAAAGAGGCATAACCTTCGCGTATTTCGATGTGTTTGGAAAGATACAATCACGAATGGACTAAATTAAATATAATACATAGTGGACTATTTATTGATTCGCGCGTTTCTTTCAACAATCGATGACTTATTTCGTCTGGTCCTACTGTCTTATTTAGCATGTTATATATAAAAAACAGTGGAAGCACAATCTGATCAGATGGCTCAGTAATACAGTGGTTACTAGATTGTCAGTAACATGCATACATGCAATCTAATAGTGCATGTTACTGACAATCTATTAGATTGCATGTATGCATGTTACTGACAATCTATTATATTGCATGTATGCATGTTACTGACTTATTAGATTGCATGTATGCATGTTACTGACTTATTAGATTGCATGTATGCATGTTACTGACAATCTATTAGATTGCATGTATGCATGTTACTGACTTATTAGATTGCATGTATGCATGTTACTGACAATCTATTAGATTGCATGTATGCATGTTACTGACTTATTAGATTGCATGTATGCATGTTACTGACTTATTAGAGTGCATGTGTATACATTGTATATCCAACAGTTTATTAAAAACTTTATACAAATGTATTTATTTTACAACGGTTGCGAAGCAAATTCTAACAACTTATATTAATGTTTCTTACGGAGGTTGGTGCACCAAGTACTGGTTAACCGCTGGAGCCTGCCCAGGAAAGGTGTTGTTTGGTAAACTGCCCGTCGCTCAAATGGGAAACCGGTAGCGACGTTAAATAAACTTAAAAAATAAATAAATTATATTAATCACTCTCGTTGGCGCTGATGAAAGCGTATATGTGGTCATTCGTGTGGGAGGAAACCGGAGTAGCCAACCCGTAGAAAATCACCTGTCCGATCTTGCAACCACCGTACCATCTCACATACGTCCCGGTCCGAGGATCGAACCCGGGTTGCATTGGTGAGAAGCGAGCGCGCGAACCACTGCGCTAATCGGACATCCATTATTAGACAGTTTATTAGAGTGCATATGCATGTAACTGATAGTCGGGGAAGACCTTCTGTGCACGTGTAAGCAGTATTTCAAGCAGGGGCGGGCATCTGGTGGGCCAAACATGTAGAAAACAATAACGCAGATGCACCACAACGTATTGCTCCTATGCTGGACATATCGTATGTGGGTGCCAGGTCCCCCCCACCCCCGGATTCGCTAGTAACATAGGGCTATATATAAATTTTAATTTATTAGCCGAATTTGAGAAAATATACAAAATATTGTATCTTGTCGGAGATGAGCCTACTAATTCAAAATGTATAAGACAGTAACCTAATATTCTATTTATCCTATCTTCTGGAAAATATGTTTTAGAGAGGAAAGATCAATAATTTTATTTATTTTGTCAAATAAAACTGTACAGAATAGTAACTGAAACGTTACTTAACAGAAAAACAAGATGGACAAGAGATTATCTGATTCTAAAAATAGCTCACTTCCGTGAATTCCAACGGTATTTTTTACAAACATCACGTGACTTTCATTCATAAAACTTTACAGGCATTGTATAAATGACGTAGCCAAAACACGATGCGCGTGCAGCATAGTTCAAGGTAGGTATATTTAAGAAATAACAAGTATCAACAGTGGTATATCGCAGAATAACCCGAGTTTGAAGTTCTTATGCGTAGAAATATATCACGAAGGCCGAAGGCTTGCGTGATATATTTCTACGCATACGAACGACAAACGAGGGTTATTCTGCGATATACCACGGTTGATACTTATTATTTCGATTCTATCACGACTTACTTCTAATAATTTTAAAGGAGTATTTTCTTCAAACACCGCTGCATTTGGCTTTCGAAATTTCCTCCCGCGTAAAGGGGTGATGACGTTATTTTTTATAGAAAATATCAATCTAGTGCATAAATGAACAAAAGTTGTAACTGATCAATAATTTTATTTATTTTTTGTCAAATAAAACTGTACAGAATAGTAACTGAAACGTTACTTAACAGAAAAACAAGATGGACAAGAGATTATCTGATTCTAAAAATAGCTCACACTTCCGTGAATTCCAACGGTATTTTTTTACAAACATCGCGTGACTTTCATTCATAAAACTTTACACGCATTGTATAAATGACGTAGCCAAAACACGGTGCGCGTGCAGCATAGCTCAAGGTAGGTATATTGCAGAATAACCCGAGATTGGTTTTACTCTAGACGTATGTGTGTTATTAGCTGGGTCGTGTTAGAATGTAGAATAACCCGAGATTGGTTTTACTCTACACGTATTGTATGTTATTAGCTGGGTCGTGTTAGAATTACCAGTATTACGCATGGATGTAGGATAAATTGTTCTAGAAAGTGAAGCGGTACTGTATATATAAATCATTCTAATGTTGGATGTAAAGTAACTAAGCCCAAGTCTGGGTTTGAACACACGACCGCCTAATCCTCCATTATCTGGAGGTGAACACTCCACAGCACAAGTCTCCCTACAGTGGCCTACCACTACACGCTTCCCTTCTTCATATTGTTTTAATGCAGGCATCAATGGTTACAAAAATCCAACCGAGCAGAGTCGTCTACACCAAAAGTACGAGTCTGTGTAGTCATGTTTTCAACCCGAAAAACACTTCTAACATCATTAAAGTAACTAAACCAAGTCATTGTTTGAACCCACGACCGTCTGATCCGCCATTATCTATAAAAGCTAGCTATAGACTATAGTGACTTGTATACCACTGTAACCTATCACCACTGATGGTCACTGGTTCGAGCCCCGCTCGGGCCATGTCCCTTTATATGTAAAGTTTCTCGGAGGTTTGTGCATCAACTACTGGTTAACACTGGAACTCGTCCAGGAAACCTGTTGCTAGGTAAACTGCTCACCGGCGATATAAAAATTTAGTAACATTAACACTAACTTTACTATATATCCTCGCGGGGTGTTTGGCATTAGAGGGAGATAGATAATGCCAAGGACAATGTGTCTAGGCTCTTGGAAGTAAATAAAGACTACCAACCGACGTCGCGCTAGTAGGCTAATATCTCCCAAGTGCGCCTGTAATGCTCTGTAATCTGGTTCATTGTCCAACTCCCACACTTCATAATCCTCGGGTCTTAGTTCCCTTCCTAAATATGTTTCTAAAACCTTTTTAGCCATCCTACAGTACCCGCAGTAACTTTTAGAGAACACCATCACTTTCTTGCTGGCGATTTTCAAATCTACTTTTTGCTTAACACTAACCATCGTTAGTATAATGTTATGGTATATATAACTTAACTATTAAACCACAAGATAGTCGCATTGAATATGACAAAATATGCTGGGACACAGCTAGGAAAGATATTTTATTGGAACAGGTGATTTATGTTATTTAATGACATTGATGCTAAATTGTTGTCTGGTGAATATGATATTGACGAATGTATGAGCAAATTTTCAAACTTAGTACATGACATTTCTTCTAGATGTTTTTCAAAATCAGTAAACAGGCGTCCTAAACTTAAAAAGAAAAAGTCAGCTTGGTTTAATGAAAGTTGCCGAATAGCCAAATCTAACTTTTTTACAGCTGAGCGTAGATTTCTAGGGTGAAAATCCGATGTAAATAAACTTGAGTTTTTTTTATCTGTATTGCTGCTAATGCCAATAAACTTGAAATTAAAATTCTAATTAATTACTATTCTATCTATCTTCCTCTAACGAACCACTCGCGGGGATGTAGACATGTTGCGCGTCAAAAACGGCAATAAAGTTAAAAGTATGAGTAGTCAAAAGCATAAATATAAGAAAGTAATGAAAAGTAGTCTAAGTTGGGTTATGAGCTTCAAAGCAGCTGCGCAGCACAACTAGGGGCTATAACCAACCTATATAGTTCAAGGAATGGCAGTGGGGCGAGCATGACGGGAGATGGGAACTAGGTAATGTTCAATAGTATAGATCTATATATAATTTAATTAAATTCTAATTAATTACAATGAACATCCGCACACGTTTGACTAGGTAGACCATCTCGCCTTCTCGGGATATCCAGGATATTCGTATATCGGTGGCGTCCGTTGTCCAGTGGTAGAGCGTCGTAATTGGAATCCCTGGTCCCGTGTTTGATACTCGGTATTGGCACGTATGCAGTGTCCTTGAGCAAAGCACCACACACACATTGCTTAGTAGGCCTACTGGTTAACCGCTTAGATCGGCCAACCCGTGCCCAGGAAAACATGGCTAGGTCCCCGCAAGTGGTTTGACATAAATGGAATACACATGCATACTCAATTGCATAATTCTTCTTCGCATTATTTGGATATGACAACCCGGTCAAATCATACGAGGTCATTTCCACACATCGGCGCTTACACTGACAAATAGCCTCGACATAGCACACCTGTTTAGAAAAGCCAGTCCCAACCAGGATATCCCTGATAACCCGGTCAAATAATCTCAGTGTGTAAGACGGCGGCTCAATTATTGAGCGTATACGCTATAAATGCGGGATACATCACTAGACACAGACTCCTTTAGCGGTAGACATGTGCTTACATTCCATACATACTACAGTACCGCATTTGTCATGTGACCAGGATATGCCATGTTTTTACATTTATTTATCGTCGCTACCGGTTGCCCATAGGAGCGACGCTTCCTGAAGAGATTAGTAATTTTAGATTTTTGGAGGATAGTGCAATGATACAGACAGAGACCCATTCCAGAGTCTCCTCTTTTTACGTGCACGGTGTAAAGCACCGACACGAGACCTCGGTTTAACGTCCCATCTGAAAGACTGTTAATTTTATTAGGGTCAGGCGGGGGATCGAACCTGCGACCCCTGGATTACCAGTAATATGTTGCCGAATATGTCCGGAGAACATCCAGTAGTCGAAACCGGGATATCCCGAAGATGCGAAACGAGCCCACCTATTGCTTCCACTGGAGTCATTGACTACAACTAGATCACTGTTGTGTATGCGATACACGCGATATTGCGTAAATGTGATAAATATAGCCACTGTTATGAAATAGCGATTAAAGTATAAACTTTATTTATTTTACAATGATTGTGAAGGGATTACGGTATATATAGTACAACTAATGCATATCTCCTGAACGAATACTCATCTTAGCATAGGCTTAGCACCCATTAGAATCTCATAATATGACATAAATACCCTGTAGTGGTATATGGGGAGACTTATACTGTCCGTGTGTTTTACGTTTATTTATCGTCGCTACCGGTTGCCCATAGGAGCGACGCTTCCTGAAGAGATTAGTCATTTTAGATTGTTGGAGGATAGTGCAATGATACAGACAGAGACCCATTCCAGAGTCTCCTCTGGTTCTTTTACGTTCACGGTGTACATCACCGACACGAGACCTCGGTTTAATGTCCCATCTGAAAGACTGTTAATTTTATTAGGGTCAGACGGGGGATCGAACCTGCGATCCCTGGATTACTTATACTGTCTCTCTATAGAGCCTGCTTTTATAGAGACTTGGGTTCGGTTACTTTAACCCTACCGGCGAATTGAAAGTGCCAGTCTTTCAGATGGGACTTTAACCCAGTGTCTCATGTTGGTGCTTTACACCGTGCACGTAAAAGAACCAGAGGAGACTACAATTTCTCAGAAGTGATTTGTGATGAGACCTAGTTTAGGTGCGGAGCTCAAGCCATTACAAGTGTGCCCTTAGGCAAGGCATTTAAGTCCACGTTGCCTCTTCTCTCTCCCTCGTGGCAATGGATTCCATCAGGAATGAGGCCTCGTGAGTGATTAATATAAGTTGTAAGAACTTGTTTCGCAATCGAGCTAAAATAAAATTTGTATAAACTAACCGATCGGTGGTCAAACAGTTGTAATCCAGTGGCAGCAGGTTTAATAACAAGCTTACTATACTAGTGACTAATATACAGTATCCGCCTAGGGAACCGGTTACCGTATCTATCTCGGGAACCAGATATTGTATCCACCTAAGGAAAAGGTACTGTATCCACCTGGGAACCAGGTACTGTATGCACATCGGGAACCAGTTACTGTATTCACCTGGGAACCAGTTACTGTATTCACCTGGGAACCAGGTACTGTATCCACCTGGGAACCAGGTACTGTATGCACATCGGGAACCAGTTACTGTATTCACCTGGGAACCAGGTACTGTATACACATTGGGAACCAGGTACTGTATGCACATTGGGAACCAGGTACTGTATCCACCTGGGAACCAGGTACTGTATGCACATTGGGAACCAGGTACTGTATTCACCTGGGAACCAGGTACTGTATACACATCGGGAACCAGTTACTGTATTCACCTGGGAACCAGGTACTGTATGCACATTGGGAACCAGGTACTGTATCCACCTGGGAACCAGGTACTGTATGCACATTGGGAACCAGGTACTGTATACACATTGGGAACCAGGTACTGTATCCACCTGGGAACCAGGTACTGTATGTACATTGGGAACCAGGTACTGTATACACATTGGGAACCAGGTACTGTACCCACCTGGGAACCAGGTACTGTATACACATTGGGAACCTGGTACTGTGTTCACCTCGGGACACGTTATTGTATCCACACCAGGTACTGTATACACACTGGGAACCAGGTAGTGTCCATCTCGGGAACCAGGTACAATATCATCCCAGAGAACCAGGAGCAATATCATATTGATCTACTAGTTTACCTGAAGATCCACCAAACTTGACAGCAATTACAGATGGAATATGTTATTTGAAGAAGAATGTCGACATTGGATGCCCCCCCCCCCCGAGCTATTGATATGAGCATAGTTCAGGTCAGCTAGAAATAAACACGCGATAGCTCTATAATTATCTTACAGTATCAAGAGGATAACATTAAAGAGATTTACTTCCATACTTCCACAAGAGCAATCCTTCGCCACGCTGCAAAACCTCCATCTCACAATCGTGGATCCTTATCCAAACTGGTACATCATCCCTCACCCGAGACCTACCCTTCCACCAATTGTCATTACAATATGTCAGTAACTCTGCGTGACAGAAACTGAGACAAAAACAAGACCTCCTTGGTAGAGGTAAAACTGAGGTTGACAGCCTATCATAACATGTCTACATCTAAACAATCCACAGATAAGTGGCACAGCCTATCATAACATGTCTACATCTAAACAATCCACAGATAAGTGGCACAGCCTATCATAACATGTCTACATCTAAACAATCCACAGATAAGTGGCACAGCCTATCATAACATGTCTACATCTAAACAATCCACAGATAAGTGGCACAGCCTATCATAACATGTCTACATCTAAACAATCCACAGATAAGTGGCACAGCCTATCATAACATGTCTACATCTAAACAATCCACAGATAAGTGGCACAGCCTATCATAACATGTCTACATCTAAACAATCCACAGATAAGTGGCACAGCCTATCATAACATGTCTACATCTAAACAATCCACAGATAAGTGGCACAGCCTATCATAACATGTCTACATCTAAACAATCCACAGATAAGTGGCACAGCCTATCATAACATGTCTACATCTAAACAATCCACAGATAAGTGGCACAGCCTATCATAACATGTCTACATCTAAACAATCCACGGATAAGTGGCACAGCCTATCATAACATGTCTACATCTAAACAATCCACAGATAAGTGGCACAGCCTATCATAACATGTCTACATCTAAACAATCCACAGATAAGTGGCACAGCCTATCATAACATGTCTACATCTAAACAATCCACAGATAAGCGGGACAGCCTATCATAACATGTCTACATCTAAACAATCCACAGATAAGTGGGACAGCCTATCATAACATGTCTACATCTAAACAATCCACGGATAAGCACGACAGCCTATCATAACATGTCTACATCTAAACAATCCACAGATAAGTGGCACAGCCTATCATAACATGTCTACATCTAAACAATCCACAGATAAGTGGCACAGCCTATCATAACATGTCTACATCTAAACAATCCACAGATAAGCGGGACAGCCTATCATAACATGTCTACATCTAAACAATCCACAGATAAGCAGGACAGCCTATCATAACAGGTCTACATCTAAACAATCCACAGATAAGCAGGACAGCCTATCATAACAGGTCTACATCTAAACAATCCACAGATAAGTGGCACAGCCTATCATAACATGTCTACATCTAAACAATCCACAGATAAGTGGCACAGCCTATCATAACATGTCTACATCTAAACAATCCACAGATAAGTGGCACAGCCTATCATAACATGTCTACATCTAAACAATCCACAGATAAGTGGCACAGCCTATCATAACATGTCTACATCTAAACAATCCACAGATAAGTGGCACAGCCTATCATAACATGTCTATATCTAAACAATCCACAGATAAGTGGCACAGCCTATCATAACATGTCTACATCTAAACAATCCACAGATAAGTGGCACAGCCTATCATAACATGTCTACATCTAAACAATCCACGGATAAGCGGGACAGCCTATCATAACATCTAAACAATCCACAGATAAGTGGCACAGCCTATCATAACTGTCTACATCTAAACAATCCACGATAAGACAGCCTATCATAACATGTCTACATCTAAACAATCCACAGATAAGTGGCACAGCCTATCATAACATGTCTACATCTAAACAATCCACAGATAAGCGGGACAGCCTATCATAACATGTCTACATCTAAACAATCCACAGATAAGCGGGACAGCCTATCATAACAGGTCTACATCTAAACAATCCACAGATAAGTGGCACAGCCTATCATAACATGTCTACATCTAAGAACAATCCACAGATAAGTGGCACAGCCTATCATAACATGTCTACATCTAAACAATCCACAGATAAGTGGCACAGCCTATCATAACATGTCTACATCTAAACAATCCACAGATAAGTGGGACAGCCCATCATAACATGTCTACATCTAAACAATCCACGGATAAGTGGCACAGCTATCATAACATGTCTACAATCCACAGATAAGTGGCACAGCCTATCATAACATGTCTACATCTAAACAATCCACAGATAAGCAGGACAGCCTATCATAACAGGTCTACATCTAAACAATCCACAGATAAGTGGCACAGCCTATCATAACAGGTCTACATCTAAACAATCCACAGATAAGTGGACAGCCTATCATAACATGTCTACATCTAAACAACCACAGATAAGTGGCACAGCCTATCATAACATGTCTACATCTAAACAATCCACAGATAAGTGGACAGCCTATCATAACATGTCTACATCTAAACAATCCACAGATAAGTGGGACAGCCTATCATAACATGTCTACATCTAAACAATCCACAGATAAGCAGGACAGCCTATCATAACATGTCTACATCTAAACAATCCACAGATAAGTGGCACAGCCTATCATAACATGTCTACATCTAAACAATCCACAGATAAGTGGCACAGCCTATCATAACATGTCTACATCTAAACAATCCACAGATAAGTGCCTATCATAACATGTCTACATCTAAACAATCCACGGATAAGTGGCACAGCCTATCATAACATGTCTACATCTAAACAATCCACAGATAAGTGGCACAGCCTATCATAACATGTCTACATCTAAACAATCCACAGATAAGTGGGACAGCCTATCATAACATGTCTACATCTAAACAATCCACAGATAAGTGGGACAGCCTATCATAACATGTCTACATCTAAACAATCCACAGATAAGCAGGACAGCCTATCATAACATGTCTACATCTAAACAATCCACAGATAAGTGGCACAGCCTATCATAACATGTCTACATCTAAACAATCCACAGATAAGTGGCACAGCCTATCATAACATGTCTACATCTAAACAATCCACAGATAAGTGGCACAGCCTATCATAACATGTCTACATCTAAACAATCCACAGATAAGTGGCACAGCCTATCATAACATGTCTACATCTAAACAATCCACAGATAAGTGGCACAGCCTATCATAACATGTCTACATCTAAACAATCCACAGATAAGTGGGACCCTATCATAAAGTCTACTCTAACAATCCAGATAAGTGGCACAGCCTATCATAACATGTCTACATCTAAACAATCCACAGATAAGTGGCACAGCCTATCATAACATGTCTACATCTAAACAATCCACAGATAAGCGGGACAGCCTATCATAACATGTCTACATCTAAACAATCCACAGATAAGTGGGACAGCCTATCATAACATGTCTACATCTAAACAATCCACAGATAAGTGGCACAGCCTATCATAACATGTCTACATCTAAACAATCCACAGATAAGTGGACAGCCTATCATAACATGTCTACATCTAAACAATCCACAGATAAGTGGCACAGCCTATCATAACATGTCTACATCTAAACAATCCACAGATAAGTGGCACAGCCTATCATAACATGTCTACATCTAAACAATCCACAGATAAGTGGCACAGCCTATCATAACATGTCTACATCTAAACAATCCACAGATAAGTGGACAGCCTATCATAACATGTCTACATCTAAACAATCCACAGATAAGTGGCACAGCCTATCATAACATGTCTACAATCCACAGATAAGTGGCACAGCCTATCATAACATGTCTACATCTAAACAATCCACAGATAAGTGGGACAGCCTATCATAACATGTCTACATCTAAACAATCCACAGATAAGTGGCACAGCCTATCATAACATGTCTACATCTAAACAATCCACAGATAAGTGGACCCATCATAAAGTCTACTACAATCCAGATAAGTGGCACAGCCTATCATAACATGTCTACATCTAAACAATCCACAGATAAGTGGGACAGCCTATCATAACATGTCTACATCTAAACAATCCACAGATAAGTGGACAGCCTATCATAACATGTCTACATCTAAACAATCCACAGATAAGTGGCACAGCCTATCATAACATGTCTACATCTAAACAATCCACAGATAAGTGGGACAGCCTATCATAACATGTCTACATCTAAACAATCCACAGATAAGTGGCACAGCCTATCATAACATGTCTACATCTAAACAATCCACAGATAAGTGGCACAGCCTATCATAACATGTCTACATCTAAACAATCCACAGATAAGTGGCACAGCCTATCATAACATGTCTACATCTAAACAATCCACAGATAAGTGGCACAGCCTATCATAACATGTCTACATCTAAACAATCCACGGATAAGTGGCACAGCCTATCATAACATGTCTACAATCCACAGATAAGTGGCACAGCCTATCATAACATGTCTACATCTAAACAATCCACAGATAAGTGGCACAGCCTATCATAACATGTCTACATCTAAACAATCCACAGATAAGCATGACAGCCTATCATAACATGTCTACATCTAAACAATCCACAGATAAGTGGCACAGCCTATCATAACATGTCTACATCTAAACAATCCACAGATAAGCATGACAGCCTATCATAACAGGTCTACATCTAAGCAATCCACAGATAAGTGGCACAGCCTATCATAACATGTCTACATCTAAACAATCCACAGATAAGCATGACAGCCTATCATAACAGGTCTACATCTAAGCAATCCACAGATAAGTGGCACAGCCTATCATAACATGTCTACATCTAAACAATCCACAGATAAGCATGACAGCCTATCATAACAGGTCTACATCTAAGCAATCCACAGATAAGTGGCACAGCCTATCATAACATGTCTACATCTAAACAATCCACAGATAAGCATGACAGCCTATCATAACAGGTCTACATCTAAGCAATCCACAGATAAGTGGCACAGCCTATCATAACATGTCTACATCTAAACAATCCACAGATAAGCGGGACAGCCTATCATAACATGTCTTCATCTAAACAATCCACGGATAAGCGGCACAGCCTATCATAACATGTCTACATCTAAACAATCCACAGATAAGTGGGACAGCCTATCATGACATGTCTACATCTAACAATCCACGGATAAGGACCCATCAAAAGGTCTACATCTAAACAATCCACAGATAAGTGGGACAGCCTATCATGACATGTCTACATCTAAACAATCCACGGATAAGTGGCACAGCCTATCATAACATGTCTACATCTAAACAATCCACAGATAAGTGGCACAGCCTATCATAACATGTCTACATCTAAACAATCCACAGATAAGTGGCACAGCCTATCATAACATGTCTACATCTAAGCAATCCACAGATAAGTGGCACAGCCTATCATAACATGTCTACATCTAAACAATCCACAGATAAGTGGCACAGCCTATCATAACATGTCTACATCTAAACAATCCACAGATAAGTGGCACAGCCTATCATAACATGTCTACATCTAAGCAATCCACAGATAAGTGGCACAGCCTATCATAACATGTCTACATCTAAACAATCCACAGATAAGCGGCACAGCCTATCATAACATGTCTACATCTAAACAATCCACGGATAAGTGGCACAGCCTATCATAACATGTCTACATCTAAACAATCCACAGATAAGCACGACAGCCTATCATAATATGTCTACATCTAAACAATCCACAGATAAGTGGCACAGCCTATCATAACATGTCTACATCTAAACAATCCACGGATAAGTGGCACAGCCTATCATAACATGTCTATATGTAAACAATCCACGGATAAGTGGCACAGCCTATCATAACATGTCTACATCTAAACAATCCACAGATAAGCGGGACAGCCTATCATAACATGTCTACATCTAAACAATCCACAGATAAGTGAGACAGCCTATCATAACATGTCTACATCTAAACAATCCACGGATAAGTGGCACAGCCTATCATAACATTATATATTAAACAATCCACAGATAGGTGGCACAGCCTATCATAACATGTCTACATCTAAACAATCCACAGATAAGTGGCACAGCCTATCATAACATGTCTACATCTAAACAATCCACAGATAAGTGGCACAGCCTATCATAACATGTCTACATCTAAACAATCCACAGATAAGTGGCACAGCCTATCATAACATGTCTACATCTAAACAATCCACAGATAAGTGGCACAGCCTATCATAACATGTCTACATCTAAACAATCCACAGATAAGTGGCACAGCCTATCATAACATGTCTACATTTAAACATCCACGGATAAGTGGGACAGCCTATCATAACATGTCTACATCTAAACAATCCACAGATAAGTGGCACAGCCTATCATAACATGTCTACATCTAAACAATCCACGGATAAGCGGGACAGCCTATCATAATATGTCTACATCTAAACAATCCACGGATAAGCGGGACAGCCTATCATAATATGTCTACATCTAAACAATCCACAGATAAGCACGACAGCCTATCATAATATGTCTACATCTAAACAATCCACAGATAAGTGGCACAGCCTATCATAACATGTCTACATCTAAACAATCCACGGATAAGTGGACAGCCTATCATAACATGTCTACATCTAAACAATCCACAGATAAGTGGCACAGCCTATCATAACATGTCTACATCTAAACAATCCACAGATAAGTGGCACAGCCTATCATAACATGTCTACATCTAAACAATCCACAGATAAGTGGCACAGCCTATCATAACATGTCTACATCTAAACAATCCACAGATAAGTGGCACAGCCTATCATAACATGTCTACATCTAAACAATCCACAGATAAGTGGACAGCCTATCATAACATGTCTACATCTAAACAATCCACAGATAAGTGGGACCATCATAGGCACAGCCTATCATAACATGTCTAAGACAGCCTATATACATGTCTACATCTAACAATCCACAGATAAGTGGACAGCCTATCATAACATGTCTACATCTAAACAATCCACAGATAAGTGGCACAGCCTATCATAACATGTCTACATCTAAACAATCCACAGATAAGTGGCACAGCCTATCATAACATGTCTACATCTAAACAATCCACAGATAAGCGGGACAGCCTATCATAACATGTCTACATCTAAACAATCCACAGATAAGTGGCACAGCCTATCATAACATGTCTACATCTAAACAATCCACAGATAAGTGGCACAGCCTATCATAACATGTCTACATCTAAACAATCCACAGATAAGTGGCACAGCCTATCATAACATGTCTACAAACAGCCTATCATAACATGTCTACATCTAAACAATCCACAGATAAGTGGCACAGCCTATCATAACATGTCTACATCTAAACAATCCACAGATAAGTGGCACAGCCTATCATAACATGTCTACATCTAAACAATCCACAGATAAGTGGCACAGCCTATCATAACATGTCTACATCTAAACAATCCACAGATAAGTGGCACAGCCTATCATAACATGTCTACATCTAAACAATCCACAGATAAGTGGCACAGCCTATCATAACATGTCTACATCTAAACAATCCACAGATAAGCGGGACAGCCTATCATAACATGTCTACATCTAAACAATCCACGGATAAGCGGGACAGCCTATCATAACATGTCTACATCTAAACAATCCACGGATAAGTGGCACAGCCTATCATAACATGTCTACATCTAAACAATCCACAGATAAGTGGCACAGCCTATCATAACATGTCTACATCTAAACAATCCACAGATAAGTGGGACAGCCTATCATAACATGTCTACATCTAAACAATCCACGGATAAGTGGCACAGCCTATCATAACATGTCTACATCTAAACAATCCACAGATAAGTGGCACAGCCTATCATAACATGTCTACATCTAAACATCCACGGATAAGCGGGACAGCCTATCATAACATGTCTACATCTAAACAATCCACAGATAAGTGGCACAGCCTATCATAACATGTCTACATCTAAACAATCCACAGATAAGCACGACAGCCTATCATAATATGTCTACATCTAAACAATCCACAGATAAGTGGCACAGCCTATCATAACATGTCTACATCTAAACAATCCACAGATAAGCAGGACAGCCTATCATAACAGGTCTACATCTAAACAATCCACAGATAAGTGGCACAGCCTATCATAACATGTCTACATCTAAACAATCCACAGATAAGTGGCACAGCCTATCATAACATGTCTACATCTAAACAATCCACAGATAAGTGGGACAGCCTATCATAACATGTCTACATCTAAACAATCCACGGATAAGTGGCACAGCCTATCATAACATGTCTACATCTAAACAATCCACAGATAAGTGGCACAGCCTATCATAACATGTCTACATTTAAACAATCCACAGATAAGCGGGACAGCCTATCATAACATCTAAACAATCCACAGATAAGTGGCACAGCCTATCATAACTTCTACATCTAAACAATCCACGGATAAGCACGACAGCCTATCATAACATGTCTACATCTAAGCAATCCACAGATAAGTGGCACAGCCTATCATAACATGTCTACATCTAAACAATCCACAGATAAGCGGGACAGCCTATCATAACATGTCTACATCTAAACAATCCACAGATAAGCTGACAGCCTATCATAACAGGTCTACATCTAAACAATCCACAGATAAGTGGCACAGCCTATCATAACATGTCTACATCTAAACAATCCACAGATAAGTGGCACAGCCTATCATAACATGTCTACATCTAAACAATCCACAGATAAGCGGGACAGCCTATCATAACATGTCTACATCTAAACAATCCACGGATAAGTGGGACAGCCTATCATAACATGTCTACATCTAAACAATCCACGGATAAGTGGCACAGCCTATCATAACATGTCTACATCTAAACAATCCACAGATAAGTGGCACAGCCTATCATAACATGTCTACATCTAAACAATCCACAGATTAGTGGCACAGCCTATCATAACATGTCTACATCTAAGCAATCCACAGATAAGTGGCACAGCCTATCATAACATGTCTACATCTAAGCAATCCACAGATAAGTGGCACAGCCTATCATAACATGTCTACATCTAAACAATCCACGGATAAGCGGGACAGCCTATCATAACATGTCTACATCTAAGCAATCCACGGATAAGCTGGACAGCCTATCATAACATGTCTACATCTAAACAATCCACAGATAAGCGGGACAGCCTATCATAACATGTCTACATCTAAACAATCCACAGATAAGCACGACAGCCTATCATAATATGTCTACATCTAAACAATCCACAGATAAGTGGCACAGCCTATCATAACATGTCTACATCTAAACAATCCACGGATAAGTGGCACAGCCTATCATAACATGTCTACATCTAAACAATCCACAGATAAGTGGCACAGCCTATCATAACCTGTCTACATCTAAATAATCCACAGATAAGCACGACAGCCTATCATAATATGTCTACATCTAAACAATCCACAGATAAGTGGCACAGCCTATCATAACCTGTCTACATCTAAACAATCTACAGATAAATGGCACAGCCTATCATAACATGTCTACATCTAAACAATCCACAGATAAGTGGCACAGCCTATCATAACATGTCTACATCTAAACAATCCACATATAAGTGGGACCACCTATCATAATAGGTCTACCTCTGAACAATCCACAGATAAGCACGACAGCCTATCATAATATGTCTACATCTAAACAATCCACAGATAAGCAGGACAGCCTATCATAACAGGTCTACATCTAAACAATCCACAGATAAGTGGCACAGCCTATCATAACCTGTCTACATCTAAACAATCCACAGATAAGTGGCACAGCCTATCACAACATGTCTACATCTAATCAATCCACAGATAAATGGCACAGCCTATCATAACATGTCTACATCTAAACAATCCACAGATAAGTGGCACAGCCTATCATAACATGTCTACATCTAAACAATCCACAGATAACTGGCACAGCCTATCATAACATGTCTACATCTAAACAATCCACAGATAAGTGGCACAGCCTATCATAACATGTCTACATCTAAACAATCCACAGATAAGTGGCACAGCCAATCATAACATGTCTACATTTAAACAATCCACAGATAAGTGGCACAGCCTATCATAACATGTCTACATCTAAACAATCCACAGATAAGTGGCACAGCCTATCATAACATGTCTACATTTAAACAATCCACAGATAAGCGGACAGCCTATCATAACATCTAAACAATCCACAGATAAGTGGCACAGCCTATCATAACATGTCTACATCTAAACAATCCACAGATAAGCATGACAGCCTATCATAACAGGTCTACATCTAAGCAATCCACAGATAAGTGGCACAGCCTATCATAACATGTCTACATCTAAACAATCCACAGATAAGCATGACAGCCTATCATAACATGTCTACATCTAAACAATCCACAGATAAGTGGCACAGCCTATCATAACATGTCTACATCTAAACAATCCACAGATAAGTGGGACAGCCTATCATAACATGTCTACATCTAAGCAATCCACGGATAAGTGGGACCCTATCATAAAGGTCTACATCTAAACAATCCACAGATAAGTGGGACAGCCTATCATAACATGTCTACATCTAAACAATCCACAGATAAGTGGCACAGCCTATCATAACATGTCTACATCTAAACAATCCACAGATAAGTGGCACAGCCTATCATAACATGTCTACATCTAAACAATCCACAGATAAGTGGCACAGCCTATCATAACATGTCTACATCTAAGCAATCCACAGATAAGTGGCACAGCCTATCATAACATGTCTACATCTAAACAATCCACAGATAAATGGCACAGCCTATCGTAACATGTCTCATCTAAACAATCCACAGATAAGTGGCACAACCTATCATAACATGTCTACATCTAAGCAATCCACAGATAAGTGGCACAGCCTATCATAACATGTCTACATCTAAACAATCCACAGATAAGTGGCACAGCCTATCATAACATGTCTACATCTAAACAATCCACGGATAAGTGGCACAGCCTATCATAACATGTCTACATCTAAACAATCCACAGATAAGCACGACAGCCTATCATAATATGTCTACATCTAAACAATCCACAGATAAGTGGCACAGCCTATCATAACATGTCTACATCTAAACAATCCACGGATAAGTGGCACAGCCTATCATAACATGTCTATATGTAAACAATCCACGGATAAGTGGCACAGCCTATCATAATATGTCTACATCTAAACAATCCACAGATAAGCGGGACAGCCTATCATAACATGTCTACATCTAAACAATCCACAGATAAGTGAGACAGCCTATCATAACATGTCTACATCTAAACAATCCACGGATAAGTGGCACAGCCTATCATAACATATATATATGTAAACAATCCACAGATAGGTGGCACAGCCTATCATAACATGTCTACATCTAAACAATCCACAGATAAGTGGCACAGCCTATCATAACATGTCTACATCTAAACAATCCACAGATAAGTGGCACAGCCTATCATAACATGTCTACATCTAAGCAATCCACAGATAAGTGGCACAGCCTATCATAACATGTCTACATCTAAACAATCCACAGATAAGTGGCACAGCCTATCATAACATGTCTACATCTAAACAATCCACAGATAAGTGGCACAGCCTATCATAACATGTCTACATTTAAACATCCACGGATAAGTGGGACAGCCTATCATAACATGTCTACATCTAAACAATCCACAGATAAGTGGCACAGCCTATCATAACTTGTCTACATCTAAACAATCCACGGATAAGCGGGACAGCCTATCATAATATGTCTACATCTAAACAATCCACGGATAAGCGGGACAGCCTATCATAATATGTCTACATCTAAACAATCCACAGATAAACACGACAGCCTATCATAATATGTCTACATCTAAACAATCCACAGATAAGTGGCACAGCCTATCATAACATGTCTACATCTAAACAATCCACGGATAAGTGGCACAGCCTATCATAACATGTCTACATCTAAACAATCCACATATAAGCAGGACAGCCTATCATAACAGGTCTACATCAAAACAATCCACAGATACGTGGCACAGCCTATCACAACCTGTCTACATCTAAACAATCCACAGATAAGTGGGACCACCTATCATAATAGGTCTACCTCTGAACAATCCACGGATAAGTCACACAGCCTATCATAACATGTCTATATGTAAACAATCCACGGATAAGTGGCACAGCCTATCATAACATGTCTACATCTAAACAATCCACAGATAAGCGGGACAGCCTATCATAACATGTCTACATCTAAACAATCCACAGATAAGTGGCACAGCCTATCATAACATGTCTACATCTTAAGAACAATCCACAGATAAGTGGCACAGCCTATCATAACATGTTTACATCTAAACAATCCACAGATAAGTGGCACAGCCTATCATAACATGTCTACATCTAAACAATCCACAGATAAGCGGGACAGCCTATCATAACATGTCTACATCTAAACAATCCACAGATAAGTGGGACAGCCTATCATAACATGTCTACATCTAAACAATCCACAGATAAGTGGCACAGCCTATCATAACATGTCTACATCTAAACAATCCACAGATAAGCGGGACAGCCTATCATAACATGTCTACATCTAAACAATCCACAGATAAGTGGCACAGCCTATCATAACATGTCTACATCTAAACAATCCACAGATAAGTGGGACAGCCTATCATGACATGTCTACATCTAAGCAATCCACGGAAAAGTGGCACAGCCTATCATAACATGTCTACATCTAAACAATCCACAGATAAGTGGCACAGCCTATCATAACATGTCTACATCTAAACAATCCACAGATAAGTGGGACAGCCTATCATAACATGTCTACATCTAAACAATCCACAGATAAGTGGCACAGCCTATCATAACATGTCTACATCTAAACAATCCACAGATAAGTGGCACAGCCTATCATAACATGTCTACATCTAAACAATCCACAGATAAGTGGCACAGCCTATCATAACATGTCTACATCTAAACAATCCACAGATAAGTGGGACAGCCTATCATAACATGTCTACATCTAAACAATCCACGGATAAGTGGCACAGCCTATCATAACATGTCTACATCTAAACAATCCACAGATAAGTGGCACAGCCTATCATAACATGTCTACATCTAAACAATCCACAGATAAGTGGCACAGCCTATCATAACATGTCTACATCTAAACAATCCACAGATAAGTGGCACAGCCTATCATAACATGTCTACATCTAAACAATCCACAGATAAGTGGCACAGCCTATCATAACATGTCTACATCTAAACAATCCACAGATAAGTGGCACAGCCTATCATAACATGTCTACATCTAAACAATCCACAGATAAGCGGGACAGCCTATCATAACAGGTCTACATCTAAACAATCCACAGATAAGCACGACAGCCTATCATAACATGTCTACATCTAAACAATCCACAGATAAGTGGGACAGCCTATCATAACATGTCTACATCTAAACAATCCACAGATAAGTGGCACAGCCTATCATAACATGTCTACATCTAAACAATCCACAGATAAGTGGCACAGCCTATCATAACATGTCTACATCTAAACAATCCACAGATAAGTGGGACCACCTATCATAATAGTCTACCTCTGAACAATCCACAGATAGTGGCACAGCCTATCATAACATGTCTACATCTAAACAATCCACAGATAAGCGGGACAGCCTATCATAACATGTCTACATCTAAACAATCCACAGATAAGTGGCACAGCCTATCATAACATGTCTACATCTAAACAATCCACAGATAAGTGGGACAGCCTATCATAACATGTCTACATCTAAACAATCCACGGATAAGTGGCACAGCCTATCATAATTCTACATCTAAACAATCCACAGATAAGCACACAGCCTATCATAACATGTCTACATCTAAACAATCCACAGATAAGTGGCACAGCCTATCATAACATGTCTACATCTAAACAATCCACAGATAAGTGGCACAGCCTATCATAACATGTCTACATCTAAACAATCCACAGATAAGTGGCACAGCCTATCATAACATGTCTACATCTAAACAATCCACAGATAAGTGGCACAGCCTATCATAACATGTCTACATCTAAACAATCCACAGATAAGTGGCACAGCCTATCATAACATGTCTACATCTAAACAATCCACAGATAAGTGGCACAGCCTATCATAACATGTCTACATCTAAACAATCCACAGATAAGTGGCACAGCCTATCATAACATGTCTACATCTAAACAATCCACAGATAAGTGGCACAGCCTATCATAACATGTCTACATCTAAACAATCCACGGATAAGCGGGACAGCCTATCATAACATCTATCAGATAAGGGACAGCCTATCATAACATCTAAACAATCCACATATAAGTGGCACAGCCTATCATAACATGTCTACATCTAAACAATCCACAGATAAGCGGGACAGCCTATCATAACATGTCTACATCTAAACAATCCACAGATAAGTGGGACAGCCTATCATAACATGTCTACATCTAAACAATCCACAGATAAGTGGCACAGCCTATCATAACATGTCTACATCTAAACAATCCACAGATAAGTGGCACAGCCTATCATAACATGTCTACATCTAAACAATCCACAGATAAGTGGGACAGCCTATCATAACATGTCTACATCTAAACAATCCACGGATAAGTGGCACAGCCTATCATAACATGTCTACATCTAAACAATCCACAGATAAGTGGCACAGCCTATCATAACATGTCTACATCTAAACAATCCACAGATAAGTGGCACAGCCTATCATAACATGTCTACATCTAAACAATCCACAGATAAGGCACAGCCTATCATAACATGTCTACATCTAAACAATCCACAGATAAGTGGCACAGCCTATCATAACATGTCTACATCTAAACAATCCACAGATAAGTGGCACAGCCTATCATAACATGTCTACATCTAAACAATCCACAGATAAGCGGGACAGCCTATCATAACGTCTAATCTAAACAATCCACAGATAAGTGGCACAGCCTATCATAACATGTCTACATCTAAACAATCCACAGATAAGTGGGACAGCCTATCATAACATGTCTACATCTAAACAATCCACAGATAAGTGGCACAGCCTATCATAACATGTCTACATCTAAACAATCCACAGATAAGTGGCACAGCCTATCATAACATGTCTACATCTAAACAATCCACAGATAAGTGGGACAGCCTATCATAACATGTCTACATCTAAACAATCCACAGATAAGTGGCACAGCCTATCATAACATGTCTACATCTAAACAATCCACAGATAAGTGGCACAGCCTATCATAACATGTCTACATCTAAACAATCCACAGATAAGTGGCACAGCCTATCATAACATGTCTACATCTAAACAATCCACAGATAAGTGGCACAGCCTATCATAACATGTCTACATCTAAACAATCCACAGATAAGTGGCACAGCCTATCATAACATGTCTACATCTAAACAATCCACAGATAAGTGGCACAGCCTATCATAACATGTCTACATCTAAACAATCCACAGATAAGTGGCACAGCCTATCATAACATGTCTACATCTAAACAATCCACAGATAAGTGGCACAGCCTATCATAACATGTCTACATCTAAACAATCCACAGATAAGGGACAGCCTATCATAACATGTCTACATCTAAACAATCCACAGATAAGTGGGACAGCCTATCATAACATGTCTACATCTAAACAATCCACAGATAAGTGGCACAGCCTATCATAACATGTCTACATCTAAACAATCCACAGATAAGCGGCACAGCCTATCATAACTGTCATCTAAACAATCCACAGATAAGTGGCACAGCCTATCATAACATGTCTACATCTAAACAATCCACAGATAAGTGGACAGCCTATCATACAGTCTACATCTAAACAATCCACAGATAAGTGGCACAGCCTATCATAACATGTCTACATCTAAACAATCCACAGATAAGTGGCACAGCCTATCATAACATGTCTACATCTAAACAATCCACAGATAAGTGGCACAGCCTATCATAACATGTCTACATCTAAACAATCCACAGATAAGTGGCACAGCCTATCATAACATGTCTACATCTAACAATCCACAGATAAGTGGCACAGCCTATCATAACATGTCTACATCTAAACAATCCACGGATAAGTGGACAGCTATCATAACATGTCTACAATCCACAGATAAGTGGCACAGCCTATCATAACATGTCTACATCTAAACAATCCACAGATAAGTGGCACAGCCTATCATAACATGTCTACATCTAAACAATCCACAGATAAGTGGCACAGCCTATCATAACATGTCTACATCTAAACAATCCACAGATAAGTGGCACAGCCTATCATAACATGTCTACATCTAAACAATCCACGGATAAGCGGGACAGCCTATCATAACATTACAATCACAGATAAGTGGCACAGCCTATCATAACTGTCTACATCTAAACAATCCACGGATAAGCACGACAGCCTATCATAACATGTCTACATCTAAACAATCCACAGATAAGTGGCACAGCCTATCATAACATGTCTACATCTAAACAATCCACAGATAAGTGGCACAGCCTATCATAACATGTCTACATCTAAACAATCCACAGATAAGCGGGACAGCCTATCATAACATGTCTACATCTAAACAATCCACAGATAAGCGGGACAGCCTATCATAACATGTCTACATCTAAACAATCCACAGATAAGGGCAAGCCTTCATAACTGTTACAATCACAGATAAGTGGCACAGCCTATCATAACATGTCTACATCTAAACAATCCACAGATAAGTGGGACAGCCTATCATAACATGTCTACATCTAAACAATCCACAGATAAGCAGGACAGCCTATCATAACATGTCTACATCTAAACAATCCACAGATAAGCAGGACAGCCTATCATAACAGGTCTACATCTAAACAATCCACAGATAAGTGACACAGCCTATTATAACATGTCTACATCTAAACAATCCACAGATAAGTGGCACAGCCTATCATAACATGTCTATATGTAAACAATCCACAGATAAGTGGCACAGCCTATGTCATAACATGTCTACATCTAAACAATCCACAGATAAGTGGCACAGCCTATCATAACATGTCTACATCTAAACAATCCACAGATAAGCGGCACAGCCTATCATAACATGTCTACATCTAAACAATCCACAGATAAGTGGCACAGCCTATCATAACATGTCTACATCTAAACAATCCACAGATAAGTGGCACAGCCTATCATAACATGTCTACATCTAAACAATCCACAGATAAGTGGCACAGCCTATCATAACATGTCTACATCTAAACAATCCACAGATAAGTGGGACAGCCTATCATAACATGTCTACATCTAAACAATCCACAGATAAGTGGCACAGCCTATCATAACATGTCTACATCTAAACAATCCACAGATAAGTGGCACAGCCTATCATAACATGTCTACATCTAAACAATCCACAGATAAGTGGCACAGCCTATCATAACATGTCTACATCTAAACAATCCACAGATAAGTGGGACAGCCTATCATAACATGTCTACATCTAAACAATCCACAGATAAGTGGCACAGCCTATCATAACATGTCTACATCTAAACAATCCACAGATAAGTGGGACAGCCTATCATAACATGTCTACATCTAAACAATCCAAGATAAGTGGCACAGCCTATCATAACATGTCTACATCTAAACAATCACAGATAAGTGGCACAGCCTATCATAACATGTCTACATTATCCACAGATAAGTGGCACAGCCTATCATAACATGTCTACATCTAAACAATCCACAGATAAGTGCACAGCCTATCATAACATGTCTACATCTAAACAATCCACAGATAAGTGGGACAGCCTATCATAACATGTCTACATCTAAACAATCCACGGATAAGTGGCACAGCCTATCATAACATGTCTACAATCCACAGATAAGTGGCACAGCCTATCATAACATGTCTACATCTAAACAATCCACAGATAAGTGGCACAGCCTATCATAACATGTCTACATCTAAACAATCCACAGATAAGCAGGACAGCCTATCATAACAGGTCTACATCTAAACAATCCACAGATAAGCGGGACAGCCTATCATAACAGGTCTACATCTAAACAATCCACAGATAAGGGCACAGCCTATCATAACATGTCTACATCTAAACAATCCACAGATAAGTGGCACAGCCTATCATAACATGTCTACATCTAAACAATTGTGGTGTTTTAAACAATCCACAGATAAGTGGCACAGCCTATCATAACATGTCTACATCTAAACAATCCACAGATAAGTGGGACAGCTATCATAACATGTCTACATCTAAACAATCCACAGATAAGTGGCACAGCTATCATAACATGTCTACATCTAAACAATCCACGGATAAGTGGCACAGCCTATCATAACATGTCTACATCTAAAAACCAAGATAAGTGGCAAGCCTATCATAACAGTCTACATCTAAACAATCCAGATAAGTGGGACAGCCTATCATAACAGGTCTACATCTAAACAATCCACAGATAAGGGACAGCCTATCATAACAGTCTACATCTAAACAATCCACAGATAAGTGGCACAGCCTATCATAACATGTCTACATCTAAACAATCCACAGATAAGTGGGACAGCCTATCATAACATGTCTACATCTAAACAATCCACAGATAAGTGGGACAGCCTATCATAACATGTCTACATCTAAACAATCCACAGATAAGTGGCACAGCCTATCATAACATGTTTACATCTAAACAATCCACAGATA
>CM026399.1:33422880-33550948 GCA_014843695.1 Archivesica marissinica
CATAACTAGATTGGGAATGATTACTACCTGACATAACTAGATTGGGAATGATTACTACCTGACATAACTAGATTGGGAATGATTACTACCTGACATAACTAGATTGGGAATGATTACTACCTGACATAACTAGATTGGGAATGATTACTAACTGACATAACTAGATTACTAATGATTAGTTGACATATATAGATTGCTAATGATGAGTTAACATAACTAGATTGCTAATGATTACTACCTGATATATCTAGATTGCGAATGATGAGCTGACATATCTAGATTGCTAATGATGAGTTGACATAACTAGATTGCTAGTGATGAGTTGACATATCTAGATTGCGAGTGATTAGTTGACATATATAGATTGCTAATGATGAGCTGACATAACTAGATTGCGAATGATTACTACCTGACATATCTAGATTGCGAATGTTTACTTCCTGACATAACTAGATTGCGAATGTTTACTTCCTGACATATCTAGATTGCGAATGTTTACTTCCTGACATATCTAGATTGCGAATGTTTACTTCTTGACATAACTAGATTACTAATGATTAGTTGACATATCTAGATTGCGAATGATTAGTTGACATAACTAGATTGCGAATGATTACTACCTGACATATCTAGATTGCGAATGATTACTTCCTGACATAACTAGATTGCGAATGTTTACTTCCTGACATATCTAGATTGCGAATGTTTACTTCCTGACATATCTAGATTGCGAATGTTTACTTCCTGACATATCTAGATTGCGAATGATGAGTTGACATATCTAGATTGCGAATGTTTACTTCCTGACATAACTAGATTGCGAATGTTTACTTCCTGACATAACTAGATTGTGAATGTTTACTTCCTGACATATCTAGATTGTGAATGTTTACTTCCTGACATATCTAGATTGCAAATGATTAGTTGACATATCTAGATTGCGAATGTTTACTTCCTGACATAACTAGATTGCGAATGTTTACTTCCTGACATATCTAGATTGCGAATGTTTACTTCCTGACATAACTAGATTGCGAATGATTACTTCCTGACATATCTAGATTGCAAATGATTAGTTGACATATCTAGATTGCGAATGTTTACTTCCTGACATAACTAGATTGCGAATGTTTACTTCCTGACATATCTAGATTGCGAATGTTTACTTCATGACATAACTAGATTGCGAATGTTTACTTCCTGACATATCTAGATTGCGAATGTTTACTTCCTGACATATCTAGATTGCGAATGTTTACTTCCTGACATATCTAGATTGCGAATGTTTACTTCCTGACATAACTAGATTGCGAATGATTACTTCCTGACATAACTAGATTGCGAATGTTTACTTCCTGACATAACTAGATTGCGAATGTTTACTTCCTGACATAACTAGATTGCGAATGTTTACTTCCTGACATAACTAGATTGCGAATGATTACTTCCTGACATATCTAGATTGCGAATGTTTACTACCTGACATAACTAGATTGCGAATGATGAGTTGACATATCTAGATTGCTAATGTTTACTTCCTGACATATCTAGATTGCGAATGTTTACTTCCTGACATATCTAGATTGCGAATGTTTACTTCCTGACATATCTAGATTGCGAATGTTTACTTCCTGACATATCTAGATTGCGAATGTTTACTTCCTGACATAACTAGATTGTGAATGTTTACTTCCTGACATAACTAGATTGTGAATGTTTACTTCCTGACATATCTAGATTGCGAATGTTTACTTCCTGACATAACTAGATTGTGAATGTTTACTTCCTGACATATCTAGATTGCAAATGATGAGTTGACATAACTAGATTGCGAATGTTTACTTCCTGACATAACTAGATTGCGAATGTTTACTTCCTGACATATCTAGATTGCGAATGTTTACTTCCTGACATAACTAGATTGTGAATGTTTACTTCCTGACATATCTAGATTGCGAATGTTTACTTCCTGACATAACTAGATTGCGAATGATTACTTCCTGACATATCTAGATTGCGAATGTTTACTTCCTGACATAACTAGATTGCGAATGATTACTTCCTGACATATCTAGATTGGGAATGATTACTTCCTGACATAACTAGATTGCGAATGTTTACTTCCTGACATAACTAGATTGTGAATGTTTACTTCCTGACATATCTAGATTGCGAATGTTTACTTCCTGACATAACTAGATTGCGAATGTTTACTTCCTGACATATCTAGATTGCGAATGTTTACTTCCTGACATAACTAGATTGCGAATGATTACTTCCTGACATATCTAGATTGCGAATGTTTACTTCCTGACATAACTAGATTGCGAATGATTACTTCCTGACATATCTAGATTGGGAATGATTACTTCCTGACATAACTAGATTGCGAATGTTTACTTCCTGACATAACTAGATTGCTAATGATGAGTTGCAATATAATTAGATTGATGATACATCTACATTGCACTAAATGATACATCTACATTGCACTAAATGATACATCTACATTGCACTAAATGATACATCTACATTGCACTAAATGATACATCTACATTGCACTAAATGATACATCTACATTGCACTAAATGATACATCTACATTGCACTAAATGATACATCTACATTGCACTAAATGATACATCTACATTGCACTAAATGATACATCTACATTGCTAATAACAAATTGGCATAACTCTAGATGGCGAATGATACTAGCTGATATACCTAAATTGCGAATGAGTAGAATACCTGTTTGTAAGATTACCTGTATCTTGGCTTTAACACTCGCTAAAAATATGATCTAGTCACCGTATATTACTAAAGTTGCAAAAAAGGCAACATGAACAAGTGTCTGTAAACTGTTGGGCTCAGTGGTTTTGTGGAAGGTTTGATTGTGCAGTGGTAGTGTGTTCGCTTCAGGCATGAGAGGACCATAGTTTGTGTCCAGCTGTATCCACCATTGAGCTCTTAGTTTATACAAATTTATTTTAGCTCGATTGTGAAACAAGCTCTTACAACTTCTATTAATCACTTTCGAGACCTCATTCCTGATGGAATCCATCGCCACGAGGGAGAGAAGAGGCAACATGGAATTTAAATGCCTTGCCTAAGGGCACAATCGTAATGGTTCCAGCGGGGCTTAATGCTAGGCCTTTCGAACATGAAGCGAACGCGCTACCACTGCGCTATCGCGACTTCCACTAGACATTGAACTCTTAAAATTTAACATTGCTTATTTCTGGGTGGGTTACGTGTGTCCCAAAAAACTAAATACAGACCTGCCAGTCATAATCAGAATTGATTTAATCGACAGTAAAACGTAGAAATAGTTGTCGGGAGTTTGTTTTTAGCATATTTCATTGAAAGTAAATAAGTGGGATTATATGAATTAATTAAATTATATAAACAAAATCAGGTTTGTATATTTTATTTCCAGTCACAATTTACGTAGGGACATTGCCGAAACAGAATTTAAACACAGTCTCGTAATAGTGTTTGCTTTCATAGTACTTGGTCCATCCATGTTACAAGTGCAACGTCATGCGGCATGTTTTATAACTATGAGGCTAGAAGTGCGGGCTATGTAACAAAATGCTTCAAGACCTTGCACTACAGTATCTCCATGAGTGCCATTACTAAGAAACAATTGTCTCATCTGGGGAATTCTGACAGATAATTTTAGAAATACTGAACAAATTCATTATATCGTACAAGAGGTTCAGAAACCACTGTTAGATCCTCAATTGTATTACATGCATTCGTGATTGTGTACAACTGAGACATTCGATCGTAATAGGGGCTCTTGATTCTGAAAATTCTGGTACATACACACAAACCAAATATATATATATCGGAGACATTGTGTGTCATTAGACAATAGATTGCGGATATTGTACAAGAAGAGTGATCGATCTAACACAGTCAACTACAAGTCTACTTCTCAAAACTGTATCCTCTGTAAGACCCTTGAACATATAGTTTCCGCTTCCATCTACAAACACTTTTCAAATCTCGTGTAGGATCTACAGCATGGCTTCCGAGGTAAACCATCTTGTGAGATCCAATGTCTTATGCTTATTGATGACCTTCTCAAGGCAATCTACAAATAGAAACAAGTGGACCACATCCTCCTAAATATTAGCAAAGCCCTCGATAAAGTGAACTATACGAAAGTACTATCCAAACTCCTCTTCTATGGTATCCGTGGTATGTGTGTATGTTCCAATAATGTCAAACCCCTTGCGGGGGACCTAGACATGTTTTCCTGGGCAGGCTTAACTGACCTAAGCGGTTATCTAGTACTAAGCAATATGTGCAAGGTGCCTTGCTCAATGACACTACATTACGTGGCCTGACCGAGTATCAAACACGGGCTCGTTCCATTCCAAATCCGACGCTCTACCACTGGACCATGGACGCCACTCTCATTTGGATTAAATACTTTCTCGACAATGGATCGCAAACACTAGTCCTCAATGGAACCACATCTGACACTATTCCTGCTACAACTAGCAATCACCAAGGCTGTGTGCTTGGTCATGTATATTATACATCTAGCCTTAATTTATACCTTAATACGGATTGTCGTAAAAACTTTAGTCCTGCAACTGTATGTTGCAAAATGCATTGAAATGCAGGAAATTGCTTCCTCATTTCAAAAAATCTCCCCTAGCGTACTTGCTCGCTATGCTCAATCGACAAACAAGCATATTTGGCTGTGCGTATCATCAAATATAGCTCTGGCAAAGCTTAAATATTGCACATACTGGTATAGTGAGACGCCTCCGGAAGAGATTAGTCATTTTAGATTGTTGGAGGATAGTGCAATGATATGTACAGACAGAGACCCATTCCAGAGTCTCCGCTGGTTCTTTTTACGTGCACGGTGTAAAACACCGACACGAGTTTATTAGGGTCAGGCGGGGGATCGAACCTGCGATGGCTGGATTACCAGTCCAGCGTATTAACACTGGACTACATATCTGTCTGTAACCCTGATAGGGAGGGAACCTGCGGTCCTAATGATCGGTGAAATTTGGGTTCTAACAACAGGCTGAACAGCGTGCTAGACCACTCGATCACGGAGGCTCATATCGGCCACTAGTGGCTATTAAATATGCTTTACAGTAATGAGCAATCACTTGTATATCCATATATTTCCTTTACATGACAAATACCAATAAAATACGAACGATTAGCTTAGCTGTCCGCAGTTTTGAAGCTGACCGCTCCATTCACTTCCGGTGCTAGTAACCAGTGACAATATATATTATCTACCCAAAGTAAGAAAAGGACCGAAAAGTGCAGAAAAGGGCATACTTTACTTAAGAACAGGGTAATTAAGCACATTAAGTTATGTTTTGCAGCTTTAAATGCAACATATTTAGAAGAATATAACGTTATACATATATGCGACTTTAACATGACAAAAACCCAGACACTCTTGAGAAAGGACCCGTATTCTAAAGAAAATGGCCAGTTAAAACACAGTGCATAGCTTCTAATTCGTTGAAATCGATCCATAGCTATGAAACTATAAAACATAAATAGGGGGAAACGAAATTATGCCATATATCCTATTATATAACCACTATTAAGAGACACTTAGTAGCTTAGTAATTAAACGTGAGCTACTTTTAAATGTGCTTAAAAATCATCTGATGCTTGTAGATGTGTACAAGGCAAAATGGAACGAAAAGGGCCAATTAAACATATTTGTTTGACACAAATTAGTCAAAATCATAGCCCAGCGATGTACAGCAATAGTATACTACATGTAGATATTTAGAGGAAAGAAACCAAGCTATACAACATATTCAGAAAATAGTATGGCGTTATAGCAGGCGCGTAGCTGCCATTAGGCCAAAAGGCCCGGGCCTGCACATCATTTTGCCCAAATAAATATATTTTGTTTACTATAATAGACCTAGATATTCCTGTCCTAGACCTATAATAATGTATAATAGATACTAATCGTTATACCTTCAGCCCATGGATAGGCATAGTCAGTTAATGTATACAAATAAAATAAGCGGGGAGATGTCGCGACGACGACGACGACGACAACAACAACAACAACTAGTCTATATGCATGCCCCCGGACCCTCCTAGCAACCTCGTTCGCTACGCTCACTCAACATTCTCTACCCGGGCTGCACATAATTTGCCTCCTGGCTACGCCCCTGCGCTATAGCATATATTATATGCTACTATTATAACATGACAGAAAAGGGCGAGTACTGCAAACGGAGGAGGACTCCAAATCTGCCTTTACAATGATCGCGCGGCCCCAATGTCAGCTCCCTTCCATGTGTTAAGAGGGTTGTTCTATGAAGAAGTGAGTCGATTTTGGAGATCAATCTGATCTAGGAAAGATGAATTCCATGCACAGTCAGTATGAGAAACATTGCATTTTTTGCTCCTCTATTGCAGAAAAAGTCTTGATTTATCCCAAAATGTAGTTGGAATCCTTTGTTTTTACTGTTGCTCCATAACCAAATGTTGCGGTACACTAAATGTGAGTTAGCTGATAAGAAATGTTTACCCATTTGTTATACTGTAGGATATCTGTCAAGATATAGTAATTTAATAATTATAGGATGAGAATGTGGATGAAAAATGATAGCATGTTGTGCAACGGAAACAACGATAAAAACAGAGGAAACAACTCGAGAGGGCCTATCTACTGTATGGTGTATTCAGGGGCAGTAACTGTCTCTCATTGGCGGTATACCTGGGATACCGTGTAATCGCTGGATTGAATACATGTAACTCGAGATTATTATTTTCTTCAACGTTGCACCAATCCATAGATATATTCGTGACGTCGCCCAGTTTCAATGAAATATTGGAAGATGGATACTACTGCTAAAAAGTAGAAACAAAGTGTATTTAATCCTGCTGGCCGTTGTCTACTGTTAAAACCATTTGCATGTTCATACTAAGCATTGCATCTGTTTGTGCATGACATAATTATACTATTGATTTGCGATACAGTATGATTATAAACACAACTAACATCGTCTACAACCGCCCCCAAAATGCACTTTCTTCCCATAAAAACCAAATACATTACTATTCCTCTTATCTAATATGTGTTTCTTGTGTGTGTGGGGGGGGGGGAGGGGGTAATGAAAACCTTACATTTGTCTTAATTCTATACAAAAATATTGTGTGAAGCATAATTCTATCAATTTGTGATGTATGTAAACTATTTTTAGAGTTATGTTCGTTAACTACGTCTTAATGAAGCAACAACGGTATAATTTGGCTGTCAAGTATGCAAGTATGTAATAACGGAACATCAATTTAAAAATACTAGCCAGATACTTGACTATGAATTGAAAAACATCAACAATGATTACATTTGTTAAAGAAACATACACTGTGCGTTACGTTTATTTATCGTCGCTACCGGTTGCCCATATGAGCGACCTGAAGAGATTAGTCATTTTAGATTTTTGGAGGATAGTGCAATGATACAGAGAGAGACCCATTCCAGAGTCTCCGTGCATACTGTGTACACCGACACGAGACCTCGGTTTAACGTCCCATCTGAAAGACTGTAAAATATACACATATTTGTATTTCACTTTTATTGGCACAAATTGATTGTTTGTATAAAGATTATTATTGTTCTGTTGAAATTTTAACTGATATGAATTAGTTACTAATCTGAATGGCCCAAGCTATGCCATGCGGGATATATTAAAGTGTCTAATTACTAAAATAAATTTGTAGAAACTACATGTAAATTACCTTGCTTAGAAGAGTTGCAATATACCTGTAGCTACCACAGGGATTCGGCACGTTTGGGGGTACTAGTATATATACTTAAATATATATACTAGTACCCCCAAACGTGCCGAATCCCTGTGGTAGCTACTGATTGTGGACCAATTGCTTTAGAGACATAGAAGCATACACCACCACCACCAACAACAACAACAACAACACATTGATTGCATAAAACACATAATATGCTTATAGCAAATACACGACGGATCTGTAGTCAGTGGTAACACGCTGGACTGGTAATCCAGGGATCGCAGGTTCGATCTCCCGTCTGACCATAATACAATTAACAGTCTTTCAGATTAAACCGTGGTCTCGTGTCGGTGCTGTACACTGTTCACGTAAACGAACCAGAGGAGACTCTGGAATGGGTCTATGTCTGTATCATTGCACTATCATCCAAATATCTAAAATGACTAATCTCTTCAGGTCGCTCATATGGGCAACCGGTAGTGACGATAAATAAACGTAAAACACACACACACGGCAAACACACATCATTCCAAAGTAGACAGAAGAAGCATGTAACACAAGCCTGATAAATCTATATGGATGTAACTAAATTCTTTATTTAGAGAGGGTAACCCATTTAGCAAGGCTAATCTTCCATGGGGCCCTCTTAAATATAAACATATGTATACACACATGACATACACAAACAACTGAAATAAAAGACAGATGGTATTAGAACTAATAAATATTGTTCGTTTTTCTGATTCAATATTACTACTATAAGACCATAGGGCACAGAAAACATATAAGACCATAGGGCACACATACTAATAAGACCATAGGGCACACAAAACATATAAGACCATAGGGCACACATACTAATAAGACCATAGGGCACACATACTAATAAGACCATAGGGCACACAAAACATATAAGACCATAGGGCACACATACTAATAAGACCATAGGGCACAGAAAACATATAAGACCATAGGGCACACAACACATATAAGACCATAGGGCACACATACTAATAAGACCATAGGGCACAGAAAACATATAAGACCATAGGGCACACATACTAATAAGACCATAGGGCACAGAAAACATATAAGACCATAGGGCACACAAAACATATACGACCATACAAAACAGTATCGTGCCTTTGGGGCAACCGGTAGCGAGGATAAATAAACATAAAACACATAGACATCAATTTCTGTAGAATAAAGTGTTAGAAACAGGCAACTAGCATTCCAACCAATAGGATCTTGTATGAGTAGTGATTTGCCATATTTTATGAAACGAGTTTTGGAAATTTGGTATTAATGAGCCTCTTGGTGTCGGACATGTGGTGCGCACACACTAAATACAGGTTGACCTGAAGCTTCTTATTTAGAATGAGCTTGGACAAGATGGAATTGGACAGCAAAAATGTACCTTCAATAGTAACTTGAAATAGACTATAGGTAGAAGTATTTAGTGACCAGTACGAAACTTCTGTCTGTTGTAAGGTTGGTGGCTTTGTGCGCTATTGGCCAATCAGCACGTTTGGTTGTTTACGTTATGTTTCGCTGTGTGATGGCTCTTTGAGTACACGTAATTTTCAATTGGCATACAAATACATAATTTATCATTATTATGCTATAAAACACATATAACTAGTTCGACTTAAGGATTATTGTTCGAAATGAAGTAAAAGGAATATCGTAACTGATGTGATACCGCTGGAAAACACAAACATTTTTTGTTGTTTTAGACCGATTTTATTATCATCATCGTGGTTCAAGGCCGAGCATGTTTGTGTAACAATTCATTAAAAAACATGAAATGAAGCCGTCTGATACACAGAATGTAGGAATTATATGTGAGATTGTGTTCCGATTTAATTAATGCTCTTATATGAAGGATTAACTGTGTGATTTTTGCTGCATGTACTGTTTGTTTTTTTCAAAACTCGGTGACAGTCATGCCCACCGCGCTGGATTACCATTCATTGATAAGAGCCGCCATTGAAAACACAAACAAAACTAGCCGACAATAATGATCGGCTACGGGTCACGCCGACTCTGGACGAAGTTATTATTGTATTAAGGATAATTTAATATGTGTCTTGATCTAATTGTAATACTATGCTGATTGTTAATATTTTCCTAGCAGTGTTATTTGTGGCATGGCCCCTTTTGACCCTCTCACAGGATCCTGGTGCCAGATTACAGGGGTCATTTCGGGATGTCAGCGTTTCAGATGGTAAGTTGAATGGGCACATAGTGATAAATAGTGATAATATAACATGTATTTGGAGATTGTGTACATACAATTATGTCATGTACACAGTGTCATCTATAGTTCACTTGAATTCCAGTGCAATAAGTTTCACAGAGATGAGCATGCCTTATTGTACATAGATCTTCTAATCACTTGTATGTATGTTCATTAATGTCAAACTCCTAGACATGTTTTCCTGGCCAGGTTTAGCCGACCTAGACGCAGTACCAGTACTGAGCAATGTGTGTAAGGTATACATCAGGAGGAAAACTCCAAAATGCCGGAACGCGGCAATTTGACTTAGTGCGGATGTTCAAGAGGGAACTCCTAAATCGGGAGGAACGCGGCAATTTGACTTAGCGCGGACGTTCAAGAGGGAACTCCTAAATCGGGAGGAACTTGGCAATTTGACTTAGCGCGGACATTCAAGATGGAACTCCTAAATCGGGAGGAACGCGGCAATTTGACTTAGCGCAGACATTCAAGATGGAACTCCTAAATCGGGAGGAACGCGGCAATTTGACTTAGCGCGGACATTCAAAGGAACTCCTAAATCGGGAGGAACCGGCAATTGATTAGCGCGGACATTCAAGAGGGAACTCCTAAATCGGGAGGAACTCGGCAATTTGACTTAGCGCGGACATTCAAGATGGAACTCCTAAATCGGGAGGAACGCGGCAATTTGACTTAGCGCGGACATTCAAGAGGGAACTCCTAAATCGGGAGGAACGCGGCAATTTGACTTAGCGCGGACATTCAAGAGGGAACTCCTAAATCGGGAGGAACACGGCAATTTGACTTAGCGCGGACATTCAAGAGGGAACTCCTAAATCGGGAGGAACGCGGCAATTTGACTTAGCGCGGACATTCAAGAGGGAACTCCTAAATCGGGAGGAATGCGGCAATTTGACTTAGCACGATCATTCAAGAGGGAACTCCTAAATCGGGAGGAATGCGGCAATTTGACTTAGCACGGACATTCAAGAGGGAACTCCTAAATCGGGAGGAATGCGGCAATTTGACTTAGCACGGACATTCAAGAGGGAACTCCTAAATCGGGAGGAACGCGGCAATTTGACTTAGCACGGGCACTCCTAAAGCGGGAGGAACGCAGCAATTTGACTTGGCGCAGACATTCAAGCGGACGCTCCTAAATTGGGAGGAACGCAGCAATTTGTCTTAGCGCGTACATTGCTTGAATGCGATGCGCTGGTGTACGTGACAAATTGCATGTGATTTTTGACACAAACTTATGAAGGCTTAATATGCGTTAGAACACACCACACCAATGAAATCAATAAACGTCCACCGTTACTCATTTTGTATGGGCAGGTTAGCCTGGGTTCCAGTCTGTCAATTTTTCACTTTTTAAACTGCTGGCAAAATGACAGCCTGGGGAAACTGGATTTCCGATCGTAGCGCCATCTACTTACACCATCGTTTATAAGGGTGTAGATTTGAAGAACGACAACTCTTCTCTACAAGATACTATCACTAAATATAGACACGGAATTCTGTCGGAAATCGCCGAACAGGCACAATTATACACAAGATCATTTCCGAATATACACGAATGCTTCCGTAGCCTCATTTACATCGCAATCATAATTTCCCATTTCTGTTGTTATATCGACGAGATTGCGGATATTAAGTTTAAGTGGTAATGGGTCGATTCGGCGTAATTGAAGTACGGGCGACTTAAATCTTGAGTAAATATGTCAAATCAGACACACATTGTACTTTTTAAAACTATCGTTCCGTTGACCCGTAAACTATGGCGGCCAATTATAAAGTTTTATCAACATTGCAGTGCCTCGCTTTCGGTTCAAGTACGTCATTAATTAAGTCACGTGCTAATATGCCTATTAATAGGATTAATGCTAGACACGGACAATCCGTCCAGTTTCCCCAGGCGTTGATATCAAAAACTCAATACGGCCCAATTAATAGTATCGGTGTTAAAATATATTTATTTGACTGACCAGGCAAAATATATCGACTCCTGTTCCCAGGCTATGGGCAGGTATAAGCTACAGACTATAACATTGCGGACCAAGGGTAGCCGGTTCAGTGGTTCACACGCCCGTCTGTCGGCTATAAACTGAGGTATCTATAACTGTACAGGGTACATTGTATACATGTACATTCAGATGATCTTGCTAAGACACTTGGCTATGTAGCAAACAACATAGATCCTGATCAGCACGCAGCGTCATGCTGCCGCTGATCTGGATCTATGTTGTTTGCAAAAGCTGTTAAATGTATCCAGAATGAAATGGACTAAAGATGAGCCTTCATTTTTTTGTAAGTCGCCATCACGTTCTTCTAGCCAGTTGCTTTTCTATCGTTAATAACCTGATGGTAAAAAAACAAACACATCTTACTTATATAACCATTTACCACATACGAGCAAACAATTATGACTGCGTCTCGGTGGGAATGGGATCATTATGCCTGTCGAACAGATTACGGGCCGGACCTGAATGATGGCTGGCATTATCACATGCCACTCAGTTGTTTCCATTTGCAGTCTTCGCTTTACAATAACCAAGATCAATAGTGACAGACTTATAGAGGTGGTCTGCAGATGATTGAAGAGATTATCTTAAATTATACCTTTTCAAAAGATTGATTTTATAAGAAAGTCAAAACAATCTGTTTTATGATCTTCCCAATTACCACAGTGTGCGAGCGACATATTACTTCAGCTGCACATGTTAATAATTGCAACTATTTAGCCCTTTGATTGGTTTAGATCGTGAGTTCATTGAAATGGATCTTTTGCGACCAAAGTTTGCAATAACATTTTTATCTGTGGAAATAAACTGATAAATTGATCTGTTAGACAATTTGAATGCACACAATTTGCAAACAGTACATGTACATGTATAGCACGCTAAAAAACAGAACAGCGTGTACGAAATCGCCCAATAGTTTGCTGGAGGCCAGGCACTGTTATTAAAATCTCCATATATGCCTCCATTGTAGCATACAGTCCCATTATAATTTTTATGCTACCACAAAATTATGAAAAAAGCTTGCCAAAAACTGTATATTTCAACAGATTTAGCTTTGAAACGCTTCAATGTGACACTCTTTTAATAACATTTCATCAACATTGTTTTCTTTTTTCATCGAAAACACCCACTCCTGAGTGCTATTTGGTGGTGAGTGTTCCACTGACATCCACCATTGGCGTAGCTTCCTATAGGCTGTGTAGGCCGTGCCCTGTTAAAATTAATTAATTTTTTCGATAAAAATGTGTTATCCAACCTCCAATAGCCTATACATATATTATCAGCGTTCCCTCTGTCTGAATGTTTGTCTGTGCCACTTCTGTCACCAATTGAAAAACACTGGAGCCAATTTAAAAAACTTGGAGCCAACTAAGAGCCATATGGTTCACATATAAGTATTTGAAGCCATGTATTTGATATAATAAAAAAAAGTTGCGCCAAATATTTTCGCCAATTCACAAAATTTAGCACCACTATCTGTTTTTTGACGCCATTGGCTACCGACAGCGGGAACCTCGATTATTATATGATGTGATTAATTTTTTGAGAGCGAGTCATTGGGCCGTTTACAATGTACATATAATAATACACATGAAATTGGATCTTGCCTGGGATTTATAAACGATTACATGTATATACCCTACCCCCCATCTTTTCCGAGCTCCCTCTCTCCAAAAGAACAACAATCTAACCCAAACATATTCAAAGCGTGTTGACGTATTAAGAGGGATATGATATTGTGCCGAGATTGGTATGTATGTTATGTGGGCCGTATGTATAATACAGCAAACAGTTCTTTCACGCCTTGTTAATTATTTGTTTAATCACCGTGTGTTGACTTCAGAGTATCGGACCAATATTCTGTTATGCATTCAGGCTACACATATGATCTGTATAGACTGGGATAAGTATTGCTGGGCTATTAATAAAGACAGGGTTGTTAATTTTGTAAGGTATCCATGTATAGCTAGATACATTTGTATCTACTGATCAGTTGTTCTTGGCTTGTACTTTGTATTCATTCAGTTTTTATTTACATGCCGCGGCATTTGTATAAAAATGTTCAGTATTGATTTAAAGTTTTGAGACTTGATATGATTAATGCTCTATGAATGCAAATACATTGTACGTAAATGTATGGTCACTTGTCATATCAGGGCTCATTTGAGATGGAGACATGGGGGAAAAAGTCACACTAGGGAGCCGGACCCTGGTTTCACCCCTTGTGGGCCCCATTTTTCCCTAAATGTTATTTTTTACAGTTTTAACCCTTTCCTTCATAGAGATTTAGGATAATGTACTATTATATTGCCATACAAACAACAGTCATTTAGCTATCATGTAGTGGATAAGTAGTTGCCATATCTATCCCATCTCCATTAGTTTATACAAATTTATTTTAGCTCGATTGCGAAACAAGTTCTTTCAACTTATATAAATCGCTCTCGAGACCTCATTCCTGATGGAATCCATCGCCACGAGGGAGAGAAGAGGCAACGTGGAATTTAAATGCCTTGCCTAAGGACACAATCGTAACGGCTCCATCCCATCTCCATAGATATTAGTGGAACTACATGACATTCTGTCTTTATTATGAATGGACATTGGTTTTGGCTACTACATTGGTATTTGTTTACAATGTCAATGTATGTTGTATTGATAATGACGTCAAGAGGTGCTTCTATGAGGGAAGGGGTTAATACAAATGTTGTCCTTTGTCCAGTACTTAAGCTATAATTATGTACACTGGCCAGTGTAAACCACTCTTCTATTCAAATTCACATTAAATTTTGTACTTTTTTGATAATAATGGGGTTTTCTAGAGTTTTTAATTTTTTTATATATAAGTACGCCTCAACAGGTGTCTTTGGCTGGCTGCAAACTCATATAACATAGAACACGTCTGTCCCCTTTCACCAATATGTAAACTTAATGCCTTTTTTTATCAATCACCATAATTTAGCAAGGGCTAACCCCAAAATATCCCCTCCGGGCCCTCCCGCAACCCATCAAGGCTCAAAATGCTCCCTGCCCATTTACTGACCCACCCTGCCCTTTTCCCCACTAGAATAAACGCTAATATAAGGACTCGATCTCGCGCTTTCTCACTTCTCCCAAACATTCTGACCTAAGATGACCAGTAATGATCGATAAATAACCAGTCTAAAAATGGCGGAATTGTTTGCTCCATTTTCTGCAAATTGGCGACAGAAAAAATGGGACAGCGGAAACCCTGTAGACATGACTGCAGCATTAAGTATTCTAGGATTTTCCGTCCAGGATGAGGATTGAGGAAGCTTGAATGTACATTGACATTGTACTACACCTGTGACGTCGTGGCGGACATACTACATTGTATATCTGTACATGTTTATAGTTTGTTTTTGCATTTTTGTGCGACTGTTTTGGTCTCGGAGGGCTACACTGTACATGGTGGTACTGGTAGTTGGTTTGCTGTCATATGTTCAATATACAAAATAAAGCAATACACGAAAATAAGAGAGAAAATAATAAAAACAATTTAGTGTGTGTTTTGACTTTTGGCAGTTTGCATGCAATATTAAAAATAATTGTTAATCAAGGATCCATGTTGTTTGCTATTCAGACACGTGTTATAGCTCCACTATCTGAATACATGTACATTGTGGATCTTGCAATTTGGTAATTAATATTGCCAAGTGACCGAATTCGTGATTAGTCCCCAGCCATGAGTACATGTATGTATTGGCTCATGAAAATATTAGTTTAACCCTTTCAACACTACAGGCCTCTAAATAGACTTACAAAAAGTGTAAATCCAGATGAGCTGGCTCGTGATGAGTCGTCTATCAGGATCTGCACTTTTTGCCAGTAATAATCATTATTATTTTTTAGATAAAATTACCCATTTTGATAAATGAACTGGTCCAAAGGTAATTTTATTATTAATTTATTGGTCTAAACATCATGCACCAGTCCATGTCAGTTACTTGGGGTTGAATGGGTTAATGGATATTTTGCATGAGAAAACATCCATGAAAAAATCTCCCTGTTGAATACACAGACCTTCTTTGGAAAGTCTTGAGTTGGATATTGGGGCTACCATGTCTTTCTTGTTCACATGTCTGGGAAGTATCCAGCATATTGGGCATAGTTACCAGTTGGACTGGTAATCCATGGATCGCAGGTTCGATCCCCCGTCTGACCCTAATAAAATTAACAGTCTTTCAGATGGGACGTTAAACCGAGGTCTCGTGTCGGTGCTTTACACCGTGCACGTAAAAGAACCAGAGGAGATTCTGGAATGGGTCTCTGTCTGTATCATGCACTATCCTCAGGGCGTTCATTTGACGCACGAAAATTGATAAAGACGCATGTTTGACTCTTGGTGAAAATGCCCTGAGAGTCAACTTGACCGGGGCGGTGAAAATGCCCTGAGAGTCAACTTGACCGGGGCGTTGATCGGTCATGCGTCATCAAATATTTTCTCAGAGGAGTAATTATCAAAATATGTCTGTCTACGAGGTCGAAGACCGTAATCGTTCATATATAAAACGCAGTTATTTTCATCAAACGTCTGCTGCATTTTGTTATGAACACGATCGTGATTTACGAGGGACTCACAATCGGACAAATGGCTTCTAGGCAAACTTTACGTAAAATCTTTATCTCAACCAGCCGATCAGAATATAGTATCAACCACGCATAAAGCGCCTTCATCACTTGCGCCGCCCAGGGTTAGGTTCAAAACGCGTGGTTGATGTCATTATTCATTGTTTCTACATTATTCCTTCATTTTCTGGAGAATATTCCTAAATCATTCTTAGTTATATTTTCAATCAGATCGGAGATAAAAAATTAAAGAGTATCAGTTTTAGAAATTAAATCTTAAATATGGTTCAGAAAAGCCGTAGTCACTTCGGAATTGGCACACCCAGCAAACGTAAGCTGAGTGATAGTGTTAGTGAACTTGGGACACATAGCGCATAAAGTAGACTGTGACACTCCTAAGTCTAAGTGAAAAGAAAATTCAGGTCTGAGTGGCTTAATGAATTTGAGTGGCTGGAAATGAAACAAACTGATGATCAGATTCTGTTGTATTGTACTTGGTGTAGAGATGCTAAAAAGAAAAATCCCTTCGCTAAACTGGTAGCACGAACCTATAAAAATTACATGTACGTAAAGTACCAACATGCATATATTTGACTCTTGAAAATTCCTGTTTGACTCTTGAGATTTTGACCTCAGGGGTCATTGACTCTTGAGTTTCAAAGTCTAGTGAACGCCCTGAATACTACTTGCAAAAAGTACAGATCCTGATGAGACGGCTCGTCACAAGCCGGCTCATCTGGATCTACACTTTTTGTAAGCCTATATAGAGGTGTGTGGTGTTGAAAGGGTTATGGGAACATCGTACATGTAAAATTTGCATCTTAGAACAAAATTTCAATCAACCAGTAATAACCGATTTTAAACGGATTTGACTGCCAACTTGGTCAATTGCCAAGATTGGCATATAATCCTTGCTCCTAGGGTTCTCTGTGGCCGAGTTGTTCTGGTCATTGGCTTCAAATTAATTACCACTCATTGCTGTACATGTAGGTTCGAATCCCATTGGGGGTGTCAAATTCTTTCATGTAAGGAAGCTATTAGGTTGGCTTGCGGATGGTGGGGATTCGACCTGGGTGCCTGTTCATGTACTGTTCAGAGGGACACCCACGGTCTTCCTCCACCAATAGAATCTGGGAGAGTCGCCATAGTATGATCTGTACGCTATTCAGCTGCGACATTCCCCCCCCCCCCCCAGAGGGAGACACTTGAATAGCATTGTGGAGAGGTCAGGTTTTTCTCAACTACTCTTACGACTTTCTAGTGGTTTTTCAATGTTCAATTATTGTATTAAGTACATTGTGTGTTAGTGGTGTACCAAGTTGTGTTACATGTGGTTATGGTTAGGGTTACATAGTTTAATACACACTTATTAGACAAGCAGTTTATTGTGAAACTAAGCTCAATCTGTTGCTCCTACCGATCTACAGATATCTTGTGCCATCATGATTCATAAACTATGCAGTGTTGGCTCACATTCTGATTGATCAGGAAATGCATGCCATTCTTATAGAGCCTAGCTAATTGATAACAATAACGAGAGAGATGGGTCTTCCTAGCTAGCACTATGGGTGTGTCGACTGGCCATCTGTCGGTTTGTGTACAACGTCCTTCAAATCGGAAGCCTTTGTCTTGAACATTAGTGTATGCACATTTAATTTACCTTGATTGCAAAACAAGTTTTACTCGCTCTCAATGCCTCATTCCTGATGGAATCTATCGCCATGAGGTAATGTGGAATTTAAGCGCCTTGCCTAAGGGCACACTCGTAACAGCTACAGCTGGGCACACTCTTTTGGCATCCTGTTACCTGAACAACCATGCTATCACTGCACTATTACAACTTCCACATGGAGCATTTGGGGGGACTGGTCACCTGGAAAATCTGTATTCAACGTTAACAAATACATGTAAATAAAATCGTTCTTAGCCCATTCCTTCATAGAGATTTAGGTTAATATACTAATAACACTATTATATCTCCATACAAATGACAGCCATTTAGCTATCATGCAGTGGATAAGTAGTCGCCATATCTATCTGTCTAGGTCTCCATAGATATTGCTGGGATTACAGGACATTCTGGCCTTTATTATGAACATTTGTTTGGCTACTACATTGTCAATGTATGTCATACTGGTAATGGCGTGAATAGTAGGGGTGACTATTGGGGTCAATTTTACTATTGCGATAGTATTGCGATAGTTAAAATACTATTGCGATAGTATTGCGATAGTTGTAGGACTATTGCAATAGTATTGTGTAAATACATATTAATTAAAAAAGTATTCTGTTTCGCATGGAATACACAAGTTCTGTGTATTTATTTATTAGCATGCAATTTTTTCTTTATTATCATGACATCGAACACACTGCACTAATTTACTTGTCCGTAGTGAAAAGTTGAAAACCCACTTGCCCGTATATCCGAACTTTATATGTTTAAATAATATAAACCAACCTTATTTAAAAATCGATACACAGTCCCGCTAAGTTACATGATTGTTTACCTGTCGTCTTCAATAATAAGGCTGCGTCACGTACCCATTCCCGTATATCGATTTAGCGACCGCGTAGTATAGGATACTTGTAACTGACGCATGCGCTATAGCACTTTAAATTACCCATACCCGGGATTATGGGGGTCACATCGCCTACTTTGCTCACTATTCAGTACCAAAGAAGCCATTTTCGACAGTAGTTATTCTTATTGACAGCTGGCTTGTTTTGAGCGGAAAAACAACAACCCACCAACAAACCAAACCACACCCACAACCAACCCCACCCCCACAACCCAAAAAAACAAAACACCACCCAAAAAACAAAACCAAACAAAAAAACACCCCAACCCACACAACACAAAACACCCCCAACAAAACCACCCACCCCAACATCGAAACTATTGCGATAGTACTGCCGCAATAGTCAATACTATCGATGGTCATATTTACCATCGATGGTTGACTATCGTGACGCTGTCTATTGCGATGCATCGATATTTCGATGCATCGTTACACCCCTAGTGAATAGGTGCTTCTATGAGGGAAATGGTTAAATGCATTGCATTCTGGGTAATATTTGATAGTGTTATAAATACATGTTCTATCGCACAATGTTATGAACTGAAATTAAAGAGACTGTTTCGGCCCTCCAGTCACAGTCAGGGTCTCATCACTCGCACTGTTTTTGATATGCATAATCCATTACAAGTTCTAATTGAATTGTAACAAATCAAATCACTTTTATAACGAAAATGTTGATCTCGAAATTACCATGCATGTACACGTAATATAACAAATAATTTTGGATGATTTATATGTTTGAAAATAAGGGCAGGGTGCTTAGGAGCTTAGCTGTATCTACATTATGTATAATTGAAATTGATCCAAAATTATTACCGGCATGTGTGAAGATTATGTTGGAAGTTTTTAACATTTTTGTTATCGCAGTGAAGGTTCTAGTCGTAGGAAGGAAATGACTGGAGAATAGTTTTTGCAAGCGTCGTGCATCCTCACGATTCTGAATTACGTAACCATCGTTGTCAGCTACAGATTAGCCCCTGTGTTGTATCACCGCGACAGGGCTCATTCTAAAGGGCGACTATTGGCGAAATAGTCTCCCTAATGACCCTCCCTGACTAAGCCCCTGGGGGTTCCCATTTTCCTGCAAAATATTGTCCACTATGATACACTGGCCCATTATAAAATGCTACTTCTATTAATATGTTCTATTTAATGGTCATATTATGAATTTTAACCCTATTTTGTTGAAATTTATTAAACATGGAAACTGACTGCTTAATACAGGTTGGCTGCTTAATGGAGGTGACCACTAACACAGGTTTGACTGTACATATGAACTGTGTATAGAGCCTGTGGAGCATTTTCTTGGACATTGATGAACACATATCTAATTTTAGAGGAATTTGAACCCTGACAATGAGGGTGCTTCATGTGCACGAGTTTGTCAGGTTAACTTACGTGTATGTGTTTATACATGATTGTTCTCTCCATCTAAATTCATGCGTCCGCCTCCGTGGCCGAGTGGTTACGGTCGCTGACTTGTATACCACTGTAACCTATCATCACTGATGGTCACGTGTTCAAGCCCCGCTCAGGCCGTGTCTCATTTATATGAAAATGTTGGCAGTTTCTTACGGAGGTTGGTGCACCCAAGTACTGGTTAACCGCTGGAGCCTGTCCGGGAAAGGTGTTGTTAAGTAAACTGCCCGCCGGCGATATAGCCCGAAATGGTGCCGATGCAGGCGTAAAACCCGAAATATAACATATAATCTCTCCATCTAAATTCATGCGTTAATTCTTTTCAGTGCGGTTAACCAACTCCAACAGAGATAACTACGGCATCCTGGAGGTGTATATGGAAGGATCTTGGACGGCAGTATGCGATGACAACTTTGATGAAATGGTAGCTAAGGTGGCGTGTCGGCAGTTGGACTTTGACGATGGCAGGTTCCAACCAGGTAAAGCTCCTTGAAACTTGTTATACCCAATTTGGCAAACTAAGATACATGTCACATTGCAATTGTTACTCTGAATATGGGTTTAGGAATTTCATTATTTTGCGTTTAAACCTTTTTTCTGTGGCTTAGATGTTGCGTTTAAACCTTTTTTCTGTGGCTTATGTCAGGGCCCACACTGGGTCGAAAAAAGTTGGGGCCACTTATCTGTGTGAATGAAGGGGTGGATGCAGAAGGAGTGTCCCCTCCCTGGTTTGATTTTTTTGCTATTTTTATTTGTAAATGGCGAGATTCTAGCCCGTTTTTTTCTGGAAGAAGTATTAATATAGAATGAAGGTATGCATACCTCTTAAGGCTAACAGTTTATTTTAAAATGTAGCCCTGTGACAGTGATTAATAATGGAAGCCAACACACGATTACATTTCAAATGAACTTTACGCTCAAAAAGACATGCATACTATTCATTTTTGAAGACAATCCAATGAATTTTTATAACTTATTTTCTTGGTCATAATAATTTTTAAATACATCAGAATTACATATATTTATACATGTACAAGTATCCACTATGTCTTAACGAATCGCACAACATTCAGTTCAAAATGCACCTGTTCTTCTCGGCCCACATTTCAAATGCCGATTTGAAGTTGAACTTGTCTGGGCCGTCGATGGAAATGTTCATCAGGTTGTCTAGGTTTCATTCACTAAGTCCATTTCGGACATTTAAAACCGAAAGTAGCCATTTTGACAAGTGGCGATTTGGACAAGTTTCATTCACTTTTTATATAGTTGAGGACACGAAAATCATATTTTTCACAACTTTGATCTTATTTGTGAAAAACAACGCCAATAATTATTACCTAATTATTTATACAAGTTACAGCCATTCGGTCATCCGATCATGTTTACATAATGTTCAAACGATGTCATCATTTCACCGATCAAGTACTGCCGTTTTCATAAAGGACTTCAATTATCGAATCATTCCCATTATACAAAACTGTAAATGTGTGATCATATACCGCTAATATAAAAGTTTGTTTTGTTTTGATTGCAATTTATGAAGCGAATATGCCTCCAGCACATGTACACAGCTGTTTTGACTGTGAATCGATTGTTTCTCCAAACGATAGCATATACAAAAAAATTGTAACCAGAGCAAAAAAAGTGTAACCAGTCAAAGATACAATAAACACAAGACTGTGTATTGATTTTTCTTTAACTGGAAAGCGCCGTCGTCAATGGTAAATAAAACCTGTCGAGTATTAAAGGTTAAAATATGGCACAAACGTTATTTATGCCTATTTTTTTGTCCAATTTTCTGAAAATCGCCAAATTGAAATTTTAGGAGCCATTTCTATCGCAAAATCGCCATTTGGCTCTTGTGGCGACTGACTGCGTGGCCTCTGTATGTGGTTCACACATTTGTATGAACCACATCATTGTAATGTAGGGTACCGGAAGTCTATCCCATCTAAGACGGCCAAATTGTTACTAAAAATAGTTTGTGTTTAACCCCTTTCCTTCATAGAGATTTAGGTTAATATACTATTATATCGCCATACAAACGACACCCATTTAGCTATCATGCAGTGGATAAATAGTTGCCATATCTATCCCACCTCCATAGATATTACTGGAACTACATGAGATTCTGGCCTTTATTATGAACATCGGTTTGGCTACTACATTGTCAATGTATGTCGTATTGGTAATGGTGTCAAGAGGTGCTTCTATGAGGGAAAGGGTTAATTAAAGACGTGACCATATTCATTATAGAATTCTATGGTATTTTAATTGAAATAGAACTGTCCGGCCACGGGTCGATTTGATATCGATTTCAAAATCTGAATACTGATACTTTGAAGTATTTATTCTACTACACCAGCTTTATTAAAATGTCGTTTTTCTTTTATTATCCATCTATATCATGTCATTATTTATTTTATTTTGTGATGTAAAAAGAAAGCAACACGTTTATACCATGTTTGTGTATTGTTCTAATGTTAACATAGAGTAAGCAGATTTAACATCATAATCATGCAAGCACTAGTTACTATTTTAAACTTATTTCTACTGTTTCATGTCTGGCATTCGATATATCAAGGATACTAAACATTTTGTCTTGTCAATACATTGTATGTATGTATATATATATATATATATATTGTTACATTTTTTCTTCATCACTGCTGCCTAATTGTAATCCTACTGTTTTATGGTAATGACACAAAGGACTCGCGGTTATAAAACTTTTCTGAGATCTCAAGTTCAAGTAATTTGATTTGTTGATTTTGATAAGCTTGGTTTGATCTTGTTAGTTATAAACTAAGAAATACATTCCAGCCTACATGTACATCAAATTAAACAATTAGTGATATATTTCTTTACTTATAGAGAGTTGTGACCTACGAACGTGGATTTTTTTTTTTAATACTTTATTTATTTTTACAACGATTGCCAAGCAAGTTTTAACAACTTATATTAATCACTTTCGTTGGCGCGGATGAAAGCGTATATGTGGTAACCGGAGTACCCTGAGAAAACCCACCTGTCCGATCTGGTGACCATCGTACCATCTCACATACTTCCCTGTCCGAGGATCGAACCCAGGTCGCATTGGTGAGAAGCGAGCGTGCTAACCACTGCGCTAATCGGACTAGGTGGAGTTAATTTCTGCCTTAAGCTTTACAGGTCAGAAGGCCTGAGCATACATTTGTAGTACTACTTATATAAAAAGTTATGATCCCATTTTTATTTTAGCTAATTTGCATATGTTTGCATAAATTATACTAATATTATAATCTGATAATGGACACGAAAATGTCGTGTAACTTTGTGAAATCCTATGTTTGATTTAGCAAAGTAAAGCTCCAGACAATAATGGTTTATTTAAAAGCGAAATAAATTTATATAAAAGGAAAATATAAAACAAGTTAGCAGACAACTATTTACATGTACACATGCAATTTGTGTTGCGATTTGAAGGATTCTAGAATACTCTCTTGAATTTAACACAGATTAACCCATTTCATTCTGGATACATTTAAAGGCTTTTGTAAACAACATATATCCTGATCAGTCACGCTGCGTGCTGATCAGGATCTATGTTGTTTGTTACATAGCCAAGTGGCTTAGCAAGATCATCTGAATAGCAAACAGCATATGCCTGATCAGATGGCACGTTCCATGGCGGCTGATCTGGCTCTATGTTCTTTGCAAATACTGTTTGAACGGTATCCAGAATGAAATGGGTTAACCATTCCAATATAACCTGTTCACACGTTATTGTTAATAATAAACAAATGTGACAAACTTATTTTGTATTACAGGTTCGGCTGTGGGAAGGCTGTCGAAGACCGTGATACGGACCATAGATATCCAGTGTAACGGAGGGGAAACACGCCTGGCTCAGTGCCTCACAGGGGTCAGCAACGACTGCCTGTCCAATGACTATGTTACACTCTATTGTAGTCACAACACCATTGTGGCTAAAGGTAAATTTTAACTCAGGGCCCACGTTGTCAATCGCCAACGTCGCCATTGGCTAAAATATGCCAACATATGCTAATAAAAACTCAGTTTAGTGAAACTGATAAAAACGGCAAAAATTGGTAAAAAGTCTATTTATGGAAAATTACATGGGTCAAGATCAAATCGTGTCACGCGTCTCGGACTGGTTTACCAAAATGTCCACGCCTCTCATGCATCGATAAATAGCACTGATCTCGCTAGCCTTCGTGAGTTGAGAAAATCTCTTCGAAAGTTACGGCGTCGTGGCTCATAAAACAATAAAATAACTCAGTTATGCATATATTTTGGAGGACTCCAAAGATTTATCTTTTATTTCGTACCAAAATTATATTTTGGAAACCTATTCTTTGAGATTCGCATTTACAATTGAAATATACCACTCTGCACAATGTAACGGGTCCGCCATTTAGCCAGTCATAAATCCTGCCACCATTTTATAATTCATGTTCTTCTATTAAATCATGTCCCCGATTACAAATGTGCCTTGCATCAACTCCAAATGCTCATAATATAGTTGTGTTATATGATCGTTCAAAGATATAGCATTTAAATGGTTTAAATTGTCGTTAAAATGAGCTAAATCTAGCGATCCGACTTTGGTCTACGGTGAAAACAGTTTTTGTATCAATTTCAAAATCTTTTTTCAAGAACTATGACCAGAATCGATATATTTTGGTCACATTCTTGCATTCCAGGAACCATCAATGTTCTTTGCATCATTTTCAATTGATTTCAATAGGAATTTAAGAATATTAATATAAATGACATTTAGAAATCAATTTTTTTATAAAATGGTTGTTTCCCACCCAAATTGGTTCGTACTTCGGGCAATTTTTTACTAGAATTTTGCGCTACACAATTTCTCGTTATACGAGTTAGTTTCTATGTGTCACATACAGAATTATGACAATACACGACTTCTGACAACTTAATTAACCATTGCTAAATATAATCCTTTCACCACTAATATAAGTGGTAGTGTTTCCCCTAAGCAGGAATAGGAGGGCTAAATATAATCCATTCACCACTAATATGAGTGGTAGTTTTTCCCCTAATCAGGAATAGGAGGGCGCCTGCCCCTTTTTGGGGCCGCCCTTGTGCCCGAAATTCCGAAAATGTCCGCCCTCGTGTGCCTAAATTCTCAATAAAACTTGATAAATATTGCAATATTGCCTGAAATCAATCAACAAACACCAGTCCTGTGTTAGACTGATGCTATAATCTGGAATACACAGGTATACGATCAATATGCTGTGAAATGTCCATCTATGCACTGTGTAGCCTAGAGCAACATTAACTTTGCTGAAGATATTGATTCCCGTGTTTTAACTGACTACGTCATATTTTTCCCGCCAATACAATGGAGCATGCAATGGTACCTAGCAAGCATATACGTTAATAATTGTCGTAGTCTTGATATTGATTTAATAGAAATTCAAAACGTAAATAAATCAAGAGACTAATGTGTCGTCTGCTGATTATGTATATTGAAGAATAAGTAATCATGATACATGCCAATCAGTCAATTTTCGCACAATTATGCCCCAATTTCCGTTTGTGTCATTGTTGTAAAAACAAGTGTAGGGGATTATCGGCGCACAATGTCCAGTTACGAGTTCTTTATAGTGAAGTCACAGACATATTGTCACATATGTGTAAATCTCATAATTGGCGCTAATTGGCTCAAATAGTCCCCAATTTGTCCTTATAGTCTCGCGTTTTTAGTTTTACTGGATACTGTGCATATCACAGCATATGGATTGTCTGTATTGCTGAAGAAATAAAGCGCTAATGTCGTGATTGGCTAAAGAAAATTGGCTACAAAAAAATATAACCCTGTAACTCTTTCCCACGTAGAAGTGTCACTCGAAGCTGTTATCCATTCCCATATATAGAAGTGCCTCTCGAAGCCGTTTTCCGTTCCCATATATAGAAGTGCCTCTCGAAGCTGTTATCCATTCCCATATATAGAAGTGCCTCTCGAAGCCGTTTTCCGTTCCCATATATAGAAGTGTCTCTCGAAGCCGTTATCCATTCCCATATATAGAAGTGCCTCTCGAAGCCGTTATCCATTCCCATATATAGAAGTGCCTCTCGAAGCCGTTATCCATTCCCTATATAGAAGTGCCTCTCGAGCCGTTATCCATTCCCATATATAGAATGCCTCTCGAAGCCGTTATCCTCCTATATAGAAGTTCCTCTCGAAGCCGTTATCCATTCCCATATATAGAAGTGCCTCTCGAAGCCGTTATCCATTTCCATATATAGAAGTGCTCTCGAAGCCGTTATCCATTCCCTATATAGAATGCCTCTCGAAGCCGTTTCGTTCCCATATATAAAAGTGTCTCTCGAAGCCGTATCCATTCCATATATAGAAGTGCCTCTCTCGAGCCGTTATCCGTTCCCATATATAGAAGTGTCTCTCGAAGCCGTTTTCCGTTCCCATATATAGAAGTGTCTCTCGAAGCCGTTTTCCGTTCCCATATATAGAAGTGTCTCTCGAAGCCATTATCCATTCCCATATATAGAAGTGCCTCTCGAAGCCGTTATCCATTCCCATATATAGAAGTGCCTCTCGAAGCCGTTATCCATTCCCATATATAGAAGTTCCTCTCGAAGCCGTTATCCATTCCCATATATAGAAGTGCCTCTCGAAGCCGTTATCCATTCCCATATATAGAAGTGCCTCTCGAAGCCGTTATCCATTCCCATATATAGAAGTGCCTATCGACACCAATGCGACATACAATGCAAAGAGAAACACTGATATTATATTCGATAAGATTGTTCCGGACAAGGAATAGGTCATGTAGTGAATACAACCCGTAATCATGCCCATCTGTGGAAGTATGGCATAAATCCGCTGTTTATATTGTATAAGTTATATACTTTATGTATGATTTTAAACAAGTGCTCCAGCTAGGCCATTTCAGACGGGCGCTGTGTGCTGGCTGAAAGTTAATCCTGGGTGCCATGTCCTAATCATTCAAAAATGATGATTATTATGATTTTGTTCCAGTTTTTACTAATTTCATAACATTGAATGATACCCAGGATGCACCAAAGACGATCTAGAAACAGTATTTCCTGGGGGCGTCCCTGAAGTGCCCTATTTTCCATCAGCACCCTGCTAGCTGGAATGGCTTCAAGATGTATAGAGATACATGTTCTGTAACATATAACTTACTCTCTTGATGGGGCGTGCTGGGGAGGGATGTTAAATAACTGAATCACCTAATTTAACAGGATACAAGATACAGACGGATCTGTAGTCCAGTGGTTAACACGTTGGACTAGTAATCCAGTGATCGCAGGTTAGATCCCCCCATCTGACCCTAATAAAATTAACAGTCTTTCAGATGGGACTTTAACCCGAGATCTCTGCACGGTAAATGAACCAGAGGAGACTCTGGAATGGATCTCTGTCTGTATAACTGCACTATCCTCCAAAAATCTAAAATGACTAATCTCTTCAGGAGGCGTCGCTCATATGGGCAACCGGTAGCGACAATAAATAAACGTAAAACACACACATTTAACCCTTTCAACACCACAGACCTCTAAATTGGCTTACAAAAAGTGTAGATCCAGATGAGCCGGCTTGTGACGAGCCGTCTCATCAGGATCTGCACTTTTTTCAAGTAATATAACTATTTTTAGAAAAACAATTACCCATTTTGATAAATGAACTGATCCAAATGTAATTTTCTGATTCATTTATTGGTTTATGAATATCATGGGCCAGTCCATGTGAGTTACTTGGTGTTGAATGGGTTAACAGGATACAAAATTGCATACAAGCCTAATTACATGAAGATGAGTAGCAGAGTTTTCCACAAGGTAATTTGCTGTATCGAATTTCAAAGTGTGTTATTCTTTTACTATTATCTTGTAGAAGACATGACAGTATCTTTTATCAATTGATACAAATGTCTCTATAATTATTGCCAGTAAAGTTAGAATCTCTCCGTTTGAATGTAGCTAGGGCAATCGGTATATGCTGGCCATGTAACTGTAATGCAATTTACTGAAAATCAAACAAAAATATTAAACTTTGCAAGCTGCAAAAAGTGAGTAATTGATTTTACTTGTTTATCTGCACATTTGTAGCTTATTTGAAGATAGCATTGTGAAGCTGGTATCAGAAGTTGTCATATATTTGGAATCGCACAATGTTTTTTTAAAGGTCTGTTGCAGGAATTGGGGCCAATTCTCGTGCCAAAAAAGTACTTACTTTTCAGTGGTAAAAAAGCAACCTATGCATTCCCGATTTCGGGATCGAAATGGTGCTTTTGGTTAGCGTTTTAGGGAGTGATCTAATTTGCACTTACTTGGTGCTTGTTGTACTGGCAACAGTAGCATTGTAAAGCGTCTTGTCACTTTGATTATTTGTTGAAACTATTGCTTGTAGTGTATTAAATTGAGTAATATGAAGACCATTATTATCATATTCCCCATTTTTGGTCATTTAGTACGCAATTTTACCCTCCTGCTGGCACTGAATCCCATTCCCCTATAAATTAAAAAAATATTGGATATATTGTTTTTGATCTGGTTATCTTTTCGTTCCAAGGAATTTAAAATAATTTGGGACAGACAGTTCAGCCAACTTGTTGCAAGATATATGTTCTGCTTCTCACAAATATCTCGTATAATGAAATAGCTAATGAACTTCTGGAGGAGTCGCCTCGATTAATAAAGTTTAAACTTTATATATATTTTACAACGATTGTGAAGCAAGTTCTAACAACTTATATTAATCACTCTTGTTGGCGCGGATGAAAGTGTATATGTGGTCATTCATGTGGGAGGAAACCGGAGTACCCGGAGAAAACCCATCTGTCCGATCTGGCGGCCACCGTATCATCTCACATACTTTCCTGTATGAGGATCACACCGGGTTGCATTGGTGAGAAGCGAGTGCGCTAACCACTGTGCTAATCGGACTGCCTCGATTAATCGGGGGGGGGGGGGGAGCATGATATAGATAAAAGTATAAAATTAAAAAAGTAAATATATACAGACCAGTGATGAAACAACGGACTGATAATATACTGTGTGTAATACCAGCGTATGTGTAACTAGCGATGTTTTGTTGCAAGTTTGGGTAGACATAAGATCGTCACACACAAGTCATCTCACGCTGTACAGTATACCTACACTTTCTGTACACAACCATATCGGATGGCCGTTATTATTTTTTCCTGCACTGTTACATGCCTATCTAATAAAAAGTTAAACATTTATCAATGCATAACATTTATATCAATGCCACTGCTACCATATTATAATGTGCTATATTTACACGCATATTGCAGATTTTGTGGATTTCCGGATTCAAAATGGTTCAAATTACGGTTTACTGGAAGGCAACCAGTATGGATTCTGGGGTCCAATCTGCGACTACGAATGGACAGACACCGAAGCCGATACCGTGTGCAGGGAATTCGGTAAACTCGGAGGTTACGCGTATTATGCAGTCACTGATTCCGATGAGCCGATGGTTCTTGGCGGCTTCAACTGTTCTGATGATGCTACTGCTCTCAAACACTGTTATTTCAAGAGTTTTGGAGAATCCCTCGGCTGTCAATACCCTACCATAAATGGTCGTCGAAGAGCTGCAGGCGTGTTTTGTTATAAACATGAAGGTAGGTTTATATGTGCAGATGTAGCCTGGGGTCCGGTCTGTCACTTTTTCACTTCTGGCAAAACGATGGTCTGGTGAAACCTGATTTCTGAGCTGCGCTATCTACATATCTTCTCTGCACGATACGATCGCTAAAAATAGAAGCAGAACTATTTTGGAAATCACCAAACAGGCACGATTAGACATGATCATTCCCGAAAATACGCGAATGCTCCCATAGCCTCGTTTTCAATTTTTATAATTCCCTAAAAAATGAAAAGAACATTGCTAACATTTGTCCACATTATTTCACGTTTCCGCATTGTATCGATGAGATGACGGATTTCAATGATTACGTTTCCGTGTTAAAGGATCGATTCAGCATAAGTGAAAATGATCTGTAAAAGAAGGCAGCTAATTATACAGTTTCATCAACATACGCATTGCATCGCTTTCGATTCATGTCGCTTCATTAATTAAGGTCATGTGCTAATTGGCCTATTTTTAATAGAATTAATGATAATTGATGATTACACGGAAACCACCTCATGTTTCCCCAGGCGTTGATATTATCAGAAACTCATACAGCTCAATTAACAGTTTTGTGTTAAATATATATATATATGAGGGACAAGGCAAACTATATCAACGCCTTGTCCCAGGCTACATGTAGTTCAGTAATGCATTCTATTTGTTACAGAATTTGGCATCTTATTTGGTTGGGGATCAGCATTTGGGAGGGTACTAGTAGCACTGTATGCTGTATGTTTTTACACTTTATAATATACGCCAGGTAGGTGGGTCGAAAAATAATTAGTTAACATTTGGGGGTGGGGGGGGGGGGGTGGGGAATTTTAGTGGTTATGCATAATAAAGGCTTTACCAAGAAAGAAAATAGTATCTGATGCTTGTGTTAATAAACTTATTACTTAGTAACTATTAACTAGTTTCCTCAGCAATTAAAACGTACCCCACCTGCGGCACTCGTAAAATGAAACAAATCGACCGGACATCTCACAAAAAATTTGTGTTCGAATTTAGCTGGGTCTAAGGATGGCCCAACTGAGATTTTGTTGTGGTATTAATTAAAGATGCATATATTTCAGATGTACAATTCCGTCTATCTGACCGCTGGTATGGTAAGGTACAAGTTACATACGAAAGACAATGGGGTCGTGTGTGCAATGTAAACTGGGGCAGCACAGAGGCCAGTACCTTGTGTAAACAACTTGGCTTCGTCGACGGACGAGCAGAGTACAGTGCCACAGCCAGCAGCGGAAAAGTTTACATGAATAACGTCAACTGCACTGGTTCTGAAAGTTCGATATTGGAATGTAATCATAAGGCAGGCTGGCAAGGAACATTGAACATGTGCAACGATGCCCGTGTTATCTGCAACACTACAGGTACTTATAGCTTACATAATGATTGGATCGTTTGTGGGAGCGGGAGAAATTTGAATGTTGTCCACTAGACTTTGAAATTATAACTTACAACAAATAAATATTTGGAAAGATCATATAGCATCGTTTATTAAGACGGGAGAAATTTGAATGTTGCCCACTAGGCAGTTTGTGGTGCTGGGCATTTGGTTGTGATGGGGAGGAGGGTGTGATGGATTGTTGGGTTGTGTAGTAGAGGAAGAGGTGGGTGACGTGAGTGTGGACTATTTCGTGGTGTAGGAGTGAGGGGTGGAATACATTGAGTGTGGACTATTGGATTGTGTATGTGATGAGTAGATGAGCTTTTGGGTCTTGGGTATTAGGTTGTGTAGGGGAGGAGTTTGTGTGTAATGTGCAAAAAGAACTACCGAACATGTCTCCAAAGCCAAACAACCATCTCATACAAATATGTTTATCATTCTGAATCTCCAGCTCTATAGTATCCCCTCCAACTATTGATGTTTGCAGTATATAATCCAGTAATAAACCATCTGATTCAACTTTGGGTACCTAGGTAAAAGGTCACATTGATCACTTAGGGCTAAATAATCTTGTCACATATACATACACAGATAGTCTGATCATGGCTGACTAAATATGCTAAATTAATTTTCCTAGCTTTTCTTATAGGTTTACGCTTTTCTGCATGTATTTGGTTTACTTGATCGACTTATGTCCGTCTGTCTGTCATGTCAACATTTGCCTGTGGAAGTCGTGATAGCTTAGTGGTTGCATGTTCGCTTCATGTGCGAAGAGCCCGGAGTTCGAGCCCGCTGGAGCCGTTACGATTGTGCCCTTAGGCAAGGCATTTAAATTCCACATGCCTTTTCCTTGTGGCGATGGATTTCATCAGGAATGAGGTCTCAAGAGTGATTAATATAAGTTATAAGAACTTGTTTCGCAATCGAGCTCAAATAAATTTGTATAGACTAACATTTGCCTTGTAAATCCTGCAAACTGCAAAGGAAGTCTTATATTTCAATGCATTTTGTACAAGCTTGTTGACAAGCTTTTCCATGTCTGGATAAATCGGGGATTATCTGGGAATTTGAAAATTGTGGGGAAATCAATTAATTTATGTCTGAAATGCCTCGGATCATGACTACTATAGATTGTGGTAATTTTGCCTTATACTTTATAGTTTTGCTAATCGGATTAAGATCGATCATGGTGCCTGATTATGACAATAATCCGTAACATATTATCTTCTTAGCTAAAGCATTATACATTGTATTTGAAATTCTGAAATTTATATTAGTTTGATTATCTAAAAATAACTAAGCTCTTCGTACCTCGTTGCTCATATGAGCAAACGGTATCGCCGATAAATAAACGCAATAACACAGAAATATTGTAACATTAGAGTATTCACTCTCGAGACCTAATTCCTGATGGAATCCATCGCCCTAAGGGAGAGAGAAGAGGCATGTGGACTAGTACTAATGTGGACGTAACGTGTTGCATGCTGGGTAAAATAAACGCTATAAATAGGTTGCAACAGTAACGGACGACAATTCCTTAATAATTGTTTCTTATTTGTAACCGACAACACTGGAAATATGTCGTGGTATTTCATTAGAATTTTTAGCGTTACAATGACATATATAACTGTTATTTTCACTGCTAGTAGCAAAAATTGACTGCAATTGATCCAAGATGTGACACTATTGTGGAATGAGATAAATTAAATACTGCCATAATTGAAGTCTTAACAAAGATAGCAATATAATTAATTACCTGTACTGATGTGAACTGTTACCTTTATGGTCCGGTAGTGCATGATGTGCAATTCAATTTCAGAATCCCTCCTAGCTTGGCTTCACCCTACTGGGGCTTGCCATATGATGATCTGGAAAATCATAGAATTTCAAAATGAATTCCCTGTGAGAACCCTATTTGGTGAAACTTGGCCCCCGTTGATAAATGGCCATTTCCGATTATTTGTCTGCCTGTGGTTGAGTGGTTGCATTCGCTCACTTGTATACCACTGTAACCTATCATCACTGATGGTAATGGGTTCGAGCCCCGCTCTAGCCATGTCTCATTTATGTGAAAAATTGGCAGTTTCTTACGGAGGTTGGTGCACCAAGTACTGGTTAACTGCTGGAGCCTGCCCAGGATAGATGTTAGGCAAACTGCCCGCCGGCGATATAGCCCAAAATGGTGCTGATGCAGGCTCAAAACCGAACAAGCAGGCATACCCATTCCGATTAAAGGTTATGTCACTAGATTTATACGGTTAAAGGAAATATTTTAAACAGTGTAGCAATTTTGCTGAAACTTGTCTGTGACGAAACACTCAACTTTTCACTGGCTGAAAGTCAAGGAATTACTTGTAAATACATTACCTACTATATTTTTGGCCCGATATTGTTTAATCTTGGCCGTATGTTGTATTTTTATGAGCTGCTTCAGGCCCAGGTTCATTGGTCAACGGTCAATGTCACACTTGGAAGTCATCTTGTTGAGAGTTTAAGGAACAATACTGTATGGTCATGTGAAAAACCTTGTAGAGAACTATTGCCGTCCTTACGGCTAACTTCTCCTTTATTTGACCTACGTGTTTTGTCATACATTAATACCATCCCAAATTTGTATTTCTTTAAACCATATTCAGGGTTGTGCATGGAAAATCTATGTGACAACTGGAGGGTGGGAAATCCATGACAACTGGAGGGTGGGAAATCTATGACAACTGGAGGGTGGGAAATCTATGACAACTGGAGGGTGGGAAATCTATGACAACTGGAGGGTGGGAAATCTATGACAACTGGGGGGGTGGGAAATCTATGAAAGTGTGAGCCCCGCCGAACCATGGTGGTAGTGTCCTTAGGCAAGACACTGTATTCCACATTTCCTCTTCTCTCTATCACATGGCGATGGATTCCATGAGGAATTAGGTCTCGAGAATGATTAATCTAATGTTGTACGAAATTGTAAAGACTAAAGGAAAACGTTTTGTCATGTCTGGACTGAAATGCATACAATTTATTTAGCTGTAAATAAGTTATGACTTGTTTATTATCTTTATATGGCAGAAAACGTTGTGATTTCTTGACTGAAATGTTGAATTCTGATGTATATTTAGCGTCTTCCTGAGCCGGTTAGTTATTAACTAAGTTCTGAGGTGTGTCTTAGGGACATGTTACATGCATCACACGTCTTGTATTGCAAACAAGAGAATAGCACTCTGAGAGATGCAGATCCCTGTACTGAACTGACCGCCATGATAACATGCCTTGACCGATTCACTTACTCCTTGACCATACCTCTATATATCCAAATATTGATTTGTCCTGCTAACACACAGCCAAAAACAGTAACGCCAATTTCTAACAGCGGGGTTAGTAAATAATCTACACATGTGACGTGTTATTATGCTATGCTTACTGTGCTAAAAATGATGTGAGCTTGGAGAAGTGTTCAGACATACAGCTGCCTCTGCACGTTCTGGTGGATAGGAATACAGGGTCCTCTGTGAGCTTGGAGAAGTGGTCAGACATACAGGGTCCTCTGTGAGCTTGGAGAAGTGTTCAGACATACAGTGTCCTCTGTGAGCTTGGAGACGTGTTCAGACATACAGGGTCCTCTGTGAGCTTGGAGAAGTGTTCAGACATACAGCTGCCTATGTGAGCTTGGAGAAGTGTTCAGACATACAGCTGCCTCTGTGAGCTTGGAGAAGTGTTCAGACATACAGCTGCCTCTGTGAGCTTGGAGAAGTGTTCAGACATACAGCTGCCTCTGTGAGCTTGGAGAAGTGTTCAGACATACAGGGTCCTCTGTGAGCTTGGAGAAGTGTTCAGACATACAGGGTCCCCTGTGAGCTTGGAGAAGTGGTCAGACATACAGGGTCCTCTGTGAGCTTGGAGAAGTGTTCAGACATACAGGGGCCTCTGTGAGCTTGGAGAAGTGTTCAGACATACAGGGTCCTCTGTGAGCTTGGAGAAGTGTTCAGACATATAGGGTCCTCTGTGAGCTTGGAGAAGTGTTCAGACATACCGCTGCACATTCTGATGGATAGGAATACAGAGTCCTCTATTATAAACCCTTCTCTGTGGCAGTCGAAGGCTCTCCTCCATTAGTTTAAACAATATTTTATTCAAGAAATGTACATAACATAGGAATAATTGCAACAGCACAGTTAGGATTGGGGGAATGGTACATAGCATAGGAATAGTTGCAATAGCACAGTTAGGATTGGGGGAATGGTACATAGCATATGAATAGTTGCAATAGCACAGTTAGGATTGGGGGAATGGTACATAACATAGGAATAGTTGCAATAGCACAGTTAGGATTGGGGGAATGGTACATAACATAGGAATAGTTGCAATAGCACAGTTAGGATTGGGGGAATGGTACATAACATAGGAATAGTTGCAATAGCACAGTTAGGATTGGGGGAATGGTACATAACATAGGAATAGTTGCAATAGCACAGTTAGGATTGGGGGAATGGTACATAACATAGGAATAGTTGCAATAGCACAGTTAGGATTGGGGGAATGGTACATAACATAGGAATAGTTGCAATAGCACAGTTAGGATTGGGGGAATGGTACATAACATAGGAATAGTTGCAATAGCACAGTTAGGATTGGGGGAATGGTACATAACATAGGAATAGTTGCAATAGCACAGTTAGGATTGGGGGGAAAGTTGCATAGTAACTTATTCGAATCCCTTTCCTTCCTCCGTTGATGATATAGACTGCTGTACATTTGTGGACCCCATTGGCCAGCAGTGCAGCAATCTACATTTAACATCAAAATCCACTCTTTGGCGAAAAATCTCCTCAAAATTTACCCCTGTCACCTCAAGTAAATAATCTTTAGAGTCTGCAGTGTACATTGTGGAGTCAAACCCTTAACCCGTAGCCTGCCAATCACGACTAAAGATGATTTTGCAAACAGCATAGAGCCAGACGGAACGTTTAGTCTGATCAGGCTCTATGCTGTTTGCTATTCGGATAGTGGAGCTAAAACACTTGTCCGAATAGCAAACAACACGGATCCTCATCAGACGCGGTGTTAAACAGCGTCTGATCTGGATCTATGTTGTTTGCACATTCGGTCCAATTTTTCCGACAGGTTATGGTGGGTTAAGTGCCTTCCGAAGGGCAGACCTTTATTAACTCTACCAAAAACCAGCATAAATGCCTCTCAAGGTAAGACAGTAGTATTCTCTTCATTGTTATCTCCTGTAATCAGGAATGTAGCCACACTATGTCAGTAGCATGCCTGCAACAGCCTGTACCAAGCATATTCAAATGGGGGTCAATTGGTCATAAACTAGGTCACTAGGTCAGCTTAACCCTTTCAACCCCACAGACCTCTAAATAGGCTTACAAAAAGTGTAGATCCAGATGAGCCGGCTCGTGACGAGCCGTCTCATCAGGATCTGCACTTTTTGCCAGTGATATGGCTATTTTTTAGACATAATTACCCATTTTGATAAATGAACTTGTCCAAATGTGATTTTCTGATTCATTTATTGGTTTATGAATATCATGGACCAGTCCATGTGAGTTACTTGGTGTTGAATGGGTTAAGAAGCTTGCATGAATTTCCTAAATTTAGTATGTACATGTAGTGGATACCCTTACGATTATGTCTACCGATTGCTGGGGTCACAGTTGACTGGGTTCAAATGTCAGGTGAGCAATTGTGGGCCTTATATACCCTTGTTGTTCTAAGATTACTTCTTAATTACTTCCCTTTGCTCTTCGTAAGTGGATAATCAATCCAGTATGGAATTTTGTTTAAAGGCAATATAAAAATGATATCTAGAGTGAAGCCAGACTACAGAGTTGCAAGCAGACGAGGCAGGAAATGACAAGATTCTCCTATTGGCTACATTCTGTTCCTATTGATTGATAATGTGCCTTATAATGTAGCCATCAAATCGGTCAAGGCTATATCTTGTTGTTGCTTTTCATGCGAAAACAGTTGCATTGACAATGTGGAAGATATTGAAAATCTAACTATTGGGTTTTTAAAAGTTCTCCAAAATCACTAAATCATTGAAAATCATGTACATGTAATTAGACACTGAATTGAAAATATCATGAAAACTATCCAATTACAAACATGTGTCTGTATGACAATTCTGCCTATTGATTTTGCTATTATAAATCGATCGCTAGAGGTCAACCCCACCTACACCTTTATTTTGAGCGTGTACCCACAGATAGTTTGTTTGAGAAGTGGAATATCAGCCACTAGTAGCAGGCAATGTTCTAAATACTAATATAAACTACTTTAGGTGATCCAATGCACAAGATAAAGAATTATTTATTAATAGCCCACCCCTTCCCCCCCCCCCTCCCTTCCAATGTTATAACGGAAATTTGCATAAAATGTAAATTATATGTTAAGAAAAATCATCTTGTAGCATGGCTGTCGGATTAACATAGTGGTTAGCAAGCTCGCTTCTCACCAATGCAACATGGGGATTGATCCTCAGATCCTCAAGCATGTGAGATGGTACGGTGGTTGCCAGGTAGGACAGGTGGGTTTTCTCCAGGTACTCTGGTTTCCTCCCACGTTTTCCTCCATGACAACGAAAATGATCAATAAAAGTTGTTTGTTAAGCTTGTTTCTCAATCGTTGTAAAATAAATAAAGTTGATTATTATTAGCTTAATTGATTATAATTGCCTTGGGGGGGGGGGGGCATTATAGTAAATTGACTCTTTTGTAATATAGTTATATATATTTACTGCAACAAAGTTATTTTAGAAAAACACACTAGTTCAGCGTGTTCTCATCAAGGAAACTTGGTGACATTTGGATAAAAACATACTGGTTAACATAAATGTTTATAATGCAGTGTTTTTCTGGCAGCCTGCCAGTGTTCATTGTACTGCGTAGGGTTGTTTGTTTGCTACTCTGTAATAACCAATACATTGTGACCTTGGCGTGTGCTTGAGGCGTAACACAGGAAAAAACTCCCATTTCTAAACACAATCATTAAAAATGAGGAAATATGTAATGTTCTCCACAAGGAAAACGAATTAATATGAAAATAAATTAAATATAAAGGTGTGTTTGTAAGCAATTGAGAGCATGTTTTCAATATTCAAGGAAAAATTAATGTATTGGCATGCTTTATTTGTTTATTGGCTTTGAAGGAATGCCAAGGACATATCCAGGGTATATAGATTTAAGCTGTCTTTGTTTCTTAACGTTGTGTCTAGTCGAGATTGTCGTGCCAGCTTTTATGCATGCGCTGCACTTGCTGTCATTTGTCAATTTACCGCATCCAAATATAAACCACAGTGATGAATACATTCAACATGAGTTTGGAATTTCACTGTGCACTGCCTCCTTTCCCCCCCCCCCCCCCTGCCCGAGTGAGATTGGGATTTGGGTTTTGATTATCCAGAATCACTGTGTAGTAGAACTGGTTTGTAGTGATTGAGTCACTAATTGTAAAGAGTCTTAAATCATCTATCATAGGTTTGATCCCCGCAATACCACTACCAAAATTAAGTGCTCTCTGTGTCTTACAATATCCAGCATTACATAACTTAGCTGATGCCCTAATCTTTAATTATTTATTTTACAACGATTGCGAAACAAAATTTAATCACACTGATTGGTAAGGCGTATAGGTGGTCATTTGTGTGGACGGAAGCCGGAGTACACCAGTCTGATTTGGCGAACACTGTACCTAACGGTTCTAGGATTGAAACATGGTTGCATTTGTGAGAAGTGAGCATGCTAACCACTGCTCTAATAGGATAGCAGATCACTTCAGGGTTAGTCACCGTGTGGGATCTGTGGGTGGGTGTGTGGTGTGTGTGTGTGTGTGGCTTGTTCATAGTGTGTGAAAATGGCGGGTTGCATGGCATGTTGCATAGTGTGAGTGTGTATATGGCGTGTGGCATAGTGTCCGTGTGTAAATGGCTTGTTCATAGTGTGGGTGTGTAAATGTGTGTTGCATAGTGTGAGTGTGTAAATGTGTGAGTGTGTGAGTGTGTAAATGTGTGTTGCATAGTGTGAGTGTGTAAATGTGTGAGTGTGTAAATGTGTGTTGCATAGTGTGAGTGTGTAAATGTGTGAGTGTGTAAATGTGTGTTGCATAGTGTGGGTGTGTAAATGTGTGTTGCATAGTGTGAGTGTGTAAATGTGTGTTGCATAGTGTGAGTGTGTAAATGTGTGAGTGTGTAAATGTGTGTTGCATAGTGGGTGGCATAATGTGTGTGTAAATGGTGGGGTACATAGTGTCCGTGTGTAGGATTTCAAAACTAATGTGCCACAAATGTTCGCCATACATGTATATAACTGATGTAGGCTCTGTGCTGTTTGCAAAAGCGACTTTAGTCGTGATTGGCAGGTTACATGTTAATCCATGTTTCCTTTACACAACATGATAGAAATTTTCATCCACTTTCTCATCTTATAATTATTAAATTACTATTATTTCGACAGATATCATATATTACATTCAAACCTATGTAAGTGGTCACCTCCATTAAGCAGCCAGCCCGTATTAATAATTAAGCAGCCAGTTTCCAGATTCACAATATGTTGTTTTATTATATATTTCACCACCATTAAACAGCCACCTGTACTAAGCAGCCACTTTCTGTGGTTCCATATCTATGCTGGCTGCTTAAGACAGGTTTCACTGTATGTCCAATGGGTCAATTAATTAGCATGATTTTGATAAAATCACATTTATCATACCGCAACATCTGGCTAAGGAACAACAGTAAAACATTCCCATTAAAAAGACCGATATACATTTCGGGATAGGTCGCTCATTGATTTTTGTGTTCAGGGTCCCGGTGTTTCAACTTTTCACAGTAGGTTGTTGTATTGGGTTGCATAATGTGGTATGGAAAATCAATAAACGTAAATACACACAAAACTCCCCAGTGAAATAATAATCAAGAGTTTGAATGGTTTCATCAGCAAGGTATAGACACTAAGAAGATGGAAATTATAGTGGCAGACAGTAAAAAAACAAACATGAAATTGTGATGCCAGACAGCATAGTCAGCCATATATAGTGTGGTACCAGGTGGAGGGAGATCTTGTGATCTGTAGACGGGTGGGTTAGTGGTCCTGCAGTTCCATTCCTCGTCTGACCCTAATGATATCAAGAGTCTTTCAGATTTGACTATAAACCATGATGTTGTGTATCGGTGCTATACACCGGGCATGTAAAATGACCCAGGATACTCCTGGAGTCGTCGCACCGATTAACCAGGGGCCAACGATAAATAAACGTATTGTAAAAAAAAAAAGTGAGATCAGGAAGTGTTTTTAATTTTAAGAAGTCATACGGGGTGGTCTCTGTGACCCAGTGGTTTAGGCTGTTGATTGAAAATTGTCCCCCCCCCCCCCCCCCCACTGCTATAGGTTTTAATCCCACTGGGGTGTCAAATTCTTTCAAATGAGAAGCTATCCAGCTGGCTTGTGGAAGGTGGTTTTTCGAAAGTTGCTGTCAATGCCTGAAATACTGCTCGAAGGGGCACTCTCGGTGTTCATCCACCAATGACATCCGGAGAGTCGCCGTATGACCTAAGCCGTTGAGACTTTAATTTGGGGTGGGGGGTGGGTGGGGTGAGTTGGTGGTTATGCATATTAAATAAACAGAGTACATGTATCTGATGCTTTTGTTAATTAAGCTTATTATTATGAAACTGTTAACTAGTTTAGTTTAGTTTATACAAATTTATTTTTGATTGCGAAACAAGTTCTTACAACTTATATTAATCACTCTCGAGACCTCATTCCTGATGGAATCCATCGCCATGAGGGAGAGAGAAGAGGCAACGTGGAATTTAAATGCCTTGCCTAAGGGCACACTCGTAACGGCTCCAGCGGGGCTCTAAATCCGGACCTTTCGCACTTTAAGCGAACGCTCATCCACTGCGCTATCACGACTTTCACAACTAGTTTCCTCGGTAACTGAAAAGTGTATCCCACCTGCGGCATTCTTAACAAGAAAATCAGTGGGACATCTCATACAGCACATTGAGCAGCTGGAATTTAGCTGGGTTGGTCGGGCGGGTAATTTTGCACACAAAAATATATAATAAAAATTTTTTGAGGATGACCTTGCATACAATGAAATACATACCTACAAGTATATTTGTATATTTAATTAATATACAGATAATGCCCCCCCCCCGTCTGACCATAATAAAATTTTAACAAGTCTTTCAGATGGGACCCTAGAAAGAGAGGTCTTGTGTCGGTGCTTTACACCATGCAATTAAAAGAATCAGAGGAGACTCTGGAATGGGTCTCTGTCTGTATCACTGCACTATCCTCCAAAAATAAACGTAAAAACACACCCCATTATGTGAGATAATATGTAGGCAGCCCGGTTAGCTCAGTCGGTAGAGCAACCGCCGCCCTGCATGCGAGAGGCTACTGGCTGCATGTTTTTCTCACCTGTATAACAGATACATGTAGCATGGAAGTTCTTAGCATCTTGTAATATCAGAATCATTGTTACTCCCCAACAAGTCCCCCCCCCCAATCCTGGCAGCTAGTTAAATTGATCTTCGTTTATTGTCTCGACAAAGGCTCGATCAACAATTGCATATTTGTATATAACTAAAAATCCATGAAATTTAATGCTTTGATAGCTTACATACACTGTTTCTAGGGGTTGTTCCCTACCCACTAGTAAGTCATCATACCCAATGAGTGACCATAATCTTGAAATTTGACACACTAGTGCAGTTTGCAGGAATATTTCGCCCATCAAAAACAAATTGTCATTTCTCCAATACCATCAATTGTATTGCCTTGAAACTTTGCATACACATCTTAGGACTAATTCTCTACACCCACACTAAGTCCCCACACTATGCTACCAGTGACCATGTACATGAAATTGTGCAATTCGTGGAAAGTATAAAACAATGTTTTAATTTTGATGAACCAGCACATATACAGTCAATCGTGCGTGGAGAGAAGATGATACCCTTTGGGCGATGGCCTTTTAATTGCAATACATTTCATATAGATTTTTTTTTTTATTAAAGTCATTTTCCCTGGTAGTTTAACAGTCATATTCAGTGTCTTACAATGTGTATCAGACCTGCTTTTCTCATATGGATTGGCCGTATTTTCTAGGCAAACATGTGGATGCGATGTCTTCACTATGGATTTCAAAATTTTAGGTTACCCATTTTCGGTTATTAGGTTAGATTTCCATTTCTAACAAATTTGGAGTTTAAAGCAGATAATCGGGTATCCTCGGCTAATATCCACCGGAAGATGGCGTCCTCTTGTGTAGTTCATACATACGTGGGTGGATCTTGGTAAAAATTGAGCATGTTTTCAAGAATTCATGAAGGTAGACCGCATAACCTATATTAACCCATTCAACCCCAAGTAACTGACATGGACTGGTGCATGCTATTTTTAGACCAATAAATTAATAAGAAAATTACATTTGGACCAGTTCATTTATCAAAATGGGTAATTTTATCTAAAAATAGTAATAATTATTACTGGCAAAAAAGTGCAGATCCTGATACGAGCCGGCTCATCTGGATCTACACTTTTCATAAGCCTATTTAGAGGCCTGTGGGGTTGAAAGGGTTAAAGGTTGCTGGCTAATTGCGCACTTTCCAGTAAATACCTAAATGGAAAAGCCTCAGAAAAAAGCTTCACCGAGATTCTCAGCATTTATGTCTGTATACTCAAAGAAGGAATTTACCGTGTTTAAATCTGCAATAAAACATTGTTTAGCTAGTGACGCCAAGTAACTAGCATTTTTGTAGTTTTGTGACTTCATTAATTTTTACGCACACAAAATATAACACTAACAATTTTTGCACTTTTTAGTCATGTTAGAATCAAAACATTGCGTTATTTATAGTAAAATAAAACATGGTTTATCGTCAAGTATCGGATTTATCCACGTAGGCCTACTTGCCTGCACGTTGGATTTCCAAACTATGTTTTATTGGACTATAAATAACGCAACTACAAATAATATTTCTTAAATAACCATAAGCTGATGATAATGAATCGTTTGTCTATTTACAGTTTGTGGCAGTATGGATATCCGCAACGACGTGGAGAAGCTCAAGCGGCTGGATAAATGCGATGTGATTGAAGGCAACCTCACCATTCTCCTCATTGACTCTGGCAAATGGGAGGATTACGAGAAGTACAGCTTCCCGAACCTCGTCGAGATCACCGAATTCCTGCTCCTCTTCCGAGTGAACGAACTGAGAAGTCTGAACAACCTTTTCCCAAACTTGGCGATAATACGCGGAGACAGGTTGTTCAGCGATTATGCTCTCGTTGCCTTTGAAATGCCAGATCTGGTTGAACTTGGTCTGTCCAGTTTAGTTTCTATACCACGAGGTGCGGTGCGGTTGGAGAAGAATCCGAACCTGTGTTACATTGAGACAGTCGATTGGACGAGAATTACGACAGGAGTTTCGATGGCCGAAAATTATTTCAGCCATAATAAGGATGTACAGGAATGTGTGAACAGGTGCCCAGTTACATGCGATATGACAATTACCAATTTGAACAATGAACCCCGCTGCTGGACAATCAATGACTGCCAGAAAATGTTGGGTAAGTGAAACTGTATTTAAACGTTAAACCTATCGAACGTATGGGCATCATTTACTTTCTGACCATCCGTTGATGTACATATTTTCGAGTAGTATTTTCGAACTGCTCGGCATATCAATGCACAAACACTTCCAAGCTAACATCAGGAAGGGCCGTAATTGGGAAGGGCCGTAACTAATGTTGCTAGAACTTGTGCCCCTACTCATTTACCATTCTTTTATTTTGAGAGTGTTTTATATTTAATCATATTTTATTTCCCAATATAAAACTTATTGACTAATGCATACATCACACATAATCAAAATACAGAAAAAGGATTAGAATGGAAGACAGAGTCTTATATAATTCTTCTCCTCTAATTATACATGTATATGTAAAACGAATCGAGCAATAAAATACGATTAAACTAAAAGCTAACAGGGCTTGGTCTATCTAGATGGCGAATTGGAGAATTACTCTCCCTGAGCTCAGTTATTTCTCACAATTTTCTAACCTAAGGAAGAAGATTTTTAGGAAGGCATTTGACTGTCTCGCTTACATTAGGGTTTATTCTAGAGTGGGAAAAATGGGCAGGGTGGGTCGGAAAGGGGGCATGGTGCATTTTGAGCCGGGATGAGGGGGGTATTTTGGGGGTTAGTCCCCAAAATATTTTGCTAAATTACCAATAGCTACCGATACACCTATCTTGATGACCTATATATGATATAAGCATAGGACACCACATATTTCTGCAATGATTGTGTTGTTGTTGAGGATAGTTTGCTTGAGTGTGTATCAAATAGCTTTATTACAGGGTATTTGATTGCTTTTGGGTCAACCACGTCATGGTCACTGTTACTTCATATTCAAGTTGTCGTTCATTAACGTTTTGTGTTGAATAAGCCGTCTGAAGCCGTTGTTCTTGGTTTCAATCGGGGTTTTCATGTTTTAAGATGGAATTTCAATTTAGTATAGCTGAGAATGTTCCAATCTAGTGAATTTCACTCTTTTGGGAATAGTTCTGGTGCAGAATCAATTAAAGATATTTATTTTTTATTTTAACCCATAAATTACTAATCGCAACAACTAAAGTTGCTTATCACTTTGCAAACAGCATAAGAGCCAGATCAGGCTTTATGCTGTTTGCTGTTCTGATAGTTGATCTAAAACACTTAGCGGAATAAATAACAAAACAGCATAAGATCCTGATCAGGCTTTATGCTGTTTGCTGTTCTGATAGTTGAGCTAAAACACTTAGCTGAATAACAAAACAACATAGATCCTGATCAGATGCAGCTGAACTGGACCAATGTTGTTTGCACATTCCTTCCAATTTATTCAGCATTTTAAGGTTGTAACACATAAATAAATGACACTTGTTGCCATGTGTGAACAAGTTCACAAGTAGATACAATTTATTTGATAACAATTGACAGTAGTAAGGTTATAAAGTAGGGCTCATTCCTGAGGGTGACATGGGCGAATAGTCGCCCTAGGGACTCTTGACATTGCCCTATTAAGAAAAAAACATTTCATTACAATTTCATACAAAATTTGTTCCAGTAAGAACACTGACCATTGTAAAACACTATTGAAATGTTATGTTTAATTAACCCTTTCAACACCACAGGCCTCTCAATAGGCTTACGAGCCGTCTCATCGGAATCTGCACTTTTTTGCCAGTAATATTACTATTTTTAGACAAAAATTACCCATTTTGATAAATGAACTTGTCCAAATGTAATTTTCTTATTAATTTATTGGGTCTGCAAATATCATGCACCAGTCCATGACAGTTACTTGGTGTTGAATGGGCATATTTTATTGAAATTTATTAACCACTACCATCATCTAAAGACACAATCGCGCGCTGTCTCACTTCTCCCAAACATTCTGACCTAGGATGTGCCATGTGTTAAGTATGCCAAATTTGATGAAACTTGTATTAATTAAAAAGAAAACACTTTAATTTAATATATACTATAATGAATAATTATAAAAGCAAAGTATATTTTATTGGTCTAGTATAAAGGCATGTGTAAGATTTATATGTAATGAAGGTGTCTACAGTAGAATTTGCACACATGAAGCAATGACAACCGAGTGACAAAGTGAGACAATGAAATTACATTACACTTCCCTACAAAACATCATGTCACATACTACACTGTCATTACAGACGGATCTGTAGTCCAGTGGTTAACACGCTGGACTGGTAATCCAGGGATCGCAGGTTCGATCCCCCGTCTGACCCTAATAAAATTAAGTCTTTCAGATGGGACGTTAAACCGAGGTCTCGAGTTTACACCGTGCACGTAAACAAACCAGAGGAGAATGGGTCTCTGTCTATATCATTGCACTATCCTCCAAAATCTAAAATGACTAATCTCTTTAGGAGGCGTCACTCATATGGGCAACCGGTAGCGACGATAAATAAACGTAAAACACACAAAGGGTAACATTAACATGGCCATGGGTGAATCCAATAAATATAGAACATTGTGTATAATATTTATATTGTATCATTTACTGTACAATGGTGAGATTTTTACCCCCCGGAAATGTCTTCATGTGCATATAGTTTTCGCACTGTCTGTCCGCACTGCACTGTCTGTCCGAGTCGGTATGTAACTTCTTAGCTATGGAGGGATTTCAAAACTAATGTGTCACAAATGTTCGCCATAATGAGGTGATTCATCGTACACATGACCAGGTCCGTAGCTTCGCTGTCAAGGTCACGGCCAAATTCACACATCCTAGGCATTCATCAACTTCTGTGATATTCTTTTAATTCTCTGTCTCTCTGTAAACATATATAAAAAACACAGTAAAATTACAAACATTTCTATATCTTGCCGCTGCATCGTTCTATACTACATACAAATGCATTTAATAATTTTTATAAAGAAAGAATGACTTAGGTTAAAAGTGAGATTGCAGAAGAAGATATGAAAATTTCGATACAGAATACAAACATCATTTCAATTTCAGTTACAAATAATATTGCTGTTTTCTTTCCGGGAGATTGTTGTATGGACTACATGTATATAAAGGATTCTTGGTCAATCAACCAGCTTCTGTCTTGTAAAATCTCCCTGTTTGTAACATCTCCCTGTTTGTAACATCTCCCTCATCTCACTGTTTGTAACATCTCCCTATTTGTGCAATTTAGCTTAGCCCTGACTTAACCCATTCAACACCAAATAACTGACATGGACTGAAGCATTATATTTTTAGACCAATAAATTAATAAGAACATTACAATTGGACCAGTTCATTTATCAATGAGCCGGCTCATCTGGATCTACACTTGTTGTAGGCCTATTTAGAGGTCTGTGGTGTTGGAATGGGTTAATAGTATAATATGTACGCAAGTACTACATTGTAGTCTTCAGCAATTGTCGACTGGATCATTAGGTCAAATTAATGCGAGACTACAGTTTACTCTGAAAATCTAAATTCTGATGTCGCATATGTGACATATTGTACCAAAAATTTAGGTCACGTTCCTGAATGGTCTACAGCTACATCTGCTCTGAAACTATTGTGCAGAATTGATCAAATTTGTCCTGAAGCATCCAGTGTTATCCAGGCATGTTAATAACAACCTTTGATCAAATTAGATCCCTGTAAAAGAAACTTGGTAAAATTCAAGAAATAAAACGCTCAAATTACATTTTGAGCATACGTCGCTAGATACAAACTGTTGAATGTACACATTACCTCCTTCGACAAGCGTGTCTTACGTTTATTTATTGTCGCTACCGGTTACCCATATGAGCGACGCCTCCGGAAGAGATTAGTCATTTTAGATTTTGGAAGATAGTGCAATGATACAGACAGAGACCCATTCCAGAGTCTCCTCTGGTTCTTTTACGTGCACTGTGTAAAGCACCGACGAGAGACCTCAGTTTAAAGTCCAGAGACAAGACTGATATTTTATTCCATGTTTTTTTATCTTATTTATATTTACCTAATTTTGTTGTCGACAGTGGTCTATTTATAGATATGGCTAATAGTCTTATTAAGTTATTACATGACCTTGATACAGGTTTAGTAGAGCAGTGGGGTGGATTCTGATCTACCTTCATGTTGCAGCTGTTACATTTTAACCCTTTCCTCCATAGAGATTTAGGATAATATACTATTATATCTCCATACAAACGACAGTCATTTAACCCTTTCCTTCATAGAGATTTAGGTTAATATACTATTATATCTCCATACAAACGACAGTCATTTAACCCTTTCCTTCATAGAGATTTAGGATAATATACTATTATATCTCCATACAAACGACAGCCATTACAGTCACGGGTTCGAGCCCCACTCAGGTCGTGCCTCATTTATATGAAAAAGTTGGCAGTTTCTTACGGAGGTTGGTGCACCCAAGTACTGGTTAACCGTTGGAGCCTGCCCAGGAAAGGTGTTGTTAGTAAACTGCCCGCCGGCGATATAGCCCGAAATGGTGCTGATGCAGGCGTAAAACCCGAAATATAAATTTAAAAAAACTATCCCACCTCCATACTGGAACTACATGAGATTCTGGTCTTTATTATGAACATTGGTTTGGGTACTACATTGTCAATGTATGTCATATTGGTAATGGCGTAAAGAGGTGCTTCTTTGAGGGAAAGGGTTAAATAACCTTTATGTTTTGTTTGCTGAAATGTACTGCACACCGAGATATTCTAAGGAGAGAATGATTACTAACCTGCAATAGTAAATTATATCAAGATTTCATGTAAAATTTTAAAGATCTGTCGACAATTGAACTACTTTTTGGTAAAATTACTATTTGTAAATTACCTTCCTAAATGATGGATATATATAGAGGAGATTCATTTGTTTCAGTGTGTCATCAAATTATATTTCACCGAATGAACATTGAACGTTTTATTACCACGAGTACGAGTGCTACTAATAGCTTTCTATGCTCATGGGTGAACTATAATTTGATCATGCACTGAAACAAACAAATGGTTGTTTTAATTTAAGCTGAAACGTGTTTTTATAATTAGAAAATGATGCAATCGTGCGCTAAATGGCGCTAGAACGTCGTGTTTTGATGACGTCACTAATGGTTTTGAGTCCGAAAACCTCCGCAATGAACATTTCAACAGAGTAGTGAGAAATAAATTGGATTGTTCCCCTCGACTGCTTTCAACCAGTTGAGTAACACACTGATAAATTTCTACATGTATATAATAAAATAAATGTATTTATTTACAAAACCACCAAGAACTTTATAAATGGCCATTTACATGTAACCCTTACTGTGCTGGAAACAAATACATTCATTTTTATAAAGAGCACAGAGCCAGATCAGGCATGCCATTTGATCAGGCTCTATGCTGTTTGCTATTCGGACAGTGGAGCCAAAACACAGGGTTAACCCATTCAACACCAAGTAACTCACATGGACTGGTGCATCATATTGTCAGACCAATAAATTAATAAGAAAATTACATTTGGACCAGTTCATTTATCAAAATGGGTAATTTTTGTCTAAAAATAGTATTATTACTGGCAAAAAGTGCAGATCCTGATGAGACGGCTCGCATCTGGATCTACACTTTTTGTAAGCCTATTGAGAGGTCTGTGGTGTTGAAAGGGTTAATAACGATAATACCAGGATAAATTTGCATATAGAGTATAGTTTTATATTTTACTATTTGAAGAAAGAAAACTGAATAAGGATATAATGATATCTGTACGTTTCAACATTTTGTATATTGTTTTGATACGGCCCAAGCATTTGTTATGCAGTGTAGCTTGCTGAGATTTGACTGGAGGGCATGACATAGTTGTTGTAAACAGATACCTTGTGATTATTCTCCGTTCAACTTCACTGCTATCCTCAACATCATCATTATCATTTGTGAATGAAATATTGTTGTTGTTTTTTGTTTGGCTTGTTTAAGGGTTTTGAATTTGAATTTTGTTATTAAAATTATTTGTCTAACTTGAGCTGTAGGAAACGAGGCTTTTATTGCCCAGCATTAAGGTCTCTTTGTGTGCGTTTTTTCTTCAAATGGAAAAAATAAAACTGTAAATTGTATGCAAATTTATTAGAAAGCCATTGTTACAACATTATGTGTGAACCCATACTGTTTGACTTCCATTAAGCCGTATTTTAAACCGTTACAGAGTTTGGAAATCCACAATGTGCAATCATAGCACACTATAATATGGATAGGCGTAGCAGTGGTCTTAATATAAGTATTAAAAATTTAGAAATAATCTCTCTGTGTTCTGTGTTTATTTATGGTTGCTATCTGTTGCCCACATGTTGCCTTCAGATATTAGTCATTTTAGAGTTAGAAATAATCTGTAGGGATTCTTCTTTTACAACAGCGTTTCGGCCACTTTAACCTAATGCTGAATAAAGTGGAGTGAATGTGCAAACAACATAGATCAAGATCATCTGTGCCGCTTATCGCCACATCTGATCAGGATTTAGGTTGTTTGTTATTCAGCCACGTGTTTTAGCTCCACTAACTGAATGAATAGCAAACAGTTTTTTTTTCACATTCTGTGCCATCTGATCTGGCTATATGCTTTTTGCAAAAATGAATATACTCGTTTCCAGCACAGAAATGGAAAAATTAAAATATAATTAACCCGTAACTTGCCAATCACGACTAAAGTCAAATCGAGGCATTCCCGGGCTGCTCCCCTCATGCCGGGCTCAAACAAAAAGCACAAGAGACAGTCTTAAATGAGCTGCTACTGCAGGACTATTAAATGCACACTTAATAACATATTAAATATAAATTAACCTCCCTTTTGTATAATGGTGGATTCTATAGGACGCAAACTTCTCCCTGAACTCTGAATTGGGAGAAGTGAGGCAGGGAGACATTGTAAACCCTGAAAGCGTATTAAATTTGGACCATACTTGTTGACCGATAAGCATCCCATAGCTACTATATAATAAAGAGATACCTAATGATAACTTCTGTGATTCTTATGTTTTTCTATTTAAATGTAATGCATGTAGGTCGGGTCACTTGGGGAACGCTGCTGACCCCTACTGTCTGGCGATCATGTTTTATTTACGGCCTCCGTTGTTAATTCCTACACATCGGAATGACAAACCATGTTTTATTCGTCGATATAACGGCAAGACAAATATTATTTCCAATCTAACATGACCAATGTATTGCTATGAATGAATAAATGTGCGTGTTATTTTGTCGGAGGAATAAAATTCAACAGCCATAAAATAGACTGGCTCTAGCCGTTGATTATTGCAGACCATTAATTTTAACAACTGTAGATTTGTTCTTTGTTTACAGGAGCAAAATAGCAAGTAATGTTTTATTGATATATATCAAGTTGTCTTTAGCTATTTTGTTAGAGCAGCTTCAGTACAGTCAAACCTGTGTTAGTGGTCACCTCCATTAAGCAGCCAACCTGTATTAAGCAGCCAGTATCCAAATTCCCAATATGTTGTTTTATTGTACATTCAACCTCTATTAAGCAGCCACTTTCTGTGATTCCCTTGGCTGGCTGCTTAAGACCAGTTTGACTGTAGTTTCAAAAATATTTTACCAAAATTATGTCTCTCTCCACCCAGCGCGAGAGTACTTATAGTAGCTAAAAAGAATTTATCTGTCCAAAATAATGTTTAAAATGTTATACTTTATTTTGTCACATGTGGGGGGGGGGGTTATCATTTTATGCTGTGTACAACCACAGGAATGATCAAGGATAGGTTGTTATGTATACTGCTTTTGAAGTTTTATGTACACATGAAATATAAAGTGCATAATGAGACAGCATGGATGGGCTTTTGAATGCTTTACAAGTTCATAGAGGTCAGTCCACCTGAAGGCATTAAGTGAGCTCACCCGTATTATTGCTTGTGAACTCCCGAATGAAAATGTAGGATTTAATTTAAAAGTACCCGAGAGCAACTCTCTTGAAATATACATAAATGATAATCTACAAATGACCCTTAATAATTTATATTTGTTTGTGTAGGGGTCCGCCTCCGTGGTCGAGTGGTTAAGGTCGCTGACTTGTATACCACTGTAACCTATCATCACTGATGGTCACGGGTTCAAGCCCAGCTCAGACCGTGTCTCATTTATATGAAAAAGTTGGCAGTTTCTTACGGAGGTTGGTGCACCCAAGTACTGGTTAACCGCTGGAGCCTGCCCAGGAAAGGTGTTGTTAGGTAAACTGCCCGCCGGCGATATAGCCCAAAATGGTGCTGATGCAGGCGTAAAACCCGAAATATAACATAAATTGTTTGTGTAGGGACGTGATCTGTATATATACATAACGATCGTGTAGTTTGAAATGTCAGTTTTTGTGATCATATGAATGTATGATATATAACACAGTCATACCAAGGCATGGTCTAATACTGAAAACACCATGTCGAGTAAGTAACCAATTGTTGGTGTCATGTGTTTAGTTCTTGTAATAATCCAGCCCATTCCTGTTCAGATGTACCATTATTCAACGGTCGGTAAATCTCAAATCATTTTAGAAATGTTTATACCCGCCTGTTAACCATTAACCTGACGCCACGCCTGATCATGATCTCTGTTGTTTGCTATTCAGACAAGTGTTTTAGCTCCACTATCCAAATAACAAACAGTATAGAGCCTGCTCTGATGTCTTACCTGGCTCTCTGCTGTTTGCAAAAGATGGGATTGGCAGGTTACGGGTAAATTTTGCAATTTCACATGCCCGACGGGCACCTGTTTTTTGTTATTAATTTTTTTATTAATTGGGGTTTTACCCGGGACTCGAACCACCGCGGTGAGAGTTTAGTGATCTCACAGCCAGCGCTTTAGACCACGGAGGTCCCTGTAATAAACTGGACAGTAGAAATGTTTTTCTAAATTCTTTACAATTACGAATTGTTTACACCGGAATTGAAAGTCGTCTAGAAGCGGACAGGTGTAAATTTGCGTTTTCGCTTACTGACATCTCGGCCCTATGACGAATCGGCCGATCGATGCATTATATAATCAAATTTGGTAAAAAAAAATCACGTGACGTGTCGCTCAGTACGAAATCTATAATTCTGGGGAGAAACGACCCACCTCCAGACTATTTTCACACATTCTGCCCGATATCTATGTTTATGGCGAAACAACCCGGTGCGAACGGGAATTAGGGCGAAACGATCCGATACCGCTTAGGTCATTTCCTGTTAACAAATGAAAACAACTTCATGGAAACGTATCGGGTTTCTTGCGATATGTCGAGGGCGCAAAGCCGGGGAAGAAACGGCCATCTGAACGACAGGCGTCATCAAAAACAGAGTATGAAGCAAAAAGAAAACGTAGCTTCCAGCCGCAATGATTGAACAATCGTAAAATATTAATAATAATAAAACATTAGTTTGTCTTTATACATTGTTTACTCATATGGCCATATTATAAGTATTACTAATAAATGCATGATATGCCACATTATGTTACATATACTACTATACATTTAACTGCCAATAAGCGGGTAAAATTCTGCAAATATATGGGCACCTAGAAGTTCATTCGGGCAAGTAAATTTTTCAAGCCACTAAAGGGGCAAGTGTCTCAAAAAGTTGTTTGTGAAGACTGCTGTTGTCAGAAAATTGCTGAGAAATCCCTGATGGATCCGTGCATTTACGTTGCCATTTCCAGATAACTTTGTTACCCAAATAAATAATAACAGTGCATTGTCTATCATGTAAATATTATTATGTGGGTTGCGTATTGCTATGATTGCATATTGTGAAATTTGGAGAAATTGGTATGATTTAATGTGAGGAAACTATCTAGGTCAGTGGTTCTGCCTGGGTGATCGTCTGTGCCTGTAATACTGCTTGGAGGGGCACCCCGGGTCTTCCTCCACCAATAACAGCTGGAGTCGCCAGGCACCACGGGTCTTCCTCCACCAATAACAGCTGGAGAGTCGCCAGGCACCCGGGGTCTTCCTCCACCAATAACAGCTGGAGAGTCGCCAGGCACCCGGGGTCTTCCTCCACCAATAACAGCTGGAGAGTCGCCAGGCACCCCGGGGTCTTCCTCCACCAATAACAGCTGGAGAGTCGCCAGGCACCCTTGGTCTTCCTCCACCAATAACAGCTGGAGGTCGCCAGGCACCCAGGGTCTTCCTCCACCAATAACAGCTGGAGTCGCCAGGCACCCGGGGTCTTCCTCCACCAATAACAGCTGGAGTCGCCAGGCACCCGGGGTCTTCCTCCACCAATAACAGCTGGAGTCGCCAGGCACCCAGGGTCTTCCTCCACCAATAACAGCTGGAGTCGCCAGGCACCCAGGGTCTTCCTCCACCAATAACAGCTGGAGTCGCCAGGCACCAGGGTCTTCCTCCACCAATAACAGCTGGAGTCGCCAGGCACCCAGGGTCTTCCTCCACCAATAACAGCTGGAGTCGCCAGGCACCCCGGGTCTTCCTCCACCAATAACAGCTGGAGAGTCGCCATGATCTTCCTCCACCAATAACAGCTGGAGAGTCGCCAGGCACCCAGGGTCTTCCTCCACCAATAACAGCTGGAGTGTCCTCCCATGCTGGAGTCGCCAGGCATCTTCCTCCACCAATAACAGCTGGAGAGTCGCCAGGCACCCAGGGTCTTCCTCCACCAATAACAGCTGGAGAGTCGCCAGGCACCCGGGTCTTCCTCCACCAATAACAGCTGGAGAGTCGCCAGGCACCCGGGTCTTCCTCCACCAATAACAGCTGGAGAGTCGCCAGGCACCCGGGGTCTTCCTCCACCAATAATCAGCTGGAGAGTCGCCATACACCCGGGGGTCTTCCTCCACCAATAATAGCTGGAGAGTCGCCAGGCACCCGGGTCTTCCTCCACCAATAATAGCTGGAGAGTCGCCAGGCACCCAGGGTCTTCCTCCACCAATAATAGCTGGAGAGTCGCCAGGCACCCAGGGTCTTCCTCCACCAATAATAGCTGGAGAGTCGCCAGGCACCCAGGGTCTTCCTCCACCAATACTAGCTGGAGAGTCGCCAGGCACCCAGGGTCTTCCTCCACCAATACTAGCTGGAGAGTCGCCAGACACCCGGGGTCTTCCTCCACCAATACTAGCTGGAGAGTCGCCAGGCACCCGGGGTCTTCCTCCACCAATACTAGCTGGAGAGTCGCCAGACACCCAGGGTCTTCCTCCACCAATAATAGCTGGAGAGTCGCCAGACACCCGGGGTCTTCCTCCACCAATAATAGCTGGAGAGTCGCCAGGCACCCAGGGTCTTCCTCCACCAATACTAGCTGGAGAGTCGCCAGGCACCCGGGGTCTTCCTCCACCAATAATAGCTGGAGAGTCGCCAGACACCCAGGGTCTTCCTCCACCAATAATAGCTGGAGAGTCGCCATGCACCCGGGGTCTTCCTCCACCAATAATAGCTGGAGAGTCGCCATGCACCCAGGGTCTTCCTCCACCAATAATAGCTGGAGAGTCGCCATGCACCCGGGGTCTTCCTCCACCAATAATAGCTGGAGAGTCGCCATGCACCCGGGTCTTCCTCCACCAATAATAGCTGGAGAGTCGCCATGCACCCAGGGTCTTCCTCCACCAATAACAGCTGGAGAGTCGCCAGGCACCCGGGTCTTCCTCTACCAATAACAGCTGGAGAAGCACCGTCATATGGCAAATTTTACCCCCCCCCCCCCCCATATATACCGTGTATTCACATGCACCAACAGATTTTCACAGAAATGACAAATATTTTCCGTATTTTTCACTAGTTTATTTCGTAATGGATATTCTAAAACTTTAGTCGAACTAAACATAATTGAATGACTCGTTTTCAATTCAGACTAACATACTAAACGGAAAACTCGAGATTCTTCTCCGTCATCGATATAGCAGTAAAACCCGAACAAACAACAACAAGATTCATCTATAAATATTGGTGCTATTTTCATCTTGTTGTATGGAGAGCCGAGAGAGAGAAAGAAAAAACCAATGACTGCTGCGCACTTGTGAAATATTTATTTCCATACCACTTGATGACATTAAAAGCAGTATTTATACAAGCTTCTGGAATATCCTCTATGAAATTACGGCTTACAGTCAGGTGTGCATGGTGATATTAGACAGCTCAATCTGCACCTACTCTAAGCAGTTATTTGCAGTTATATACAGTTATATACACTTCTTGCATTACCAGTGAGAATGAAGAAAAAAAAGAGTGAACTAGTGTACTGAATCTACTTGCAGAGATGCATAGCATTACCAGCATACTTGAAACGTGATTCATTCTTTTCAAATGAAAAACATACACGTTATACAACCACAGTCATAGCAAATCGTATTTACTGTGAGAGAGGTTGGTGCAACTGGACACGGAAGATCGGTTGATGCAACTGCATGTTGCCTACAATGCCTTTGTAATTAGTGTTCCGTTGGTCAACATTCCACCAGTCAGCAAATCGTATTTACTGTGAGAGGTTGGTGCAACTGGACATGCAGATTGATTGAAGCAACTGCAGCTTGCCTACATTTGTTTCCTTTGGAATTGGTGTTCCGTTGCATCAACATTCCACAGTACAGACAATGTGTTGTATTGGGGTTTGCGTGTATATATATATATATATAAATTAACAAATTCCAGTTTCTTCATATCTAATCGGAACTGGATTCATCTGGGATTTAGAGATAGCAGTCAAATTGACATCCATTTTGAAAGCTACGCCTTTGCTTTCGCTTTGTTTATACCGACGGTATTTTGCAACATAATGGAGATGTTTAAATTTGTCGGAATCGTAATTGATCGACAATATAGCCAAAATAAACTCTGCCAATAAATCAATTTAACCCTTTCAACACCACAGACCTCTAAATAGGCTTACAAAAAGTGTAGATCCAGATGAGCCGGCTCGTGACGAGCCGTCTCATCAGGATCTGCACATTTTGCTAGTAATATGACTATTTTCAGACATAATTACCCATTTTGATAAATGAACTTGTCCAAATGTGATTTTCTGATTCATTTATTGGTTTATGAATATCATTGACCAGTCCATGTGAGTTACTTAGTGTTGAAAGGGTTAAACTTCTGCCAATAAATCGATTTATACAGTAGTTGTGCTAAATCCGCCTACACTGTATGCTGCTTTAGACAATAATAGTGTAAGCCTCATCAAGACACTTGATGCAAACAAGCAGTTACCCCTGGAAGACTTTTACTCTTTATCTCTATCTCTATCTTCACCAGCAAACAAGCAGTTACCCCTGGAAGACTTTTACTCTTTATCTCTATCTTCTATCTTCACCAGCAAACAAGCAGTTACCCCTGGAAGACTTTTACTCTTTATCTCTATCTTCTATCTTCACCAGCAAACAAGCAGTTACCCCTGGAAGACTTTTACTCTTTATCTCTATCTTCTATCTTCACCAGCAAACAAGCAGTTACCCCTGGAAGACTTTTACTCTTTATCTCTATCTTCTATCTTCACCAGCAAACAAGCAGTTACCCCTGGAAGACTTTTACTCTTTATCTCTATCTTCTATCTTCACCAGCAAACAAGCAGTTACCCCTGGAAGACTTTTACTCTTTATCTCTATCTTCTATCTTCACCAGCAAACAAGCAGTTACCCCTGGAAGACTTTTACTCTTTATCTCTATCTTCACCAGCAAACAGGAAGTTTTTATTCGAAAAATACCACAATTTTACCATCTGCTACGAATTACGTATGTCCCTGACTCCATTTCGTTCTGCATACAATAATCCCTTGTACCAATCATTTACTAGAATAGCAAAAACTAATTAATTTACCAGACATTGATATGCCAGAATATTTCAGTTTCAATGTGAAACTTATACAGTTTCTCTCATTCTTAGGGGTCTGGGTAGTGTTGTTGTGTTGTGGACTGTGAAGTTTTGGGTTGGATTGTGCAACCATGGTTGTCGTGTATTGTTCTTAGATGCAAGTAGGGATTTCTAGTTGGTTTGGTGTTAGCATTGGAGTCTCTTAGCTCTTCTCGGCTCCTCTCCACTCCCCTCCCCTCCTTTGATCTCTCTCTCTCTCTCTCCAGTTGCACAGTGAATTATGATAAATCTTTAGATGTTTATTCAACATAATCAACTAACAAACTACTGAGTAGAATTCAGGGCTAAGCTACACCTTCAAGCTAGGTAGAGGAATAAGGTATACAGAGATGTTTATTGGCTTGGTCAGTATCCTACACATATTCTAAATCTATGAATTTACGTCCCCTGATTTAGCTCCAACATCATTTTGGTATCAAGCTGTAGCTTTGATACTGTTTAACCATTAACCCTTTCAACACCACAGACCTCTATTTATAGGCTTACAAAAAGTGTAGATCCAGATGAGCCGGCTCGTGACGAGCCGTCTCATCAGGATCTGCACTTTTTGCAAGTAGTATTACTAATTTTAGACAAAATTACCCATCTTGATAAATGAACTGGTCCGAATGTAATTTTCTTATTCATTTATTGGTCTAAGAATATCATGGACCAGTCCATGTCAGTTACTTGGTTGGTGTTGAAAGAGTTAACCTTTAAATAAATTGGGAGAGAATGTCTTTAAGAACATAGATCCCAGTTCAGCCGTGGCATAATGCCGCATCTGATCATATGTTGTTTGCCTCTCGGCCAAGTGTTACAGCTCAACTCAGTATAGCAAACAGCATAGAGCCTGATCAGACGGCACAGAACTTCTCTATATTGTTTGCAAGAGCAACTGACGATTAAGTTTAAAATTGATGTAATTTGCATAATCTGTGCTGGAAAACATTTGAACCCATTTGTTCACTGAAAACAATATTCAGATTAGACATAGCTGAAAGCAAGTTCAATATTTCCCAGAAGTTTCAGAGATTAACTCCAGGATTAGTCTATTATGTGTGTGTGGTGGGAAGGGGGAGCGGGGTTTGAGAGGATAAGATTTGCAAAGCTAGTTTGTGCTCAATGATTGGTGGATTTGAGTGGGGAGATAAGAAGGGGGTGGCGTAGATGGTCATTACAGGTAATTTACATAGCTAGTTTGTGTTTAATGATGTATTTTTTTCTCATTGTAGCAAAGAAGTCTTGCAGTACGAGGTTCTACAATGACGATATATGCTGTGATCCCAACTGTGTGGCAGGGTGTACAGGGCCCTCTGCTCAGCAGTGTACGGCTTGCAAGCAGGTGATGCAGCGCACGGGCAACGGCTTTCCAACGTGCACTCAGCGCTGCACTGCCGGAACCTACGAGGTTTGTAGTACTTTACAACAGGGTTGCACTTGAAATATTCCTCCCTGAGAGTGAAATGGGGGGGGGGGGTAATTTCCTATCGCATCAGTATTAACCCATTTCATTCTGGATACATTTAAAGGCTTTTGCAAACAACATAGATCCAGATCAGCCACAGCGTAACGTGTCTAAGCAAGATCATCTGAATAGCAAACAGCATAGAGCCTGATCAGACGGCATGTTCCGTGGCTCTATGTTCATTGCAAATACTGTTTGAACGGTATCCAGAATGAAATGGGTTAAAGTTATATTCCTATTCAAATTAATGTCACCAGGTTGTGGAGCCTCCGTAGCCGAGTGGTTACGGTCGTTAACTTAAAATCACTTGCCCCTCACCGCTGTAGTGGTTACGGTCGTTAACTTAAAATCACTTGCCCCTCACCGCTGTAAGTTTGAATGCCACTTGGGGTGTCAAATTATTTAATGGGCATTCAAGAAGAAAATGTTTAAATTAGACTAAGAGTGCACATTTTCCCCACCTTATATTACTGTATGATTTCAAAACTGTTGCCATGATATAAACTAAAGTTATGGACCTTGGTTTAAACAGTATTTATTCCAATAAATTTATAATGTATAACACACAAAAATGGTACAAATTACATAAATTGTGAATGGTTTGGATTGGAAAACAGGTTTTCAGAAAACTTATATTAATTCCTCTTGGAAAACAGGTTTTCAGAAAACTTATATTAATTCCTCTTGGAAAACAGGTTTTCAGAAAACTTATATTAATTCCTCTTGGAAAACAGGTTTTCAGAAAACTTATATTAATTCCTCTTGGAAAACAGGTTTTCAGAAAACTTATATTAATTCCTCTTGGAAAACAGGTTTTCAGAAAACTTATATTAATTCCTCTTGGAAAACAGGTTTTCAGAAAACTTATATTAATTCCTCTTGGAAAACAGGTTTTCAGAAAACTTATATTAATTCCTCTTGTAAAACAGGTTTTCAGAAAACTTATATTAATTCCTCTTGTAAAACAGGTTTTCAGAAAACTTATATTAATTCCTCTTGTAAAACAGGTTTTCAGAAAACTTATATTAATTCCTCTTGGAAAACAGGTTTTCAGAAAACTTATATTAATTCCTCTTGGAAAACAGGTTTTCAGAAAACTTATATTAATTCCTCTTGGAAAACAGGTTTTCTGAAAACTTATATTAATTCCTCTTGGAAAACAGGTTTTCAGAAAACTTATATTAATTCCTCTTGGAAAACAGGTTTTCAGAAAACTTATATTAATTCCTCTCCAAGGGACCGTAAATGTGAATGATGGTGATGTAAACATGTACCAATTTCTTATTATATAATTACTGTATATATGTACAATTTTTAAATTGATATTTAAAAAATACTGACGTTAACCCATTCAACACCAAGTAACTCACATGGACTGGTCCATGATATTCATAAACCAATAAATGAATCAGAAAATCACATTTGGACAAGTTCATTTATCAAAATGGGTAATTATGTCTAAAAATAGTCATATCACTGGCAAAAAGTGCAGATCCTGATGAGACGGCTCGTCACAAGCCGGCTCATCTGGATCTACACTTTTTGTAAGCCTATTTAGAGGTATGTGGTGTTGAAAGGGTTAAGAAAGCCATTTCAACCATCAATTATTTGAAAAACTGAACAGAAAAAAGAAATGTAGTTATATTGACCACAAAATGTCGCCCTCGGACAATAATATAATTTGAATTGTATTATTTTCTGAAAACATGGAAATAATGGTTAATTGTGTGTCTAAAGAATCATATGTACATAATCGCATGTTTCCAAAACTGTATGAAAAGTCATCTACTTCCTCTGCGGTCTCAATAAAACAGTTGATGGCAAAGAACATAATATCAACAAACCAAATCTCATGTGGCTAGACATGGACTTGTACAAACGTAAGCTCTCATTCCTGGATCTAGTTTTATTGCAAATTTGTTCCTAGCCCTGCAGGTCAATTTTACATAATGCAGTATTCTTTAAGATGTCTTCAAGAAGACAGTTTTCTCAAGTCAATAAGTTATTTATTGCCAAAGATATGACGATTTTAAGATTTTGAGTACCATGCGACGGCCATCTTGGATTGTCTATATTTTTGTATGGAAAAATTTGGAAACAACTTATTTTGGGTCCTTTATGGTAAGTAAGTAAAAACTAACAAAATCAATATGAAAAGTTCACTAGGCCGCTATCTGTATAACAGTAACTAGGTAAACAGTATGTACCACTACTATGTGTGTCACTAAGTAAGTCACAACTTTCTCAATGGGTAACATCAAGTTGAAATTTTCAGAATTTGTTTTTGAGTATAGACCTCTGATGTATCAAACTAATTTACTTGTACTCATAACAAAACCAGTAGTGCCCAAGTATTTCACTTTTAAAGAAATTCAATCTAATGATTTTTAATATTCTCGGATGTTATTTTATTTATTCATTCTAGGTCAGAATTTTTGGGACGAAGTGAGACAGCACACGATCGCGTCCTTAACCCATTCAACCCCAAGTAACTGACATGGACTGGTGCATGATATTTTTAGATCAATAAATTAATAAGAAAATTACCTTTGGACCAGTTCATTTATCAAAATGGGTAATTTTATCTAAAAATAGTAATAATTATTACTGGCAAAAAGTGCAGATCCTGATGAGACGGCTCATCACGAGCTGGTTCATCTGGATCTACACTTTTTGTAAGTCTATTTAGAGGCCTGTGGTGTTGAAAGGGTTAAATTGTGTTATTTAATAAGTTTCAACAAAATATGGTTAAAATGCACAGTATCACCATTAAATACATGGCCAATGTATCTTACTGGACAAAATTCTTTATGAAAATTGTTAAAAAACCCAAAAAACTATTTTTAGGGAGAAGACAGGGTCCTTAGGGCGACTATTTCGCCCACATCGCCCTCTAAAATGATCCATGTAGAGTAGTCTTATTTGTGCGACTTTCTGCATAGGTCAAATGCTTGTCAGTTTTCGTTGTGGCCCAATTTTAAAAAAGCTAATTATGCCATGTCAAAGAATACACATGTATAGAATACTTATAATATAAGAATACGTTATATACATGTAGCATACTGAAACAATACAACCATTCATTTTGATGGCAATGTATAAGGTACTATCAAGTTTGATGTGCACCTACATTTTGGCACGACAATTGGGGGGGGGGGTGGTAGGATGGGAATAGAATTGCAATGTACATGTATAACTCGCACGTGCAAGCACTGCTCAATGTGCTTCCATCAATATTACATCCCAGTAAAACCAGCTCATTCTTGGAGGGTGACATGGGCAAAGTATGTGTAAATAAAAATTTTGGGTTTAAATAATTTATTTTTTATATTTTTAATTTATTATAATTTTCAGACAAAATATTGTCCAGTAAGATACAATGGCCACTGTAAAGCACTCCTTCTATTCAAATATTGTATTTAATGGTCATAAATTAGTGTGTATTTTAACCCTATTAAGTTGAAATTTATTAAATAATACCATTATGTGAGGCAATCGCTCGCATTCTCACTTCACCTTTGGATCTAGCTTGAGCTGGAAAGCGCGAAAATCTGAAGTTGTAATCCTCACCGATTGCATGAAATATACATGACATGATGCTAAAAGGCCAACAAGCACATGTGCCTATTGAAGAAAGTTTACACTGAGGAACCGATACACCGAGGAACCGATACATCGAGGAACCGATACACCGAGGAACCGATATACTGAAGAACCGAGGAACCGATACACCGAGGAACCGATACATCGAGGAACCGATACACCGAGGAACCGATACATCGAGACACTGAGGAACCGATACACCGAGGAACCGATACATCGAGGAACCGATACACCGAGGAACCGATACATCGAGGAACCGATACACCGAGGAACCGATACATCGAGGAACCGATGCATCGAGGAACCGATGCACCGAGGAACCGATACATCGAGGAACCGATACATCGAGGAACCGATACAACGAGGAACCGATACGAGGAACCGAACAGTCACGAAACTTGCATGCATATTATGCAGCTCTACACTCAGAAATGCACAATTTACCGAAATGTCCATTTACTATTCACATTTTATGATTGTTTTTCCAGTATAAAAACCGACGATGCTTGCTGGACTCTGAATGCCTTGATTTCCGTGACTACCGCACGGTCCAGTGTGAAATTACCAACTCCACCTCAATGTTTTCGAAAAATTGTCTGAAACTGATAGTGTCGGAAGATAAAAGTAAACCAGGACTGTGCGCTACCGGTTGCCCAGCTGGATATAACAAAGACCCCAACAACCCGCAGAAATGTGTCCGCTGTAAGGGCAAATGTCCCATAAGTAAGTTTTGTAGAGTTTACAGTTTTTATTACACATACATGTATATATAATATATACATGGATATTGTTATTGTGAGTTAATTGCTCATTTATCATCCATAGTATAGTGGATAGGGTTACTGCCGTGTAATCCAGAATTTGTCAGTTTGAGCCCCGTTAGAACCGTGGTGATGGCGTCCTTAGGCAAGACTCTTAAATCCACATTGCCTCTTCTCTCTCACTCATTGCAATGGATTCCATCAGAAATGAGATCTCGAGAGCGATTATAATCTAATGTTTAAAACTTGTTTCACACTCGTGTTACAGTAAACTATCATCACCAGTTTTGGTTTGCAAACGTGAGAGGAACCATTTCTAACAACTCTATTAAATAGAGTAGCTATGAGGAAGGAGTATATTTGAGCTTTCTATTATTTTAGTTTGTGCTGGTAAAACAATTGACAGCGTGAATGCCGCCCAGGAATTGAAGGGATGTAATATTGTCAAGGGTCCGCTGTATATTAAGCTTATGCAAGGAGGTAAGTCATTGCTGCAGTAAGTAATAACACATACAAACATACACTCCAGTGACATAGCTAGTGAATTTAGACTGAATTCACTCGGTAGACACCAAAAACAATTTTGACCTTTTTTCAATATGTGGTTGTTTGAAATATCAATCAGGTTGTAGACGCGCTGTTTGGAGAATCACGATTAAATGGTTTGTGAATAATGAATGAGGGGGTTTGCGACTCTGTGCGTCTTCCTATAAGTTAAAGACCCCATTGTGAAAGTAAAGCTGCATTTTACAGTTTGTCAATAAGGTGTTTATTTATTAAAATATCATCAAATTCGAAATGTTTGCAGCTAAGGTGAGGCAAATCAGCGGGGTTACATGTTTTCTGACTTTTGTTGACAGGTCAAATTGCACAGGAACTCGAAGCCAATCTAGCACAGATTGAGGAGATTACGGAGTATGTAATTATCAGCCATTCTGAGGCCTTGATGTCCCTACATTTCTTCAAGGGGTTGCGCAGGATTGGAGGTGAACAACTGCATCAGAAAAAGTGAGTATAGATTTTTCAGATAAGAAGTTTGTTCTGGGAAAGAGACTGCTACCGCTGCCTCCATGGTCGAGTGGTTACGGTCGCTGACTTGTATATCACTGTAACCTATCATCACTGATGGTCACTGGTTCAAGCCCGACTTAGGCGTGTCTGTTTATATGAAAAAGTTGGCAGTTTCTTACGGAGGTTGGTGCACCATTGGGGCCGTAACTTACTGGAACTTGTGGCCCGACCTGTTTGCCTTTCTTTAGTTTGCTGTGTATGTAAAACGAATCGAGCAATAAAATATGATTAAGCTAATCGATTGGGCACTGTATTCGATATTTATAACTCTATATCTGTAACCTGAAATTCCAGGGTATATTTGATTCGAAACTCAAACATTGCAACTCGAAAATTTACATTTTTAAGCTCAAAATTATCATCTCAAAACTAAGACTGAAATTATCAGCTCGAATTTCAAACTTCCGTGATGTGAAACTCGAGAATTGTGCAGATTGAGACATCAACTGGGAATACGACTGTTTTGAACCGCTCTGCATTATAATTTTAATGTCTCGAAATCATTTCAGATACGTGCTCTATGCTTACGACAATCTCAATCTCCAAGAACTATTTCTGGACGAAGTGACGAAGAACCTGACGCTTGGCAACGGATCCGTTCTGTTTCAGTACAACAGGAAGTTGTGTTACAACAAGATTACCAAGTTTATCTCGGCAGTCGGCTTCAATCCCGCCAAGATGAGTCACGAGGAGGTGTCTCCGGACAACAATGGGGATCAGATGCCATGTAAGTATTGTTGTCTATCACACCTGCCACTGTGGATAATTCTCCGCTCTCACATAAGTTATCACATGGCTAGTGCCCTTGAACTTGGACCAAACATAGTACGGTTTCCGAGAAAATTAATGAGTGTAATAGTGCTTAGAAACGTGCAATATATTTTTCACATATTATGTAGGACATTGCTTTGACTGTTTGTGTGGACATCCTGAGCCTAGTTAATGGTAGTTATCGATTCAATCTGCTGCTGGTCCCCACTTTACTCGATCTGTCTGGGGATATTGTCCCTACTCAGTATTTCTTATATGGTGGGTGGGGGGTAGGTAATTATATTCACAGTGCACCTTGCCTGACTGCCCGCCCGCCTGCATACCTGATTGCCATGTACCCTCTATTCACCAGGGGTTAGGGCATAACCCACCAATCTACAACTTTATTATTTTAATTTAAAGTTTGTTTTGGGGGAGGGAACAGTCAATCATCCATGGCGAAGCATTGGATGGTGCTCTTATTTAATTCTAATAAAAAGTATCGAAATGTGACCTTTTTATTCGTACGTAGTAGGTCGTAATCCAAAACACAATCTTAATATCACAATTTTGTTTAAAGGTCCTCCATGGCTGAGTGGTTTATGACGTTGACTTCAAATCACTTGCTCTTCCCCCGCGGCTGGTCCATGTGAGGAAGCTAATCGGCTGGCTTTTGAAAGGTCGGGGGCATCCGGGGTCTTCCCCCACAATAATAGCTGGAGAGTTGTCATATATAACCTAAGCTGTTTGTGTGACTAAACCACAAAAAATAAACACCATGTTCCCTAGGATGTAATGTTACATAATGACTGTATGTACTTTCACCCTCACTGCTGTAGGTTCGAATCCCACTGTTGGTGTTGAATTATTTCATATGAAGAAGCTATCGAGCTGGCTTGCAGATGGTCTGTGGTTCTACCTGTGTGCTCGTCATTGTCTGAATTACTGCCCGGAGGTGCATCCGAGATCGTTCTCCACCAATGCTAGCTCGAGAATCGCCATATGACCTACGCTGTTGGTGCAGCGTTAACCCATTCAACACCAAGTAACTGACATGGACTGGTGCACGATATTTTCAGACCAATAAATTAATAAGGAAATTACATTTGGACCAGTTCATTTATCAAAATAGGTAATTTTTGTCTAAAAATAATAATATTACTGGCAAAAAGTGCAGATCCTAATGAGACGGCTCGTCACGAGCCGGCTCATCTGGATCTACACTTTTTATAAGCCTATTGAGAGGTATGTGGTGTTGAAAGGGTTAAACCCCAAAACAACTGAATCTACTTTCAGGTGACATACAAAATTTGACGTTGAAATCTCTGAAGGTCTCGCCTCACATTGCGTTTGTATCCTGGACACCAATGAACATTACAGATGAACGGCACCTTATTGGTTACTCTATCAACTGGAAAGTAGCGTAAGTATATATTGTAATGAGATGTTGCGATCATCCAGGATCCATTCATACACCCGTTTCAAGCGACAGTTCATCTAAACTTCTCTTGTCAATCTGTCAAAACACTTGGTCTCTTGTCAATCTGTCCAAAAACTCTTGGTCTTTTGTCAGTCTGTCAAAACACTTGGTCTCTTGTCAGTCTGTCAAAACACTTGGTCTCTTGTCAGTCTGTCAAAACACTTGATCTATTGTCAGTCTGTCAAAACACTTGGTCTCTTGTTAGTCTGTCAAAACACTTGGTCTCTTGTCAGTCTGTCAAAACATTTGGTCTCTTGGCAGTCTGTCAGTCTCTTGTCAATCTGTCAAAACACTTGATCTCTTGTCAGTCTGTCAAAACACTTGGTCTCTTGTCAGTCTGTCAAAACACTTGGTCTCTTGTCAGTCTGTCAGTCTCTTGTCAATCTGTCAAAACACTTGGTCTCTTGTCAGTCTGTCAAAACACTTGATCTATTGTCAGTCTGTCAAAACACTTGGTCTCTTGTCAATCTGTCAAAACACTTGATCTCTTGTCAGTCTGTCAAAACACTTGGTCTCTTGTCAGTCTGTCAGTCTCTTGTCAATCTGTCAGTCTCTTGTCAATCTGTCAAAACACTTGATCTCTTGTCAGTCTGTCAAAACACTTGGTATCTTGTCAGTCTGTCAAAACACTTGATCTCTTGTCAGTCTGTCAAAACATGTGGTCTCTTGTCAGTCTGTCAAAACACTTGGTCTCTTGTCAGTCTCTTGTCACTCTGTCAAAACACTTGATCTCTTGTCAGTCTGTCAAAACACTTGATCTCTTGTCAGTCTGTCAAAACACTTGGTCTCTTGTCAGTCTGTCAGTCTCTTGTCAATCTGTCAAAACACTTTATCTCTTGTCAGTCTGTCAAAACACTTGGTCTCTTGTCAGTCTGTCAAAACACTTGGTCTCTTGTCAATCTGTCAAAACACTTGGTCTCTTGTCAGTCTGTCAAAACACTTGGTCTCTTGTCAGTCTGTCAGTCTCTTGTCAATCTGTCAAAACACTTGATCTCTTGTCAGTCTGTCAAAACACTTGGTCTCTTGTCAATCTGTCAAAACACTTTATCTCTTGTCAATCTGTCCAAAAACTCTTGGTCTTTTGTCAGTCTGTCAAAACACTTGGTCTTTTGTCAGTCTGTCAAAACACTTGATCTCTTGTCAGTCTGTCAAAACACTTGGTCTCTTGTCAGTCTGTCAAAACACTTGGTCTCTTGTCAGTCTGTCAAAACACTTGATCTCTTGTCAATCTGTCAAAACACTTGGTCTCTTGTCAGTCTGTCAAAACGCTTGGTCTTTGTCAGTCTCTTGTCAATCTGTCAAAACACTTGATCTCTTGTCAGTCTGTCAAAACACTTGATCTCTTGTCAGTCTGTCAAAACACTTGATCTCTTGTCAGTCTGTCAAAACACTTGATCTCTTGTCAGTCTGTCAAAACACTTGGTCTCTTGTCAGTCTGTCAGTCTCTTGTCAATCTGTCAAAACACTTTATCTCTTGTCAGTCTGTCAAAACACTTGGTCTCTTGTCAGTCTGTCAAAACACTTGGTCTCTTGTCAATCTGTCAAAACACTTGGTCTCTTGTCAGTCTGTCAAAACACTTGGTCTCTTGTCAGTCTGTCAGTCTCTTGTCAATCTGTCAAAACACTTGATCTCTTGTCAGTCTGTCAAAACACTTGGTCTCTTGTCAATCTGTCAAAACACTTGATCTCTTGTCAATCTGTCCAAAAACTCTTGGTCTTTTGTCAGTCTGTCAAAACACTTGGTCTCTTGTCAATCTGTCAAAACACTTGGTCTCTTGTCAATCTGTCAAAACACTTGGTCACTTGTCAGTCTGTCAAAACACTTGGTCTCTTGTCAGTCTGTCAAAACACTTTATCTCTTGGTAGTCTGTCAAAACACTTGGTCTCTTGTCAGTCTGTCAAAACACTTGATCTCTTGGCAATCTGTCAAAACACTTGGTCACTTGTCAATCTGTCAAAACACGTGGTGCTATCACGACTTCCACATGCACAGAATGTGCCGTTTGATCAGCCTCTATGCTGTTGGGTATTGGGATAGTGGAGCTTTATTTTTCTTTTATGTTATTTCAGACCGCAGAAGAATGTTTCTATATACAAGGGACGGGACGCATGCTCTGATGATCTGTAAGTATACGTAAGATGCAAAATGAGACGGGAACCAGGGCCCAACTTTCCGGACGATGTACGTCGTTCTACCCAGAATCCATATTTCAAATTTTATCAATTATAATGTACCATGTTGAATGGAAACAATACGGTTTAGTAACTGACATGGACTGGTGCATGATATTTTTAGACCAATAAATTAATATGAAAATTACCTTTGGACCAGTTCATTTATCAAAATTGGTAATTTTATCTAAAAATAGTAATAATTATTACTGGCAAAAGTGCAGATCCTGATGAGACGGCTCGTCATGAGCTGGCTCATCTGGATGGATCTACACTTTTTGTAAGCCTATTTAGAGGCTGTAGTGTTGAAAGGGTTTATATGATTTGTTGCGGAGAAACGGAACCACAAAGAGCTGAACGAGAGAAAAACGAATATCGTAGAAGTAAATAAAAATGTTTTAGGTTCGTTTTCTTTACTGAAATACTTGGTTTAAAAGCAATATAATATTGTGATAACCTTTATAAGAAATGTAATAATGTGATAACCTTTTTGTGCAATATAATATTGTGATAACCTTTTTAAGCAATATAATATTGTGATAACCTTTTTAAGCAATATAATAATGTGATAACCTTTTTGTGCAATATAATATTGTGATAACCTTTTTAAGCAATATAATAATGTGATAACCTTTTTAAGCAATATAATAATGTGGTAACCTTTTTAAGCAATATAATAATGTGATAACCTTTTTGTGCGATATAATAATGTGATAACCTTTTTGTGCGATATAATAATGTGATAACCTTTTTAAGCAATATAATATTGTGATAACCTTTTTAAGCAATGTAATAATGTGATAACCTTTTTAAGCAATATAATAATGTGATAACCTTTTTAATGAATTCTGACAGTCATCTTGAACAGGAATATTACTTTAATAATTGATAACATTATGGTTGTGTTTTTAGATGGACGAGTAAGGATGTGTGCAACGAGGAACCGTGTAGTAGGTTAATACACTTCATAGCTGGTCTTGAACCTTGGACCCAGTATGCTGCCTACGTGCGAGCTCTCACCGTGTCCAAGGCTGTACAAGGAGCCATTAGTGAGGTCATCTACTTCCGCACAGCTGCTGAAGGTAACTTGTACACACAAATACCACTTGTAACTTGTACACACAAATACCACTTGTAACTTGTACACACAAATACCACTAGTAACTTGTACACACAAATACCACTAGTAACTTGTACACACAAATACCACTTGACTTGTACACACAAATACCACTAGTAACTTGTACACACAAATACCACTTGTAACTTGTACACACAAATACCACTTGTAACTTGTACACACAAATACCACTAGCAACTTGTACACACAAATACCACTAGTAACTTGTACACACAAATACCACTAGTAACTTGTACACACAAATACCACTAGTAACTTGTACACACAAATACCACTAGTAACTTGTACACACAAATACCACTTGTAACTTGTACACACAAATACCACTAGTAACTTGTACACACAAATACCACTTTACTTGTACACACAAATACCACTTGACTTGTACACACAAATACCACTAGTAACTTGTACACACAAATACCACTTGACTTGTACACACACATACCACTAGTAACTTGTACACACACATACCACTTGACTTGTACACACAAATACCACTAGTAACTTTTACACACACATACCACTTGTAACTTGTACACACAAATACCACTTGTATCTTGTACACACACATACCACTAGTAACTTGTACACACACATACCACTTGTAACTTGTACACACACATACCACTTGTAACTTGTACACACACATACCACTTGTATCTTGTACACACACATACCACTGATTGACATATATTTATGTGTCGTAGTTTCATTAACCTAAGATTTTGACTGTGACCATAACCCTTTTTTGTGGAAGTCGTGATAGCGCAGTGGATGCGCGTTCGCTTCAGGTGCGAAAGGTCCGGAGTTTGAGCCCCGCTGGAGCCATTATGATTGTGCCTTTAGACAAGGCATTTAAATTCCACGTTGCCTCTTCTCTCTCCTTCATGGCGATGGATTCCATCAGGAATGAGGTCTGGAGAGTGATTAATATAAGTTGAAAGAACTTGTTTCGCAATCGAGCTAAAATAAATTTGTATAAACTAAACCCTTTTTATGCCCCCAAAGGGAGGCGTATAGTTTTCACACTGTCCGTTCGTGTGAATCCATATTTCCAGTGCAGGCTGTAACTTGTTCGGCTATGGCGTGGGCATTCATCACCTTCTGTGATATTTCTTGTTCTTCCAGGTTCTATATTGCTAGTATAAACCAATGACATGTCTTTCAGTGCCAACGAGTCCAATAAACCTGCAGGTAAAAGCCAAGGTGGAGGGAGAACTCGAAGTCACCTGGGATCCACCCAACAAGCCAAATGGGAATGTGACACATTATCACGTGTACTGGCAACGTCGAAACTTTGACGCAGCTGAATATGAGCTCCGGAATTACTGTACAAACCGTGAGTAGCTTTGCTTCATGTATGCTGTATATAACGAGTATTCGTGTGAGCTTTTTTAGTCCCTATTGGTTTAACCGGGGACTATAAATTAACCTGCCATCCGTCTGTCTGTTTCGACTGTTTCAACAATATTTACACAGTGATGTCCCTTTTTACTTGCAATATAAGTGTTCATTGCATACATTTTTTATTAGAAATTTAAATACCTTGAAATAAGTTGAAATAATTGTTTATAGGGACAAGCCACATTAGGTAGAACAAGTTACCACACACCATCAGTTGTAATCATAATGTTTTTATAAACTCCAATCTCTTTCCCATTAGTAAAGATATTTACTTCAAACTTAATAACTGTGTTAAAAGTATTTTCAGAACATAGAAAATATGCTGATAAGATAATTACTTCAAACATGGACAGAATTTCTTGTTGCGTTAATGCTACTGCTACTGCTCAGTGTCACACTACCGTTTCGAAGTTCTATATATAAAGCAATACCCGGGTAAAAGCAATACCCGGTAGGGTGACACTGAGCTTTAAGGGTAGCTTTCTTGTTTTTCCAAATTTTCCAGTATCCAATATTTACTCTACATGTATATCATCAATTTGTGTGTGTGGACATCCAACTATCTGGATACATAGATATCAATCATTTATATTTTAGTCAAATCTTGAATTTACACAGGTGTTGGTCTTTTGCAAATTATCACTAACATGAAACTGATAAACAATGGATTTACTGTACATGTACCATACACTTATTTGCATATATTGTCGAGTGCCCAACTTTGACCCTGAAATGAGAGGTAGTTTGATCTAACTCAGGGTTTTATGAGGACCTTGTCCAATTGGCTCGTGGACGGTCAATGATTCTTCCATGACTGACTGACTGTTCAAATTATTTAAAGTCGTCGCCGCATAAATGCAAATAGGTGACTGAGTTTTCTAAGATGGTTAAAATACACATCATTTAAAAGTCTAAAACCTATCGTAATTATTATAACTAGCTGTTTAGAGGCCTCGGCTACGAGGGCTGCTGTAATCTCGGTGTGTGTTCGGTTTTCATATCTCCGACTTGTAGCTCACACAAGAACTTGTGCAAGCGGCAGTCGGGAGTAGACCGAGTGGATATAATACCCTGTGCATACTACTAAGATGTCTTAAGACTGCATATATATATTTTTACCATTTCTACTACGGTTATGTGACGAGCATACATTGTTATATATACACTGTCGCATTATACTATAATACTGTAATCGACATGCCACAAGACAATAAAGTCCTGCACCCATATCCATCCAGCATCCGACTTTTGACATTAAAATTACAAAAGTGAATGTGCTAAAATACCTTCCCTGATATACTGCGCGGAGAGGCACACAGGATCTTCAAATCCTGCAAATAACAGCTGGAGGGTCGCCCTATCACCAAATAGAAAACTTAGCGTAAAGTGGTGTACGGTGAATGTCGCAAAATGAGTTGTTTCCCTTGTCAGTCTATTTTCCTTTGAAATAACGAGGTAACTTTCGGGACTTTTCGGAGCGTGTAGTTCAATTGACTAACGGAAAACGGCGGGAATGCGCGAAACCAGTTCTATTTTAAGTAACATGTCTTGCATCTACGTTTTGAATATGTCTACATTCAATGATAATTAGGTTAAAACTAATTCTCGAAATACTAGGTGTTACAATCATAGGCCCTACTTCTTCTTTTTTTAACAGTTGCAGTCATCCAATTATCACCAATTAATCCATTGATAAATCTATTTCTTACGATATCGGCATAATTATGCCCCCAGCTGTTGTGTACAGTATATACTAATTATTGATAAATTAAACAGATCACACGTATCGGCTAATATACGGTTGACCGTTAACCTACATTACGATGATTGACAGCTAATTAAGCATGATCAAAGAGTCATGGTTCTAGTTTGGGCAGCAGGGCGGAACAAATCGGGCATAACGGGCGGGGCTAAAAAGGGGCAGGGCGCGGCGCCCTGCCATTCCGCTCTAGAGAAAACCCTAACCTAGGCTTTCGTGCAGCTGGAGAGTCGCCCTATCACCTAGGCTGTTCGTGCAGCTGGAGAGTCACCCTATCACCTAGGCTGTTCATTCCAGGAGAGTCACCCTATCACCTAGGCTGTTCCTTCCAGGAGAGTCACCCTATCACCTAGGCTGTTCGTGCAGCTGGAGAGTCACCCTATCATCTAGGCTGTTCATTCCAGGAGAGTCACCCTATCACCTAGGCTGTTCATTCCAGGAGAGTCGCCCTATCACCTGGGCTGTTCATTCCAGGAGAGTCACCCTATCACCTAGGCTGTTCATTCCAGGAGAGTCACCCTATCACCTAGGCTGTTCATTCCAGGAGAGTCACCCTATCACCTAGACTGTTCATTCCAGGAGAGTCACCCTATCACCTAGGCTGTTCATTCCAGGAGAGTCACCCTATCACCTAGGCTGTTCGTGCAGCTGGAGAGTCGCCCTATCACCTAGGCTGTTCGTGCAGCTGGAGAGTCACCCTATCACCTAGGCTGTTCATTCCAGGAGAGTCACCCTATCACCTAGGCTGTTCCTTCCAGGAGAGTCACCCTATCACCTAGGCTGTTCGTGCAGCTGGAGAGTCACCCTATCACCTAGGCTGTTCATTCCAGGAGAGTCACCCTATCACCTAGGCTGTTCCTTCCAGGAGAGTCACCCTATCACCTAGGCTGTTCGTGCAGCTGGAGAGTCACCCTATCACCTAGGCTGTTCATTCCAGGAGAGTCACCCTATCACCTAGGCTGTTCGTGCAGCTGGAGAGTCACCCTATCACCTAGGCTGTTCATTCCAGGAGAGTCACCCTATCACCTAGGCTGTTCATTCCAGGAGAGTCACCCTATCACCTAGGCTGTTCATTCCAGGAGAGTCGCCCTATCACCTAGGCTGTTCGTGCAGCTGGAGAGTCGCCCTATCACCTAGACTGTTCGTGCAGCTGGAGAGTCACCCTATCACCTAGGCTGTTCCTTCCAGGAGAGTCGCCCTATCACCTAGACTGTTCATTCCAGGAGAGTCACCCTGTCACCTAGACTGTTCATTCCAGGAGAGTTGCCCTATCACCTAGGCTGTTCCTTCCAGGAGAGTCACCCTATCACCTAGGCTGTTCATTCCAGGAGTCACCCTATCACCTAGGCTGTTCGTGCAGCTGGAGAGTCACCCTATCACCTAGGCTGTTCATTCCAGGAGAGTCACCCTATCGCCTAGGCTGTTCGTGCCAACAAAACAAAACAAAGAAATGTATTCTGGTCATAAAATGGGAGAGAAAGTTGTGCATTGAAACCTTTGTTTTATTTTGTTAAAATGCCACACTTCCAGGAAATGTGGAACGGATTAGATTGTATTTTCACATAATAACGGAATAAATGATGATTAAATGCCGAAATTGTACAGGGTTTCTTTATTTTTCTGTGGAATGTAATTAAGTATTGAAAATCTTACATTTCATCATTTATTTATTTGTCTGATCGATATAAAGAGTGTGTAGAATACAGTCAAAACTGTGTTAACGGTCACCTGGTGTCAACGGCCAGTTTGAACTCCTCCCCAATGAAAATCACTCTATATTACATCTGGTATTAGCGGCCACCTGGTGTCAACGGCCAGTTTGAACTCCTCCCCAATGAAAATCACTCTATATTACATCTGGTATTAGCGGCCACCTGGTGTCAACGGCCAGTTTGAACTCCTCCAATGACAATCACTCTATATTACATCTGGTATTAGCGGCCACCTTGTGTCTGCGGCCAGTTTGAACTCCTCCCCAATGAAAATCACTTTATATTACATCTGGTATTAGCGGCCACCTTGTGTCTGCGGCCAGTTTGAACTCCTCCCCAATGAAAATCACTCTATATTACATCTGGTATTAGCGGCCACCTTGTGTCTGCTATATTACATCTGGTATTAGCGGCCACCTGGTGTCTGCGGCTGTGACCGGTATATTTCATCCCAAATTCCATAGACGGCCATGTGGCGTGCGAAATGTGTGAAAATTCAGATGATGATTGAGCTTATTTACCGTCGTTGCCGGCATCCATGTTGCCGAGCGAAGTGAAAATTCAATTAATCGTGTCAGCTGTTGTGTATCGACCTTGACATTTAGTAAAATTCCATTGTGACTGAGAAATACGAAAGCTCCTGGAAATTTATAATTATTTAAATCAGCCGGGTTAGTAAATAGATTGTTTATTTGTGTTTCATTCAAAGAATCTAGAGTATTTATTGTGCCCCAATTATCGATCCTTGGCATAATTATACGGTCTCATATTGAAGCAGCAGCTGTTGAGAAGTTTGTTGTCACTTAAGTTATTTCAAAAGACTGAAAAAATAACATTTTCACACCTCATTCATGCTTTTGTATGCAAATGAGAGTAGTTACTTTTACTTGAATATCCAGGTATCACGGGCATCTGCGCATCGGAAATTGTGGTATTTTCGTAAAATTTAAATTTTAAAAACCTGACATTCTTAAAAAAAGTATTTCATCATGCCAAAATTATATTTGCGCATCAGTATTGGAAAATCTGACATATATACAGTTACGTGGTCAACCCGTACCTTAGTTAACTCGAGCCTCGTATTACACCGTAGTACCCCTGGATGTTGTATGCGGCGATTTTTGATTTTATTGAATGACCCCGTGTTCAAATATCAACAAACTTTATAATTGTTTTATAATAAATAAAACACACCGATTGTACTTATTTCTAATTTTGAAATGTCTGATCTCATCGAGATTGACGAGAAGTTTGATACAATGATTGTTGCTGCAACATTTATTGGTGTCTTATGTTTATGATGATGGAGCTATGACGATGATGGAAAGTATGATACATAACAAAATGTATGTGTTATTTGATGATTGGTGGCCGTCTTTATCCAGGTGATCCACACCTGCATTAAATGGTCACCTGCCTTAAGCAGCCAAATAGTCACTTCCCTTGAGTGGCTGCTTAAGACAGGTTTGACTACTTGTTTTAGCCGGAACCAAAAGACTAATTAACCCTTCGCTTGCTGAGTAAATAAAATCACATTTACAACCAACCTGTGTACGTTATCACTTATTCTTCGTGGAAACTTGGGTGTGTTATTACCTTCGTGGAAACTTGGGTGTGTTATTACCTTCGTGGAAACTTGGGTGTGTTATTACCCTCATGGAAACTTGGGTGTGTTATTACCTTCGTGGAAACTTGGGTGTGTTATTACCTTCGTGGAAACTTGGGTGTGTTATTACCTTCGTGGAAACTTGGGTGTGTTATTACCCTCATGGAAACTTGGGTGTGTTATTACCCTCATGGAAACTTGGGTGTGTTATTACCCTCATGGAAACTTGGGTGTGTTATTACCTTTGTGGAAACTTGGGTGTGTTATTACCCTCATGGAAACTTGGGTGTGTTATTACCCTCATGGAAACTTGGGTGTGTTATTACCTTCATGGAAACTTGGGTGTGTTATTACCTTCGTGGAAACTTGGGTGTGTTATTACCTTCGTGGAAACTTGGGTGTGTTATTACCTTCGTGGACACTTGGGTGTGTTATTACCTTTGTGGACACTTGGGTGTGTTATTACCTTTGTGGACACGTGGGTGTGTTATTACCTTTGTGGACACTTGGGTGTGTTATTACCTTTGTGGACACTTGGGTGTGTTATTACCTTTGTGGACACTTGGGTGTGTTATTACCTTTGTGGACACGTGGGTGTGTTATTACCTTTGTGGACACGTGGGTGTGTTATTACCTTCGTGGAAACTTGGGTGTGTTATTACCTTTGTGGAAACTTGGGTGTGTTATTACCTTTGTGGACACGTGGGTGTGTTATTACCTTCGTGGAAACTTGGGTGTGTTATTACCTTCGTGGAAACTTGGGTGTGTTATTACCTTTGTGGAAACTTGGGTGTGTTATTACCCTCATGGAAACTTGGGTGTGTTATTACCTTCGTGGAAACTTGGGTGTGTTATTACCTTCGTGGAAACTTGGGTGTGTTATTACCTTCGTGGAAACTTGGGTGTGTTATTACCTTTGTGGAAACTTGGGTGTGTTATTACCTTCGTGGAAACTTGGGTGTGTTATTACCTTTGTGGAAACTTGGGTGTGTTATTACCCTCATGGAAACTTGGGTGTGTTATTACCTTCGTGGAAACTTGGGTGTGTTATTACCTTTGTGGACACGTGGGTGTGTTATTACCTTCGTGGAAACTTGGGTGTGTTATTACCTTTGTGGAAACTTGGGTGTGTTATTACCTTTGTGGACACGTGGGTGTGTTATTACCTTTGTGGACACTTGGGTGTGTTATTACCTTTGTGGACACGTGGGTGTGTTATTACCTTTGTGGACACGTGGGTGTGTTATTACCTTCATGGAAACTTGGGTGTGTTATTACCTTTGTGGAAACTTGGGTGTGTTATTACCTTCGTGGAAACTTGGGTGTGTTATTACCTTCGTGGAAACTTGGGTGTGTTATTACCTTCGTGGAAACTTGGGTGTGTTATTACCTTCGTGGAAACTTGGGTGTGTTATTACCCTCATGGAAACTTGGGTGTGTTATTACCCTCATGGAAACTTGGGTGTGTTATTACCTTCATGGAAACTTGGGTGTGTTATTACCTTTGTGGAAACTTGGGTGTGTTATTACCTTCGTGGAAACTTGGGTGTGTTATTACCTTCGTGGAAACTTGGGTGTGTTATTACCTTCGTGGAAACTTGGGTGTGTTATTACCTTTGTGGACACTTGGGTGTGTTATTACCTTTGTGGACACGTGGGTGTGTTATTACCTTTGTGGACACTTGGGTGTGTTATTACCTTTGTGGACACTTGGGTGTGTTATTACCTTTGTGGACACTTGGGTGTGTTATTACCTTTGTGGACACGTGGGTGTGTTATTACCTTTGTGGACACGTGGGTGTGTTATTACCTTCGTGGAAACTTGGGTGTGTTATTACCTTTGTGGAAACTTGGGTGTGTTATTACCTTTGTGGACACGTGGGTGTGTTATTACCTTCGTGGAAACTTGGGTGTGTTATTACCTTCGTGGAAACTTGGGTGTGTTATTACCTTTGTGGACACTTGGGTGTGTTATTACCTTTGTGGACACGTGGGTGTGTTATTACCTTTGTGGACACTTGGGTGTGTTATTACCTTTGTGGACACTTGGGTGTGTTATTACCTTTGTGGACACTTGGGTGTGTTATTACCTTTGTGGACACGTGGGTGTGTTATTACCTTTGTGGACACGTGGGTGTGTTATTACCTTCGTGGAAACTTGGGTGTGTTATTACCTTTGTGGAAACTTGGGTGTGTTATTACCTTTGTGGACACGTGGGTGTGTTATTACCTTCGTGGAAACTTGGGTGTGTTATTACCTTCGTGGAAACTTGGGTGTGTTATTACCTTTGTGGAAACTTGGGTGTGTTATTACCCTCATGGAAACTTGGGTGTGTTATTACCTTCGTGGAAACTTGGGTGTGTTATTACCTTCGTGGAAACTTGGGTGTGTTATTACCTTCGTGGAAACTTGGGTGTGTTATTACCTTTGTGGAAACTTGGGTGTGTTATTACCTTCGTGGAAACTTGGGTGTGTTATTACCTTTGTGGAAACTTGGGTGTGTTATTACCCTCATGGAAACTTGGGTGTGTTATTACCTTCGTGGAAACTTGGGTGTGTTATTACCTTTGTGGACACGTGGGTGTGTTATTACCTTCGTGGAAACTTGGGTGTGTTATTACCTTTGTGGAAACTTGGGTGTGTTATTACCTTTGTGGACACGTGGGTGTGTTATTACCTTTGTGGACACTTGGGTGTGTTATTACCTTTGTGGACACGTGGGTGTGTTATTACCTTTGTGGACACGTGGGTGTGTTATTACCTTCGTGGAAACTTGGGTGTGTTATTACCTTTGTGGAAACTTGGGTGTGTTATTACCTTTGTGGACACGTGGGTGTGTTATTACCTTTGTGGACACGTGGGTGTGTTATTACCTTCGTGGAAACTTGGGTGTGTTATTACCTTTGTGGAAACTTGGGTGTGTTATTACCTTTGTGGACACGTGGGTGTGTTATTACCTTTGTGGACACTTGGGTGTGTTATTACCTTTGTGGACACGTGGGTGTGTTATTACCTTTGTGGACACGTGGGTGTGTTATTACCTTCGTGGAAACTTGGGTGTGTTATTACCTTTGTGGAAACTTGGGTGTGTTATTACCTTTGTGGAAACTTGGGTGTGTTATTACCTTCGTGGAAACTTGGGTGTGTTATTACCCTCATGGAAACTTGGGTGTGTTATTACCTTTGTGGAAACTTGGGTGTGTTATTACCTTCGTGGAAACTTGGGTGTGTTATTACCTTCGTGGAAACTTGGGTGTGTTATTACCTTTGTGGAAACTTGGGTGTGTTATTACCTTCGTGGAAACTTGGGTGTGTTATTACCTATCAGTTGTTATATAACGGAAACTTTGTATTGCAGCGTTGACACTGAATATTGCCTTACGAGAGAAAGAAGAAAAGGAAGCAGAGGAGAGGAGGAATAGCACATTGGACAGTAATTGCTGTGCGTGTCCCAAGTCCGAGAAACAGCTTCAGGTGGAGGAAAGGGAGAGGAATCTGGACATACAATTCCAGGACTATCTACAAAATCAGGTCTACGTTAAAAGGTAGGGAAATCTAGATACACAATTCCAGGACTATTTACAAAATCAGGTAAGAGTAAAAGGGTAGAGAAATCTAGATACACAATTCCAGGACTATCTACAAAATCAGGTCTACGTTAAAAGGGTAGAGAAATCTAGATACACAATTCCAGGAATATCTACAAAATCAGGTCTACGTTAAAAGGTAGAGAAATCTAGATACACAATTCCAGGACTATTTACAAAATCAGGTCTACGTTAAAAGGTAGGGAAATCTAGATACAAAATTCCAGGACTATTTACAAAATCAGGTCTACGTTAAAAGGTAGGGTAATCTAGATACACAATTCCAGGACTATTTACAAAATCAGGTCTACGTTAAAAGGTAGGGTAATCTAGATACACAATTCCAGGACTATCTACAAAATCAGGTAAGAGTAAAAGGGTAGAGAAATCTTGCTATATAATTCCCGGATTATCTACAAAATCAGGTCTACATAAAACGATTTGTAAATCAAGATACACAATTCCAGCATTACAACAATAAGGTCCATTATATGGTCATTATTCGGAGGTGGTCTGTTATAGACAGGTGGTCATTATTTGTAGGTGGTGTTTACCACATTTTGACTGTATAATGGTACATTTGAAACTAATTTTAGAAAACATGGTGTTTCTTATGTGTGTTTGCAGACTTGAGCCGGCTGCAACAACAATACCGACACGGAAGAGGAAGCGCACAAAACGTTCACTACCGTCAACGAGCACGCACGAGGTGCAGAAATACACGTACCACAAACCTGCCGAGGGAAGCCTCGTTGTGAACCTCACTACAACAGTCTCGTCGCAGGAAGGTAATAAGTCGGACTACAATGAGTCCTTGACTATAGCGCCAATGGATAACGAAGACAAGATGAGCATGGAGAACCCGTATTACATGGCGGACGTGTACAAGCAGAGGAGATTCATCATTCCCAACCTTGGACACTTTGAGGATTACAACATTGAAGTATGTCTCTCATATCCACAAAGTATCTTACAACTTTATTTATTTTAAGGTTTTGAATTAGGTTTTGAGAAACGTATATTAATCACTCTACATTTCGTTAGACAAAATTCTAGGAGTTCCATACTGTGTTGACGCTTGCTTCCCCTGGCAAAATTTTGAAAAATTATTCACAATCACTTTGGAAATTTCTGAGAGGTCCTGCCCAGTGTAATACATTTATTACTTTTAAAACCAATTGTATTCAGCAGGGCTGTACACAATTGTATTAGGCAAAGCTGTACACAATTGTATTAGGCAAAGCTGTACACAATTTTATTAGGCAGGGCTGTACACAATTGTATTAGGCAGGGCTGTACAAAATTAAGGCAGGGCTGTACACAATTGTATTAGGCAGGGCTGTACACATTGTCTACAGGGGATAGCTGGTCATACTGTTCATTGGTACATATTGTTCATTGGTACATATTGTTCATTGGTACATATTGTTCATTGGTACATATTGTTCGTTCATTGGTACATATTGTTCATTGGTACATATTGTTCATTGGTACATATTGTTCATTGGTACATATTGTTCATTGGTACATATTGTTCATTGGTACATATTGTTCATTGGTACAATATATATTGTTCATTGGTACATATTGTTCATTGGTACATATTGTTCATTAGTACATATTATTTTTACAGATGATAGCTTGTCATACTGTACATTGGTACATATTGTTCATTAGTACATATTATTTTTACAGATGATAGCTTGTCATACTGTACATTGGTACATATTGTTCATTAGTACGTATTATTTTTACAGGTGATAGCATGTCATACTGTACATTGGTACATATTGTTCATTAGTACATATTATTTTTACAGATGATAGCTTGTCATACTGTACATTGGTACATACTGTTCATTGGTACATATTGTTCTACAGGGGATAGCTGGTCATACTGTACATTGGTACATACTGTTCATTGGTACATATTGTTCTACAGGGGATAGCTGGTCATATTGTTCATTGGTACATACTGTTCATTGGTACATATTGTTCTACAGGGGATAGCTGGTCATACTGTTCATTGGTACATATTGTTCATTAGTACATATTATTTTTACAGGTGATTGCGTGTCATACTCGACCGTCGGAGGCTGATAAAGACATGTTGTGTAGCAACCAGGCACTGGGATTTGGTCGTACGTTACCAGACAGTAAGTTTGTTGGTGTATAATGTCACTTTAAACCCAACTTTGCATGAGCATGCCCGAGTTGTCTTTATCACTGCTGACGCTACGTTACTATCTTCCTTGGCCAGTGTGGCATCCGTGGTCCAGTTGTAGAGCGTCGGATTTGGAGTCGAACGGTCCCGGGTTCGATACTTGGTCAGGCCACGTATGTATTGTTATTGAGCAAGGCACCTCGCACACATTGCTTAGTACTGGTTAACAGCTTAGGTCATGTCTCCGTCCCCGCAAGGGGTTTGACATTAATGGAACATGCATACATGCAGTTTGAGGCACGTAGGTTGTTAAGTTAAATATTTGATGCATTTTTGAGAGGCCAATGGAACATATTTTAGCCATATTAAGTGAAATATGTTGTTATAGGGATATGGGCGCTTCAGTCTGACGTAATAAAACTTCTCAATCTTCAGATTGGTTCAGCTCAGTGTAAATCTCTGCCTCAACCAATCAATTGTCTTGAGCTTGAGTTTTTGACTTCCAAGCCAGATAGTGACATGAAGTAGCGAGATAGGCCCAGCTTGAGCACTGGCCCCGAGGAGGTTATAAAACTTTTCTCAGAGCTCAAGTGATCTGATTGGTTGATTCTGAGTGTTACTGTCAGCTGAACCAATCAGGCGATTGAGACTGAGTTTTGAGAAATGTTTTATAACCTCCAGGCCTAGTGTAATGTTATACACTTTATGTTGGCATTTGTTATAATTTCTTCGTTCATGTTTATTAAATCTTATTTTCTTCCAATTTTCAGTAAAAGCAGATACAATCAATTCCAGCCTCGTTGTTGTGAAATATTTGGCAAACAAAACGGGAGCCATTCATATTAAATGGCCTGATCCACCGGCACCAAATGGACTCATACTCACCTACGATATAGAATACAGGAACCCGAGCATAAACAATGTAAGTTAATCCAAACGGTTATCTTACTCGCCTACGATATAGAATACAGGAACCTGAGCATAAACAATATAAGTTAATCCAAACGGTTATCTTACTCACCTACGATATAGAACGGTTATCTTACTCACCTACGATATTGAATACAGGAACCCGAGCATAAACAATGTAAGTTAATCCAAACGGTTATCTTACTCACCTACGATATTGAATACAGGAACCCGAGCATAAACAATGTAAGTTAATCCAAACGGGCTCATACTCACCTACGATATAGAATACAGGAACGGTTATCTTACTCACCTACGATATAGAACGGTTATCTTACTCACCTACGATATAGAACGGTTATCTTACTCACCTACGATATAGAATACACGAACCCGAGCATAAACAATGTAAGTTAATCCAAACGGTTATCTTACTCCCATGGTCCTCATACTTCCACGGTGAAACGAAGGCTCTCATCCTAGAGGGCACTGTGGTTGAAATAGTCACTGTAGGGACCAAACTGTCCATGAAAATAATTTTTAAAAATCTTGTCCCGAAATCTACACCGGCCATTGTAAATCACTCCTTCTATTCTAATGTTGAAGTTGATTAAATTATACCATTTAACCCTTTCCCTCATAGAAGCACCTCTTGACAACATTACCAATACGACATCCATTGACAATGTAGTAGCCAAACCAATGCTCATAATAAAGGCCATAATCTCATGTAGTCCCAGTAACATCGATGGAGGTGGGATAGATATGGTGACTACTTATCCACTGCATTATAGCTAAATGGCTGTCTTTATATATTCAGGGATCAGTTTAGAGGGCGATGTGGGCGAAATTGTCGCCCTAGGGACCCTGACTTCGCCCTCTGGGGGGCCCACTTCTCCCTTAAAAAAATTCTTTCTTTTTTTTACGATTTTCAAACAAAATTTTGTTTGTCTAGTAAGATACACTGGCCCATTATAAAGCACTCCTTCTATTCAAATGTTGTATTTAATGGTTGTACTGTGCATTTTAACCCTATTTTGCAGAAGTATATTAAAGAACACCATTTAAGGAAGCGCTTTCTCACTTCTCCCAAAAATTCTGACCTAGAATGAACCCTGTATATTGAGATATAATATTATATTAACCTGAATCTCTATGAAGGAAAGGGTTAAACATAGCGCCTGATGTGTTTTTAGGTGAAGCCTATACTCATCTGTATCACCTACGAGAAGTACCGAGACATGGGCAAAGGTGGTCACATCCTGGACAAGCTGGATCCCGGAAACTACACGTTTAAGCTGCGAGCTACATCTCTTGCTGGGAATGGTTCCTGGACAGATGAACATGCATTCAAAATCCCTGATTTCGGCAGTAAGTGTCATTAACCCATTCAACACCAAGTAACTCACATGGACTGGTCCATGATATTCATAAACCAATAAATGAATCAGAAAATCACATTTGGACAAGTTCATTTATCAAAATGGGTAATTATGTCTAAAAATAGTTATATCACTGGCAAAAAGTGCAGATCCTGATCTGGATCTACACTTTTTGTAAGCCTATTTAGAGGTCTGTGGTGTTGAAAGGGTTAAACTGGATCGTAAAATATTTTTTGTCATGAGAAATTGATTTTTTTATTAGCTGTTGAAGAAAGAAAACCACTAGTTTTGTCCGTCCGTCCGAAAATCTACTTGTTTTTTTATTTATCTCGTATTGAAGTTCATTAAAACTTGGAAACTTTGTTATCATCATTCCACATGGACCGTAATGCAAAATATTGTCACTAGTGGCTCCATTGGCCGTTATGCACAGCAACGTCACTTCCATTTCACATTACGGGGGGGGGGGGGATATTACAAAATTCAGATTTGTTATTCTGAAAGATAGATGATCCCAACATATTTTTAAAACGGCGACATCACTTCCATTTTACATTACGGCCTATCACGGGAAATATAACAAAATTCAGATTTATTTTTGCTTCTGAAAAATAGATGAATCTAACAAATTTTTTAATGGAATCTGTAAATCTTTCTTCGGATTATGATGATATGATGTTAAAAGAATGTACATGCACATGGCCTTCAATATCTACGTCTGTGGATATTTGACACAGACAACATTGATAAACATTAACATTTACTGTTTTACGCCCTTACTGTACCAACTATCTTGTTTGCAAACAACAAAGATCCAGAAAAGGCCGTGTCTGATCAGGATATATGTCTTTTATAGCTTCTCCACTATCCGAATAGCAAACAGCATAGAGCCTGATCAGACAGTTCTTGCACGTTCTGTGCCGTCTGATCTGGCTCTATGCTGTTTGCAAAAGCAACTTTAGTTGTGATTAGCATTTTATAGGTAGCAAATATTTTCAGCAAACGGGCGAGAGAGAGATGTGATGATTGCCGTTGTTGTCAGCTGCACGATAATCCTCATTCTTATCACCGTGGTAATCGTCTGGTTTATTGCCAAGAAAAGGTACTTAATTTCAAAAACTAAATACTTTTTAAAAAACGTTAAAGCCACATTTTGTGCTGGAACGTGTTGCACACGGAGATATTCTAAGGTGCGTGTTGCACACGGAGATATTCTAAGGTGCGTGTTACACACCGAGATATTCTAAGGTGCGTGTTACACACAGATATTCTAAGGTGCGTGTTGTACACCGAGATATTCTAAGGTGCGTGTTGCACACCGAGTATTCTAAGGTGCGTGTTGCACACAGAGATATTCTAAGGAACGTGTTGCACACCGAGATATTCTAAGGAACGTGTTGCACACCGAGATATGCTAAGGAGCAGATGATTAGAAATTGCGATTACTGTCTTATGCATCAATTTTTATGCCCCCGAATGGGTGCATATAGTTTCCGCACTGTCCGTCCGTCCAAGTCAATATTTCCAGTCCGGGCTGTAACTTGTTCGGCTATGGCTATGGGGCATTCATCACCTACCGTGTAGATTGTTCCCAATCCAACTTTAGATCAAGATCTCGTATCTATGTGACCATAGTTTATTTCCGAGACGTTTATGTCCGTAATGTCGATTTCCGTCAGACTGAACAAAACACTTCAATATTTTCCAAGATGATGTTTCTCGTAGATCACAAACCTTGCCCGTCGTACATTTATTCCGTATTAAATCATTTTCCAAGTTGATGTGACTGTAGATCAAATTGAGCATGTATATGTGTGTGTTTTACGTTTATTTATCGTCGCTACCGGTTGTCCATATGAGCGACGCCTCCTGAAGATATTAGTCATTTTAGATTTTGGAGGATAGTGCAGTGATACAGAGAGAGACCCATTCCAGAATCTCCTCTGGTTCTTTTACGTGTACGGTGTACAGCAGAGACCTCGGTTTAACGTCCCATCTGAAAGACTGTTAATTTTATTAGGGTCAGACGGGGGATCGAACCTGCGATCCCTAGATTACCAGTCCAGCATGTTACCACTGGGCTATAGATCCGTCTGTATATGTGAACAGGCTGCAACTTTTATACAACAACTGCTGCAGTTGTAAATAAGTTTAAACTTTATTTATTTTACAACGATTGCGAAGCAAGTCCTAACAACTTATATTAATCACTATCGTTGGCGCGGATGAAAGCGTAAATGTGGTCATTCGTGTGGGAGAAAACCAGAGTACCTGGAGAAAACCCACCTGTCCGATCTGGCGACCACCATACTATCTCACATACTTCCCGGTCCGAGGATCGAACCCGGGTTGCATTGATGAGAAGCGAATGCGCTAACCACCGCGCTAATCAGACAGCAGTTGTAAATCAGTAACCAAGAAGCAAATGTGTACATGTGACTGGAAGTAACTGATGTCTCATTCATTCATGATCTTATCTAGGTTTGGTAAAGAATCTCCTGATATTATGATATCACCAAACCCTGATTACATGGCGGAATACGAAGGTAGGTCACTCTGCTGGCGTTTGCCTTTACTTACTGCATATCTTCTACTGTTTTAAGGTACCATAACGTAAAAGATACAATATTTACATCGGTAAACCCTGAATATATTAACCTGGGTAAGAACATTGTGTTGTACTGAGCACTGGGATTGTTGGGGTGGGGTAGAGAGGTATAGAGAGAGATGGTTTGTTTGAGATTGGAAGTTGAGATGTGGGGTGGAGGTAGGAAGGTTGGGTGTAGTGTGAATGGAGGGAGGGAGATGTGGGGTGGAGGGAGGACGGTCGAGTGTAGTATGAATGGAGGGAGGGAAATGTGGGGTGGAGGGAGGACGGTCGAGTGTAGTATGAATGGAGGGAGGGAGATGTAGGGTGGAGGTAGGGAAGGTTGGGTGTAGTATGAATGGAGGGAGGGAGATGTGGGGTGGAGGGAGGACGGTCGAGTGTAGTATGAATGGAGGGAGGGAGATGTAGGGTGGAGGTAGGAAGGTTGGTTGTAGTATGAATGGAGGGAGGGAAATGTGGGGTGGAGGTAGGACGGTCGGGTGGAGGGAGGACGGTCGAGTGTAGTATGAATGGAGGGAGGGAAATGTGGGGTGGAGGTAGGACGGTCGGGTGTAGTATGAATGGAGGGAGGGAGATGTGGGGTGGAGGTAGGATGGTCGGTGTAGTATGAATGGAGGGAGGGAGATGTGGGGTGGAGGTAGGAAGGTTGGGTGTAGTATGAATGGAGGGAGGGAGATGTGGGGTGGAGGTAGGAAGGTTGGGTGTAGTATGAATGGAGGGAGGGAGATGTGGGGTGGAGGGAGGACGGTCGAGTGTAGTATGAATGGAGGGAGGGAAATGTGGGGTGGAGGGAGGACGGTCGAGTGTAGTATGAATGGAGGGAGGGAGATGTAGGGTGGAGGTAGGAAGGTTGGGTGTAGTATGAATGGAGGGAGGGAGATGTGGGGTGGAGGGAGGACGGTCGAGTGTAGTATGAATGGAGGGAGGGAGATGTAGGGTGGAGGTAGGAAGGTTGGTTGTAGTATGAATGGAGGGAGGGAAATGTGGGGTGGAGGTAGGACGGGGGGTGGAGGGAGGACGGTCGAGTGTAGTATGAATGGAGGGAGGGAAATGTGGGGTGGAGGTAGGACGGTCGGGTGTGTAGTATGAATGGAGGGAGGGAGATGTGGGGTGGAGGTAGGATGGTCGGGTGTAGTATGAATGGAGGGAGGGAGATGTGGGGTGGAGGTAGGAAGGTTGGGTGTAGTATGAATGGAGGGAGGGAGATGTGGGGTGGAGGGAGGACGGTCGAGTGTAGTATGAATGGAGGGAGGGAGATGTGGGGTGGAGGTAGGACGGTCGGGTGTAGTATGAATGGAGGTAGGGAGATGTGGGGTGGAGGTAGGAAGGGTGGGTGTAGTATGAATGGAGGGAGGGAGATGTGGGGTGGAGGGAGGAAGGTTGGGTGTAGTATGAATGGAGGGAGGGAAATGTGGGGTGGAGGGAGGACGGTTGAGTGTAGTATGAAGGAGGGAGGGAAATGTGGGTGGAGGTAGGACGGTCGGGTGTAGTATGAATGGAGGGAGGGAGATATAGGGTGGAGGTAGGAAGGTTGGGTGTAGTATGAATGGAGGGAGGGAGATATAGGGTGGAGGTAGGAAGGTTGGGTGTAGTATGAATGTAGGGAGGGAGATATAGGGTGGAGGTAGGAAGGTTGGGTGTAGTATGAATGGAGGGAGGGAGATATAGGGTGGAGGTAGGAAGGTTGGGTGTAGTATGAATGGAGGGAGGGAGATATAGGGTGGAGGTAGGAAGGTTGGGTGTAGTATGAATGTAGGGTGGGCGAGGGAGAGAGGTATGGTGATTAATGAAATGAGGGAGAGGTATGGTGATTAATGAAATGAGGGAGAGCTGTACGGTGATTAATGAAATGAGGGAGAGCTGTACGGTGATTAATGAAGTGAGGGAGGTAGAGGTACAGCGGATGACAGTGAGAGGTTTGGATGATGAAGGAGAGGAAAGTTGGGTGTAGTATGACGAAGTGTGTTGAAACGTAATGTTCACTGATCTGTAATTGGCAATGTTGTTGTTGTGTTGAGCACAGATGCTGGGGGGGGGGGGGCACAGTATCGTAAGTATACTGGATTATAATGTCCTGGTTGGCTGCATTCATGTATCTGAGAGTAGTAGTGTGTGAAGCACAGAATGTGTATATATTGTATACTGTGTTGGGACGTTTTTACATTGTTGTTTCACACATATGTTTCTCACTCACGCTATTCATGTTTGAACCGCTTTATGTATTTTCACCAAACTTAATATGTTACAAACCTCGTTTATAAATCATAAGAATTATAATAATTTATTCACAAAATTAACCTAGCTGTGAGGAGAAGAATTATATAAGACTCTGTCTTTCATTCTAATCCTTTTTCTGTATTTTGATTATGTGTGATGTATGCATTGTTCAATATATATTATATTGGGAAATAAAATATGTTTAAATCAACCTAGCTGTGATAATAACGGTGAAATATGTCTTAGAATTGCATTACAATTGTGTCATAACAATTCTAAAGACATTCCACGACATATTTCCATGGTCAGTTACAAATAGGACAAATACATTCATTAATTGTCGTTGGCTATAACTATTTGAACTATTTATAGCCTTTATTATCTAGACGATTTACAAGAGTGCAGGTGTCAACAATCTAGGTGAATGCTATGCTTAGAACATGACGTTTATAGGTTCTTGCACTATTTGGGTTAACATGTATTGTGTAGAGTTTGTTCAGATTTTATGATCCTTACGGACAACGTTATACTTTATGATCCTTGCTGACAACGTTATACTTTATGATCCTTACTGACAACGTTATACTTTATGATCCTTACTGACAATGTTATACTTTATGATCCTTACTGACAATGTTATACTTTATGATCCTTACTGACAATGTTATACTTTATGATCCTTACTTACAACGTTATACTTTATGATCCTTACTGACAACGTTATACTTTATGATCCTTGCTGACAACGTTATACTTTATGATCCTTGTTTACAATGTTATACTTTATAATCCTTACTTACAACGTTATACTTTATGATCCTTGTTTACAATGTTATACTTTATAATCCTTACTTACAACGTTATACTTTATGATCCTTACTTACAATGTTATACTTTATGATCCTTACTTACAACGTTATACTTTATGATCCTTGCTGACAACGTTATACTTTATGATCCTTGTTTACAATGTTATACTTTATAATCCTTACTTACAACGTTATACTTTATGATCCTTACTTACAACGTTATACTTTATGATCCTTACTTACAACGTTATACTTTATAATCCTTACTTACAACGTTATACTTTATGATCCTTACTTACAACGTTATACATTATAATCCTTACTTACAACGTTATACTTTATAATCCTTACTTAAACGTTATACTTTATGATCCTTGCTGACATCCTTGCTGACAACGTTATACTTTATGATTCTTACTTACAACGTTATACTTTATGATCCTTGTTTACAACGTTATACTTTATGATTCTTACTGACAATGTTATTCTTTATGATCCTTACTTACAATGTTATACTTTATGATTCTTACTGACAACGTTATACTTTATGATCCTTACTGACAACGTTATACTTTATGATTCTTACTGACAATGTTATACTTTATGATTCTTACTGACAATGTTATACTTTATGATCCTTACTGACAACGTTATACTTTATGATCCTTACTGACCACGTTATACTTTATTATCCTTGCTGACAACATTATACTTTATGATCCTTGCTGACAATGTTATACTTTATCATCCTTTTACATTTGTCACATTTGACCAAAGTGTAGTTTATGCACCTTGCTTACATTTGACCAAATTGTAATTTATGGACCTTGCTTACATTTGACCGTGTTGTAGTTTATGGACCTGGCTTACATTTGACATTGTTTATGGACCTTGCTTACATTTGACTGTGTTGTAGTTTATGGACCTTGCTTACATTTGACCGTGTTATAGTTTATGGACCTTGCTTACATTTGACCATGTTGTAATCTATGGACCTGGCTTACATTTGACCATGTTGTAATCTATGGACCTGGCTTACATTTGACCATGTTGTAATCTATGGACCTGGCTTACATTTGACCAAATTGTGGTTTATGGACCTTACATTTGACATTTGTTTATGGACATTGCTTACATTTGACCATGTTGTAGTTTATGCACCTGGCTTACATTTGACCGTGTTGTAGTTTATGCACCTTGCTTACATTTGACCGTGTTGTAGTTTATGGACCTTGCTTACATTTGACCGTGTTGTAGTTTATGCACCTTGCTTACATTTGACCGTGTTGTAGTTTATGGACCTTGCTTACATTTGACCATCTTGTAGTTTATGGACCTTGCTTACATTTGACCATCTTGTAGTTTATAGACCTTGCTTACATTTGACCATGTTGTAGTCTGTGGACCTTGCTTACATTTGACCGTGTTGTAGTCTATGGACCTTGCTTACATTTGACCGTGTTGTAGTTTATGGACCTGCTTACATTTGACCATGTTGTAGGTTATGGACCTTGCTTACATTTGACCGTGTTGTAGTTTATGGACCTTGCTTACATTTGACCGTGTTGTAGTCTGTGGACCTTGCTTACATTTGACCGTGTTGTAGTCTATGGACCTTGCTTACATTTGACCATGTTGTAGTCTGTGGACCTTGCTTACATTTGACCGTGTTGTAGTTTATGGACCTTGCTTACATTTGACCATGTTGTAGTCTGTGGACCTTGCTTACATTTGACCGTGTTGTAGTTTATGAACCTGCCTTACATTTGTTACATTTGACCATATTACAGTTTATGAACCTGATGAATGGGAAGTGGACCGTGACGATGTAGAGTTACTTAAAGAACTTGGCCAGGGCTCATTCGGTATGGTATACGAGGGGCTGGTTAGACTCGGAGATGATGAGGATAGGACTGCTGTTGCTGTGAAAACAACAAATAAAAACAGCAATGATCATGATAGATACTCGTTCCTGCAAGAAGCATCAATTATGAAGTAAGTTGAGATTATGTTGGTAGATACTCGTTCCTGCAAGAAGCATCAATTAGGAAGTATGTTGAGATTATGTTGGTAGATACTCGTTCCTGCAAGAAGCATCAATTAGGAAGTTTGTTGAGATTATGTTGGTAGATACTCGTTCCTGCAAGAAGCATCAATTAGGAAGTATGTTGAGATTATGTTGGTAGATACTCGTTCCTGCAAGAAGCATCAATTAGGAAGTATGTTGAGATTATGTTGCTACTTTAACCTTTAGCACGCTAGCAGCAGATAAATTCACTTCTGAGCAAACAGCATAGAGCCAGCTTCTGTGCTGTCTGATGTGCTGGCTCTGTGCTGTCTGATCTGCTGGCTCTGCTGTCTGATCTGCTGGCTCTGTGCTGTCTGATCTGTTGGCTCTGTGCTGTCTGATCTGCTGGCTCTGTGCTGTCTGATCTGCTGGCTCTGTGCTGTCTGATCTGCTGGCTCTGTGCTGTCTGATCTGCTGGCTCTGTGCTGTTTGCTAATCGGATAGTGGAGCTAAAACACTTGGCTGAATAGCAAACACCATAGATCCTGATCAGTCGTGGCAGGCTGATCTAGATCTATATTGTTTGCAAATGTGATTTTAATTTACTCAGCAGGTAAAACGTTAACATACGTTTTAGCTCGATTGTGGAACAAGTTCTTTACAACATTTTTTTAAACACTCGAGACACTGGAGACCTCAAATCTTCATGGAATCCATCACCATGATGTGGGTTTAAGAGTCTTGCCCAAGGACATCACCACCATGGTTCTAATGAGGTTCAAACTCGCAACATCTCTATTAGGAGGCGGGCATCGTTACCACTTCACCACAGAGGCTAATTGCGTGATGGATGATCACAAAGATTGCCTTAGTGGACAGGTGGTGAGGCGACGTTTACATAGCGCATGTTTGTGTGTACTTCGTTCAATGAGATAATCAAATTGCTCTGTAATTGTCGCCTTTGTATTTCAGACAATTCCACTGTCACCATGTTGTACAGCTGATCGGTGTAGTATCCCGGGACCAGCCTGCTCTCGTCTTGATGGAGCTCATGTCCCAGGGCGATTTGAAAAAATTTCTGCGTTTTCATCGTCCAGACGAGGAGGTACTGTAATGCTCCTGATTTGTTGATGGTTGCCTTGGCAATTTGGTTTATGCAAATTTATTTGATTTCTATTGCGAAACAAGTTCCTATAACAATAGTTTTAATCTCTCTCTCTCGAGACCTGATTCATAATGAAATCAATCGACACGAGGGAGAGAGAAGAGTCAATGTTTAATTTAGTTTATACAAATTTATTTTAGCTCGATTGCGAAACAAGTTCTTATAACCTATATTAATCACTCTCGAGACCCCATTCCTGATGGAATCCATCGCCACGAATGTTTAATTTAACCCTTTCCTTCATAGAGATTTAGGTTAATATACTATTATATCTCCATACAAACCACATACAGCCATTTAGCTATCATGCAGTGGATAAGTAGTCGCCATATTTATCCCACCTCCATAGATATTACTGGGATTACATGAGATTCTGGCCTTTACTATGAACATTTGTTTGGCCACTACATTGTCAATGTATGTCTTATTGGTAATGGCGTCAGGAGGTGCTTCTATGAAGGAAAGGGTTAATGAACATTAGTTTAGCCACTACATTGTCAATGTATGTCGTATTGGTAATGGTGTCAAGAGGTGCTTCTATGAAGGAAAAGGTTAATGAACATTAGTTTGGCCACTACATTGTCAATGTATGTCTTATTGGTAATGGCGTCAGGAGGTGCTTCTATGAAGGAAAGGGTTAATGAACATTAGTTTGGTCACTACATTGTCAATGTATGTCTTATTGGTAATGGCGTCAGGAGGTGCTTCTATGAAGGAAAGGGTTAATGAACATTAGTTTGGCCACTACATTGTCAATGTATGTCTTATTGGTAATGGCGTCAGGAGGTGCTTCTATGAAGGAAAGGGTTAATGAACATTAGTTTGGCCACTACATTGTCAATGTATGTCTTATTGGTAATGGCATCAGGAGGTGCTTCTATGAAGGAAAGGGTTAATGAACATTAGTGTGGCCACTACATTGTCAATGTATGTCGTATTGGTAATGGTGTCAAGAGGCCCTTCTATGAAGGAAAGGGTTAAGTGTTTTGCCTAAGGACATCACCTCCGTTTCATTAACAGGATTGTATTGGTAAAAGACAATATTTCAACTAAATACAGAGTGTATCAATAAATAATTTTACCTTAGCACACACAAAACGATGTTGGTTTTAACTGGGTACCCTTGTCAGTGCTTGAACCAATGCTTGGAGGGGTCGTCCTCCGCCAATGAAACCTGGAATGTGGCTGTATTAGCTGTTGGTGAAGATATGGATACAGAGACTCTTGGTGACGGTAATTCTGCTATTTTCCAGCGAAATTGTTATATCAGGAGATTCTTGTACTGTTTCAGGAAAACGATGGACGGCAACCACCGACTCTGAAACAAATTTTACAGATGGCCGGGGAGATTGCTGATGGTATGGCTTATCTAGCCGATAAAAAATACGTTCATAGAGATCTGGCAGCTAGGAACTGTATGGTAGGGGACAACATGATAGTCAAAATTGGAGGTGTGTGTTTTATTTGAGTAGATCTGGTATTTTGTTAGTTTAAACTTTATTTATTTTACAACGATTGCGAAGCAAGTTTTAACAACTTATATTAATCACTCGCGTTGGCACGGATGAAAGCGTAAATGTGGTCATTCGTGTGGGAGGAACCCGGAGAAAACCCACTTGTCTGATCTGGCGACCACCATACCATCTCACATACTTCCCGGTCTGAGGACCGAATGCGCTAACCACTGTGCTAATTGGACAGCTTATCATATTTTGTTGAGCATTGTTACATAATATATTGGTGTCGAGTATTGCTATCTCTATGTGATAACACAGTGCCATGTTTAACCCGTAACCAGCCGAATAAATTGGACGAAATGTGCAAACAACATAGATCCAGATCAGCTGCTGCGTCTGATCAGGATATATGTTGTTTGCTATTCAGCCAAGTATTTTAGCTCCACTATCCGAATAGCAAACAGCATCGAGCCCGCAGATCAGACGGAACAGAACTTGCCTGTAACGTGTCTTATCTGCATTTGCCACTCCATAACAGAAGAGACCAATTAAACTCATTTTATCTCCATACTGCTGATAAGCAATATGCACACTGTACTACATACGCATTTACTGGTTAATGTTTGAAAGCTGGCTTTTATTACTTTCAGATTTTGGTATGACTCGTGATATATACGAGACAGATTACTACAGAAAGGGCAGTCGTGGGTTACTGCCAGTGCGGTGGATGGCCCCCGAGTCACTGAAAGACGGAGTCTTTACTAGTATGACAGATGTCTGGTAAGCCAATTTGTGCTCGGAATTGTCACATACAGTGCTGGAATAGACTGATCTCATAAATCCGGACTCAAGCTAGACTCTAAATTTTGGGAGGATCTCATAAATCAGGACTCAAGCCAGACTCCAAATTTTGGGAGGATCTCATAAATCCGGACTCAAGCTAGACTCTAAATTTTGGGAGGATCTCATAAATCCGGACTCAAGCTAGACTCTAAATTTTGGGAGGATCTCATAAATCCGGACTCAAGCTAGACTCTAAATTTTGGGAGGATCTCATAAATCAGGACTCAAGCTAGACTCTAAATTTTGGGAGAAGTGAGATGACTTTTCACTGACTGCAAACAGTGAAACAGTATTTACACTTTATGAGAATATAGGAACTATTGTATGTAGAAAAGCTTGTATATATGTAATGTATCATTGGGTTTATGTAATGTTGATCCTAAACATAATCGGTGTACATCAACCCAATATTTACTGTATTTGTTTCATCATTTGAAATTACAATAGCTATAAAGTCTGCCTACGTTGTTGAGTGATTAAAGTCGCTGACTTGTATACCACTGTAACTTATCATCACTGATGGTCACGGGTTCGAGCCCCGCTCAGGCCGTGTCATTTATATGAAAAAGTTGGCAGTTTCTTACGGAGGTACTGGTTAACCGCTGGAGCATGCCCAGGAAAGATGTTGTTAGGTAAACTGCCCGCCGGCGATATAGCCCAAAATGGTGCTGATGTAAGTGTAAAACCCGAACTAACTAACAAACATAACATAACAAACGAACAATAGCTATATTAACCCTTTCAACCCCACAGGCCTCTAAATAGGCTTATGAAAAGTGTAGATCCAGATGAGCCGGCTCGTGACTTTTTTGCCAGTAATAATTATTACTATTTTTAGATAACATTACCCATTTTGATAAATGAACTGGTCCAAAGGTAATTTTCTTATTAATTTATTGGTCTCAAAATATCACGCACCAGTCCATGTCAGTTACTTGGGGTTGAATGGGTTAATTAGACGTATATGAATGCCTTTTGAAAGGAAGTATGTCGTATATACAATATGTTTGTTGAAAATTTAGTATTGAATTTCTTTGATATATTCATTAAATCCCAATGTATTGACAACAAATATCTCTCAGAGAAATGCAAACACCCGCGCTCTGCACTTAATTTATAATAGCATCTGTTCATTTATGTTATATGTTATGTTATATTTCGGGTTTTACGCCTGCATCAGCACCATTTTGGGCTATATCGCCGATGGGCAGTTTACCTAACAACACTTTTCCTGGGCAGGCTCCAGCGGTTAACCAGTACTTGGGTGCACCAACCTCCGTAAGAAACTGCCAACTTTTTCATATAAATGAGACACGGTCTGAGCGGGGCTCGAACCCGTGACCATCAGTGATGATAGGTTACAGTGGTATACAAGTCAGCGACCTTAACCACTCGACCACGGAGGCGGACCATCTGTTCATAATAATTGTCAGTCGTGCATAGTGCATGTGTGTACAGAACAATAAACATTATTTACCATGCTTTCATTGCTTCCTGTAAACAAACTTGCATGATTCTACGACTGGCTATCAATGTTATATACACTGCATACATGTAGGCACTGAAATAATTGGTAAACAAATCCGATAAATTTATAGTCATGACCACATAATGTTACCGTGACCCGAATAATTATCCATAAATAGCATTGGGACTTTCCCATTTCCAGCGAATTGGTTTTTTATTAATTCATTTTCGCACATATTTTGGACAATAGCTAAATTGGCGATTGTTAGTATCGTCTACGATTTTAGCACTTACCTGTATTTGAACACTGATTGTTATAAATTGGTATCTTGTGTCATACAACATTGCATAATATCACATCCAGCATTTGGTCCTTTTACCGATTGTCTAAATTCTAAAATATATTTATATTGTGACCTGTTATCTAGAACCATTCTATGTGTGACCTGTTGCCTGCAATCTTGTCTGGACCCTGGTTGTCTAGAATCTTTTATTACTCGTGGACTGCCGACTGGATTCTTGTATTTCCTTGACTGTATATCCATGACTGTATTTCCTTGACTGTATTTACTTGACTGTATTTCCATGACTGTATTTACTTGACTGTATTTCCTTGACTGTATTTCCATAACTATATATCCATGACTGTATCCATGACTGTATATCCATGACTGTATATCCATGACTATATATCCATGACTATATTTACTTGACTGTATATCCATGACTATATATCCACTGGATTCTTGTATTTCCTTGACTGTATATCCATGACTGTATTTCCTTGACTGTATTTACTTGACTGTATTTCCATGACTGTATTTACTTGACTGTATTTCCATAACTATATATCCATGACTGTATCCATGACTGTATATCCATGACTATATATCCATGACTGTATATCCATGACTATATATCCATGACTATATATCCATGACTATATATCCATGACTGTATTTACTTGACTGTATTTCCATGACTGTATATCCATGACTATATATCCATGACTGTATTTACTTGACTGTATATCCATGACTGTATATCCATGACTGTATATCCATGACTGTATATCCATGACTATATATCCATGACTATATATCCATGACTGTATTTTTGTGACTGTATATCCATGACTATATATCCATGACTGTATTTACTTGACTGTATTTCCATGACTATATATCCATGACTATATATCCATGACTATATATCCATGACTGTATATCCATGACTGTATTTACGTGACTGTATTTCCATGACTGTATATCCATGACTATATATCCATGACTATATATCCATGACTGTATTTCCATGACTATATATCCATGACTGTATTTACTTGACTGTATATCCTTGACTGTATATCCATGACTATATATCCATGACTATATATCCATGACTATATATCCATGACTGTATATCCATGACTGTATATCCATGACTATATATCCATGACTATATATCCATGACTATATATATCCATGACTGTATATCCATGACTGTATATCCATGACTATATATCCATGACTATATATCCATGACTGTATATCCATGACTATATATCCATGACTATATATCCATGACTATATCCATGACTGTATATCCATGACTGTATATCCATGACTGTATATCCATGACTATATATCCATGACTGTATATCCATGACTGTATATCCATGACTGTATATCCATGACTGTATATCCATGACTGTATATCCATGACTGTATATCCATGACTATATATCCATGACTGTATTTACTTGACTATATATCCATGACTATATCCATGACTATATATCCATGACTATATCCATGACTATATATCCATGACTATATATATCCATGACTGTATATCCATGACTATATATCCATGACTATATATCCATGACTGTATATCCATGACTATATATCCATGACTATATATATCCATGACTGTATTTATGTGACTGTATTTCCATGACTATATATCCATGACTGTATTTACTTGACTGTATTTCCATGACTATATATCCATGACTATATATCCATGACTATATATCCATGACTGTATATCCATGACTATATATCCATGACTATATATCCGTGACTGTATTTCCATGACTGTATTTCCATGACTGTATATCCATGACTATATATCCATGACTGTATTTCCATGACTATATATCCATGACTGTATTTACTTGACTGTATATCCTTGACTGTATATCCATGACTATATATCCATGACTGTATATCCATGACTGTATATCCATGACTATATATCCATGACTATATTTCCTTGACTGTATTTCCATGACTGTATATCCATGACTGTATATCCATGACTGTATATCCATGACTATAGTTACTTGACTGTATTTACTTGACTGTATTTCCATGACTATATATCCATGACTGTATATCCATGACTATATATCCATGACTATATATCCATGACGGTATATCCATGACTATATATCCATGACTATATATCCATGACTATATATCCATGACTGTATATCCATGACTATATATCCATGACTGTATATCCATGACTGTATATCCATGACTATATATCCATGACTGTATATCCATGACTATATATCCATGACTGTATATCCATGACTATATATCCATGACTATATATATCCATGACTGTATATCCATGACTGTATATCCATGACTATATATCCATGACTGTATATCCATGACTATATATCCATGACTATATATCCATGACTGTATATCCATGACTGTATATCCATGACTGTATATCCATGACTATATATCCATGACTGTATATCCATGACTATATATCCATGACTGTATATCCATGACTATATATCCATGACTGTATATCCATGACTATATATCCATGACTATATATCCATGACTGTATATCCATGACTATATATCCATGACTGTATTTACTTGACTGTATATCCATGACTATATATCCATGACTGTATATCCATGACTGTATATCCATGACTGTATATCCATGACTGTATATCCATGACTATATATCCATGACTGTATATCCATGACTATATATCCATGACTGTATATCCATGACTGTATTTACTTGACTATATATCCATGACTGTATATCCATGACTGTATTTACTTGACTGTATTTCCATGACTATATATACATGACTATATATCCATGACTGTATATCCATGACTGTATATCCATGACTATATATCCATGACTGTATTTACTTGACTATTTCCATGACTATATATCCATGACTGTATATCCATGACTGTATATCCATGACTATATATCCATGACTATATATCCATGACTGTATATCCATGACTGTATATCCATGACTATATCCATGACTATATATCCATGACTGTATTTACTTGACTATATTTCCATGACTATATATCCATGACTGTATATCCATGACTGTATATCCATGACTATATATCCATGACTGTATATCCATGACTATATATCCATGACTGTATATCCATGACTATGTATCCATGACTGTATATCCATGACTATATATCCATGACTATATCCATGACTATATATCCATGACTGTATATCCATGACTGTATATCCATGACTGTATATCCATGACTATATATCCATGACTATATCCATGACTGTATATTCATGACTATATATCCATGACTGTATATCCATGACTGTATATCCATGACTATATATCCATGACTGTATATCCATGACTATATATCCATGACTATATTTACTTGACTGTATTTCCATGACTATATTTCCATGACTGTATATCCATGACTGTATATCCATGACTATATATCCATGACTGTATTTCCTTGACTGTATTTCCATGACTGTATATCCATGACTGTATATCCATGACTGTATATCCATGACTATATATCCATGACTATATTTACTTGACTGTATTTACTTGACTGTATTTCCATGACTATATATCCATGACTGTATATCCATGACTATATATCCATGACTATATCCATGACTGTATATCCATGACTATATATCCATGACTATATATCCATGACTATATATCCATGACTATATATCCATGACTGTATTTCCATGACTGTATATCCATGACTATATATCCATGACTATATATCCATGACTATATCCATGACTATATATCCATGACTATATATCCATGACTATATATCCATGACTGTATATCCATGACTATATATCCATGACTGTATATCCATGACTATATCCATGACTGTATATACATGACTGTATATCCATGACTATATATCCATGACTGTATATCCATGACTATATATCCATGACTATATTTACTTGACTGTATTTCCATGACTATATTTCCATGACTGTATATCCATGACTGTATATCCATGACTATATATCCATGACTATATTTCCTTGACTGTATTTCCATGACTGTATATCCATGACTGTATATCCATGACTGTATATCCATGACTATAGTTACTTGACTGTATTTACTTGACTGTATTTCCATGACTATATATCCATGACTGTATATCCATGACTATATATCCATGACTATATATCCATGACGGTATATCCATGACTATATATCCATGACTATATATCCATGACTATATATCCATGACTGTATATCCATGACTATATATCCATGACTATATATCCATGACTATATATCCATGACTGTATTTCCATGACTGTATATCCATGACTATATATCCATGACTATATATCCATGACTATATATCCATGACTATATATCCATGACTGTATATCCATGACTGTATATCCATGACTATATATCCATGACTGTATATCCATGACTGTATATCCATGACTATATCCATGACTGTATATACATGACTGTATATCCATGACTATATATCCATGACTGTATATCCATGACTATATATCCATGACTGTATATCCATGACTGTATATCCATGACTGTATATCCATGACTGTATATCCATGACTGTATTTACTTGACTATATATCCATGACTATATATCCATGACTATATATCCATGACTGTATTTACTTGACTGTATTTCCATGACTATATATCCATGACTATATATCCATGACTGTATTTCCATGACTATATATCCATGACTGTATTTCCATGACTGTATTTCCATGACTGTATTTCCATGACTGTATATCCATGACTATATATCCATGACTGTATATCCATGACTGTATTTCCATGACTGTATATACATGACTATATATCCATGACTATATATCCATGACTGTATATCCATGACTGTATATCCATGACTGTATATCCATGACGGTATATCCATGACTATATATCCATGACTGTATATCCATGACTATATTTCCATGACTGTATATCCATGACTATATATCCATGACTGTATATCCATGACTATATTTCCATGACTATATATCCTTGACTGTATTTCCATGACTGTATATCCTTGACTGTATTTCCATGACTGTATATCCATGACTGTATATCCATGACTGTATTTCCATGACTATATATCATTGACTGTATTTCCATGACTGTATATCCATGACTATATATCCATGACTATATCCATGACTATATATCCATGACTGTATATCCATGACTATTTACTTGACTGTATTTCCATGACTATATATCATTGACTGTATTTCCATGACTGTATATCCATGACTGTATATCCATGACTATATATCAATGACTGTATATCCATGACTGTATATCCATGACTATATATCCATGACTATATATCCATGACTGTATATCCATGACTGTATATCCATGACTATATATCCATGACTATATCCATGACTATATATCCATGACTGTATATCCATGACTGTATTTATCTGAGTTGAAGCAACATGTTCCGATGCATACCTCAATGCTATCGTATTTTGCAGGTCATTTGGTGTAGTATTATGGGAAATGTCTACATTGGCGGCACAGCCATATCAAGGCCTCTCCAACGAGGAGGTTCTGCGCTACGTTGGCTCGGCGAAGATTATGGACACACCAGAGAGATGTCCAACTAAACTGTAAGTTGTATTTTTATGATCCTGAAGGCAGTCATACAGTTTTCACACTGTCTGTGTCTTCATCCGAATCCATATTTCCAGTCCGAACTGTAACTTCCTCGGCTATGGCGGGGGGCATTCATCGCCTACTGTGATATATTCCTGTTCAAAAATATGAAAATGCACACTGGCGATTTTTAAGCTTGCAATGTTACTAACATGTGCTAAAAATGATGAACGCACATTTAATTCTTAGCTATTGTGATTTGCAAAGCGGATGTAACTAAATGCAAAACATACGGAACGATCGGTTGTACAAATTTGTATACAGTACGCTATTTTTAGAACATATTTAAATGATCATCACATGACAAGAATGCTTGTGGCTACGAAAAAAGTGGAACGATTTCCAAATGAACAATTTATGTGTAAAAAATGACATTTCATGCCAACAATTTATATTTCAAATGGAAAGCTTGTGAAAGATGAATAAAGCATTTAAAGGGCATTAAATATTTAAATAAATAAGAATGAAATATTTCAAACAGAAAGCCGAAAATGCACATCATAACTCTGAAATATGCAATGGCTATATTGTTTATATTGACTAACGTTTAGGATTTCTTTTGTGCAGAGATTCATTTCAATATTGGGTGTAGGAGTGCCTCTGAACACATTTGTTGTCTTTGAAAACAGTAAAACCATAGTCAAAATTGTGAATAAGAAGAGAAAACTTAATGAAAGTGTTTCAAAGTCCTTATTAAAATCATAAACAGTTAATTATAAAGTAATATGGTCTAATGAATTTGTTTTGTATCGTATTTTAATTTTGACAGCAAACAGAAACTAACTTCAAAATCATACCGGAACAATTTTTATTGCATACATTCACACTAACATAAGTAGTTGTGTGGTTGTGTATTGTAGTGAAATGAGGTTCCCGACAGGAGCAGTTAAAATGAATAAAAATTGAATAAGAAATATAATAGTAGCCAAAATCATTGGAAATCATAAAAGAAAAAGAAGATTTGTGTTTATTAGTGTAAGATAGGATTTTATTTCATCGAGTGATCGTCAAAATATGTTTTTCCATTTTCCACTCGTAGCTAGCGCCGCTACTTTTGGAAATACAAATTTCCTTGATCACTGGGTGAAATAAATTCCAATCTTGCACTAACACAAATATCGTGTATATAGTGTATTTCCTTCATACAGACATCTATATTTCAGGTATGACTTAATGGTAAAATGTTGGAGATATAGACCAAAACAAAGACCAACATTTAAAGAAATTATAGAATCACTACTCCCCGACTTGGATAAAGACTTTAAAGAGTGCTCGTATTTCTTTAGTGAAGAGAATGCTAAACATGAAGAGGCAAAGCACGGCGGGGCCTCCAACAATCACAATGCATTAGATGATGACGACGAGGAGGACGGGGACCCACATTGTCCCATGAACGATTACGTGGACGAAGCTCATTTACCCATGTTAGGGGCCGGGGCCTCCAACGGTCACAGTGTAGAACTGCAGGATATATTTAGTGATTCTGGATCATACCCACATTATAGTACTTCCCACAATAAACAGAACGATGGTTCGGCGGAAATATGTGATTGTAGTGTGTTTAGAGAACAGGCCGGGGCTGCGGCTCAATCAATGGATATTAATAGACGGAACGATTGTCCGAGCCCAAACACGAGCGCTAAAGGCGGCTCGAGTGACGGCAGTAAGGAAAGTAGTAAAAGTTCAAACAGTAGCTACGCTCATATGAATGGACTGAGTGTGGCCAATGGTCACGTGCCGGTAGATATGCGGACTACCCCGTGCTAGTACACGTAACCCCTCTCATGATCGCGCAGCATGATTAATGGAAGGATTCCCAGCACTTCGATAAGCGATTTGAAGGTATATATCCCGTACATCTATGTGGATATATAGAGAATGGATATATAGGTATTACGTACATCTATGTTCATATAGCCGGAACAAGTATATGGTACCGCGTATGTTGATGTATTTATACAGGATGAGGTTAATAACTGCAGTGAGGTAGATGTGTATTGCAGACTAAACGACCAACAGTAGTGATACCAGTAGCCCGTGCTTAGTTTACGAGAAAACGTTGATGGGCCGAGCAGATCTAGTGTAATGTAAAAGTGATACCAGTAGCCCGTGCTTAGTTTACGAGAAAACGTTGATGGGCCGAGCAGATCTAGTGTAATGTAAAAGCTACCTTTGCGGCACAAGAATGGCTTACAAAATATGGACATAGCATCTGAAGATCCCAGTGCCAAAATAATTGGAGATTTAATAGTCATGGGGTAGAACTCTGTGTTGGTATATACAGAAACCATTAAAATAGGGGTATAGCCCAGTGACGGGGGTGGGGGAGTTTCAATAATCTAGTGATGGAGTCCAGTAGTGGGAAATAATAGCCTGGATCGAGAATATATGGAGATTCAATAGTCTTTGGGCGAAGTCCAGTGTTGGGATAAACAGCAATTCAATAATATAGTGCAGAGCCCAGTGCCAGGGTAAACAGCGATTCAATAATATAGTGCAGAGCCCAGTGCCAGGGTAAACAGCAATTCAATAATATAGTGCAGAGCCCAGTGCCAGGATAAACAGCAATTCAATAATATAGTGCAGAGCCCAGTGCCAGGATAAACAGCGATTCAATAATATAGTGCAGAGCCCAGTGCCAGGATAAACAGCAATTCAATAATATAGTGCAGAGCCCAGTGCCAGGATAAACAGCGATTCAATAATATAGTGCAGAGCCCAGTGCCAGGATAAACAGAGATTCAATAATATAGTGCAGAGCCCAGTGCCAGGATAAACAGCAATTCAATAATCATGTGGAGAAATGGAGATTGAAGAGCGGCTAGGGCACCATTTTCGGAGGATATTCGGATGTTTATTCGAGGATGTGTATAGGTATTAGTTGTGCTGGGTGAGGGGAGGGGGGAGTGTAACAGTCGTGGAACTGAGCATATTCTACATTGTGATAATCAGACAATCGGCTTTGATTTGCCGAAACTCTCATTTCTCTTATATATTGTACAGTGTACTTTGATCAATATATATATGTGTGCTTATACAACGTTGCAGTTCTTCGATAGTCGCACCACTTTTTCTCCATGTTTCCAAATCGCCCATTAAATTAATATCCCTAAACTGTCCAGCCTTCAAAATTTGGCACCAGCCGCCACTCGTGATAATAATAGCTTTCTAGATCGGTGTATATATGGTAACAATTTTCATAGAAATTGTGACGGTCAGTTTGAACAGGAATATCTTTAACCCTTTCCTTCATAGAGATTTAGGTTAATATACTATTATATCTCCATACAAACGACAGCCATTTAGCTATCATGCAGTGGATAAGTAGTCGCCATATCTATCCCACCTCCATAGATATTACTGGAACTACATGAGATTTAGGTTAATATACTATTATATCTCCATACAAACGACAGCCATTTAGCTATCATGCAGTGTATAAGTAGTTGCCATATCTATCCCACCTCCATAGATATTACTGGAACTACATAGAGATTTAGGTTAATATACTATTATATCTCCATACAAACGACAGCCATTTAGCTATCATGCAGTGGATAAGTAGTCGCCATATCTATCCCACCTCCATAGATATTACTGGAACTTCATAGAGATTTAGGTTAATATACTATTATATCTCCATACAAACGACAGCCATTTAGCTATCATGCAGTGGATAAGTAGTCGCCATATCTATCCCACCTCCATAGATATTACTGGAACTTCATAGAATTAGGTTAATATACTATTATATCTCCATACAAACGACAGCCATTTAGCTATCATGCATTGGATAAGTAGTCGCCATATCTATCCCACCTCCATAGATATTACTGGGACTACATAGAGATTTAGGTTAATATACTATTATAGACAGCCATTTAGCTATCATGCAGTGGATAAGTAGTCGCCATATCTATCCCACCTCCATAGATATTACTGGAACTTCATAGAGATTTAGGTTAATATACTATTATATCTCCATACAAACGACAGCCATTTAGCTATCATGCAGTGGATAAGTAGTCGCCATATCTATCCCACCTCCATAGATATTACTGGGACTACATAGAGATTTAGGTTAATCTCCATACAAACGACAGCCATTTAGCTATCATGCAGTGGATAAGTAGTCGCCATATCTATCCCACCTCCATAGATATTACATGAGATTCTGGCCTTTATTATGAACATTGGTTTGGCTACTACATTGTCAATGTATGTGGTATTGGTAATGGCGTCAAGAGGTGCTTCTATGAGGGAAAGGATTAAACAAACATGTTGTCTATATTTTAATCTGAAAATTGTTTTTTTGGTAGAAAGCAATGGACTAGCATTTAGATGACGTTATAAATCATAAATGGGGTCACTGACGCCTTGAATCTGAAAACAATATTTCACGTATAAAGGTTAACTTCAATCCTTACTGCAATGTAATGCATCATTGACTGGCATATTTTGCATATTGCTATACATTACAAATGTGACCAACATAAATACAACAGAGTATAAAACAAAATAACAAGGAGAAAGCGTGCGTGTGAATCGGAGAAATGTTGATTTGTTATAGCAGTGAAGTATTTATATGTCTGCCTTTTCATTGTGTGTACCTCATGTGTTTCATCCAATCAGGAAGCCTCCATAATGCCTGTTCCAATTGGCAGTGCAAACTTCAGGCGACATGGACTCGGGCGACACTGTATAATCGTGTTCCATACCTCACGACTCCACAAAATACGCTGCAGTATGGTCTCTGTGACGAAAATGATGAAACGAAAACAGTTTAAGCTTTGTATATTTCACATAGATTGCAAGACACATTTTCTAAGCTTATACTTAATCATATGCCATCTTGCATTTGCGGGAAGCGAGTATGGGATGATATTTTGGTATCCGTTTTATTTCGAGGTTTTGAGTCCACTTTACCAGACCAGCGTTATGTATTTAGCCTTTCAGAAGCCTTCAAATGTGAGTTGATGCCTAAAAGTCGTGCTTTCAGCGAGCCATGTCGTTTGAAGTATAGTTACTGTCAACATGGAATGCAATTAAGATTTTAGGTTTAAGCTTTCGTATCATTATCAATTATAATCTTGTGAAATTACTTTTAGTATTAATCGACTCGAAAACATTCCTTACGGTCATTGTTTATATATAAATCTAATCGATTGCAATAACATTTCATCAACCTGTCTACAGCTTTGTTGCACTGACACCTGTCTGTACAGCTTTGTTGCACTGACACCTGTCTGTACAGCTTTGTTGCACTGACACCTGTCTGTACAGCTTTGTTGCACTGACACCTGTCAGTACAGCTTTGTTGCACTGACACCTGTCTGTACAGCTTTGTTGCGCTGACACCTGTCGGTACAGCTTTGTTGCACTGACACCTGTCTGTACAGCTTTGTTGCACTGACACCTGTCTGTACAGCTTTGTTGCACTGACACCTGTCGGTACAGCTTTGTTGCACTGACACCTGTCGGTACAGCTTTGTTGCACTGACACCTGTCTGTACAGCTTTGTTGCACTGACACCTGTCGGTACAGCTTTGTTGCACTGACACCTGTCGGTACAGCTTTGTTGCACTGACACCTGTCGGTACAGCTTTGTTGCACTGACACCTGTCTGTACAGCTTTGTTGCACTGACACCTGTCGGTACAGCTTTGTTGCACTGACACCTGTCTGTACAGATTTGTTGCACTGACACCTGTCTGTACAGCTTTGTTGCACTGACACCTGTCTGTACAGCTTTGTTGCACTGACACCTGTCGGTACAGCTTTGTTGCACTGACACCTGTCGGTACAGCTTTGTTGCACTGACACCTGTCGGTACAGCTTTGTTGCACTGACACCTGTCGGTACAGCTTTGTTGCACTGACACCTGTCGGTACAGCTTTGTTGCACTGACACCTGTCTGTACAGCTTTGTTGCGCTGACACCTGTCTGTACAGCTTTGTTGCATTGACACCTGTCTGTACAGCTTTGTTGCACTGACACCTGTCTGTACAGCTTTGTTGCACTGACACCTGTCTGTACAGCTTTGTTGCACTGACACCTGTCGGTACAGCTTTGTTGCACTGACACCTGTCTGTACAGCTTTGTTGCACCGGTATAGCTTTGTTGCACTGACACCTATCTGTACAGCTTTGTTGCACTGACACCTGTCGGTACAGCTTTGTTGCACTGACATCTATCTGTACAACTTTGTTGCACTGACACCTGTCTGTACAGCTTTGTTGCACTGACACCTGTTGGTACAGCTTTGTTGCACTGACACCTGTCTGTACAGCTTTGTTGCACTGACACCTGTCAGTACAGCTTTGTTGCACTGACACCTGTCTGTACAGCTTTGTTGCACTGACACCTGTCTGTACAGCTTTATTGCATTGACAACGTTTGGAACTGCTGTGCGTGAGTAAACACGTTCCGCTTACATGATTTTTTAGGAGCAACGTTTTATATCAATACAAGTACTAAATGACAGGTCCTTGATAAATGATGTGCTACCTTTCTGCCGAGTTCTTTTTAATTTTGGATGACTGGTTAACTTTCAAGTTATTAATAAATTAAATTGTGGGAGGAGGGTTACATTTCCAGTTTCTCCTAGTCAATGTATACTATTAGGGGCCGATGCAGTGCTGGTTTGTCTTATTAATCAATCACTAGTATTATTGATGGAACATGTCAGTATTACCTGTACACAAACGTTGCTGAGAATCTGTGTTGGATGTATACCCACATTTGATAAGGAAATACGAATCTCTTATTTATTGGTATCAGTGCAGTGAAACCTGTGTTAGTGGTCACCTCTATTAAGTAGCCAGTTTCCACATTGCCAATATGTTATTTTATTACATATCTGACCTCTATTAAGTAGCCACCTGTGCTAAGCAGTCACTCTGTGATTCCATTGGCTGGCTGGCTGTTTTAGAATACAGTAGGAGAACTGTGAGTCAAATTTTCCCGGCAGTCAATTGGCGAGTGCTTTACGGGACTGTACAATTATTTCTTTCTGAACTTGAAATGAAACAATCAGATCTAGGTTGTCTAAACTTGGGAGTGTAGCATGTTATTTGTGTTGATCGCTTTGCATGCTGGGTAAATTAAAGACTATAAATAGTTCAAATAATTGTAGCCGACGGCAATTCATTGTTGTTGTTTTTTTGTAACTGAAAACTCGGCTTATAACTCTCTCATTACAACTAAAATGTAATGAAATTCCAAGACATTTGATTTACTTTCGCCATTAGCTTGCAAAGAGGTAATGACTGTTCTTTGTAAAATGATCATGTACAAGTTGTTAGACGATTGGTTTGCTGTTAATATTTTTAAATATTTTGATTTTGTTAACTGCAAGAGCATGGAACCAACTTGTAGGTTTTACTACGAGTCCGGAACCAGCCAACAACAATTGTAATGTATATAGCAGAATCAGCTGTTTCCACGTGACCAAGAATAGTTAAGATAGTTGCCCATCGTGACATTCAAATATCAATATTACTTTTAATGAATATCAGATTTTATTTCAATTTGAGGGTGGATACCTACCGTATACTGATATGAAACTAGCCACATAATAACCTAATCCTTATTGGTTGTTGTTGATAACGGGTTGCTAGAAGAGTAAACAATAAAAGCGATTCGTGAATGTATGATTCTGTTAAAGAGGGGGTCCTAGGACAAGGGGCTGTCTATTTGGCCTCGATCTGGAGGAGTGGTGGTCCTAGGAGGAAGGTACAAGGGCTGTCTATATGGCCTCGATCTGGAGGAGTGGGGGTCCTAGGAGGAAGGTACAAGGCCTGTCTATTTGGCCTCGTTATAGAGGAGTGGGGCTCCTAGGAGGAAGGTACAAGGGCTGTCTATTTGGCCTCGATATGGAGGAGTGGTGGTCCTAGGAGAAGGTACAAGGGCTGTCTATTTGGTCTCGATTTGGAGGAGTGGGGGTCCTAGGAGGAAGGTACAAGGGTGTCTATTTGGCCTCGATATGGAGGAGTGGTGGTCCTAGGAGAAGGTACAAGGGCTGTCTATTTGGTCTCGATATGGAGGAGTGGGGGTCCTAGGAGGAAGGTACAAGGGTGTCTATTTGGCCTCGTTATAGAGGAGAGATGGTCCTAGGAGAAAGGTACAAAGGGCTGTCTATTTGGCCTCGATATAGAGGAGTGGGGTCCTAGGAGGAAGGTACAAGGGCTGTCTATTTGGCCTCGATATGGAGGAGTGGGTGTCCTAGGAGGAAGGTACAAGGGCTGTCTTGTTTTGGCCTTGTTATAGAGGAGTGGTGGTCCTAGGAGGAGGCTACAAGGGCTGTCTATTTGGCCTCGATCTGGAGGAGTGGGGGTCCTAGGAGGAAGCTACAAGGGCTGTCTATTTGGCCTCGATATAGAGGAGTGGTGGTCCTAGGAGGAAGGTACAAGGGCTGTCTATTTGGCCTCGATATAGAGGAGTGGTGGTCCTAGGAGGAAGGTACAAGGGCTGTCTATTTGGCCTCGATGTAGAGGAGTGGGGGTCCTAGGAGGAAGGTACACGGTCTGTCTATTTGGCCTCGATGTGGGGGTCCTAGGAGGAAGGTACAAGGGCTGTCTATTTGGCCTCGATGTGGGGTTCCTAGGAGGAAGGTACAAGGGCTGTCTATTTGGCCTCGTTATAGAGGAGTGGTGGTCCTAGGAGGAAGGTACACGGCCTTTTGTACACAATGGATACGATTACAAACTCGTGTTTATATCACATTTACTATAAATAGAATACAGTCATGTACTACCCATATCACACATAAGGATGTATGTTTACAAGTTTGATAGATCTGATATACAATTAACAGGATTGACTTAATCAGAAAGTAAACATATTAAATTCCAAATAATGCTTTGTTAAATACTTTCAAATATTATTAATATGATTCACATATTATTTTCCACTTATTACTTTGATATGAATTTTAGCCTATTTTTGCCCATTTTTGCCCATTTATTTGCCTACCACAATACTGTCTACCACCCAGGTTAATATGGTGTGTTTTCCTGTCTGATATTGCGTTTGCTGATTTGATAATATGGTCACATGCCTGTATCAAACCAGTAAACGCCGTATCATAACTAGCTCCTGAGAACATGCATGCTCACTCGATGCTAGTTTGTTTACTTCCCGTAGCGTCGGAGCGTGTCAAATTTGACAGATAACAGCTGTTTGTATTTCGTTGTAGTATTTCAATCGTTTTTGTGTATCTAATTCAGTTATTGTGATTTTGAAAATAGATAACAGATCATGATTTTGATTAAATGTTAATAATTTTTCAAATTCATATCAAAGTAATAAAAACGTTATTACATTGCTAGTTTCATATCATTACCTTGGGTCTTAGGCTGATATCAAGTTAGCTCGGGTCGACGATACCTATGTGACTAGCCACGTAATATCCTCTTAATACATGTATGGATTCACACCTTAATTTCCACGTACATGATATAGAATTTTCTTCTTAACCTCCAAATATTGTTAACAGAATTTTCGTCTTATTTTCCAAATATATGTACATGTATCAGGATTCACACATCTCAACTTCCAAACACATGGTACAGAATTTGCATCTTAATTTCCGATTCCTGATAACGCTATACTGTATCATAGAATATTAGTATATTAATTTCCAACTATTGGGATTCATTTATGATATAATATTTGTCTTTCAGTTATTTATTGGCAAATAAAACATGGTTTGGAGTTGAGACACGTTTGAATTAACTACGCAGGCCACAGGTCTAAGTTGCTAATTCCAGTGCTCCGAATGACAAACCATGTTTTATTCGACTGTAAATACAAATAACATTTCGATTCTAACATGACCCAAATATCTAAAATGTGGAAAAATAGTTGAATGTTATTTTTTAGAAAACATAAACATAAATGCTAGTAAAATGACATCGCGCGTTAAACCGTGGTTTATTGCAGATTTAAACTCGGTAAATTGAATCTTTGCGTATACAGACAAAATGTCTGTCCGAGTCATGTTAGAACCGAGCATAATGTATTAATGAAAGTAATACTGCAAGTTGCTATGGTTACACAAATGGATGAGGATAATGTAGGAAATAGCGAGTCTGACATCACCAATAGTGATTCATATAAGTTGTTTGCAGTTAACAATGCAATTATATTGTGTCAATATTATTAATGTGGAAACAGCGTTGTAACATGTACAAGCATTGATGTTTATAATAGATGTACGTAGCTATTTATTTATTTGTTTCCATCGTGTTAGTATGTGTACTCATACCTCGTGTAAATGAAAGGTGTGAGTGGAACTTTGAGAACAAGGTGACTGACTACCTGCTAATATCACTTTTAGCTCGCCAGAGCACAAAAGTACTTTTGCTCCAGGTGAGCTTTTGTCATCGCCTTTTGTCCGTCGTGCATACAGTCAATATCTGTGTTGACGGTTAACTCTAGCATCATATGTTTTTATAGCCCTTTCAACTCTGGTGAGCGATCCAGGGCCTTTATGGCCCTCTTGTTTAAGAGGCGTGGTCAGTTTTTGCATCAATGGAGACATATTTAGGGTTTATTCTAGAGTGGAAAATCACCAGGGGTATTTTGAGTGGCGAAGGAGTATTTGGGAGTTTCCATCGAGAAAAACTTACTTTGATTGACTGCTAATTAAGCTATATCAATGAGGCAGTAGAGCATAACATATCAGGCAAAAGGGCAGACAAGTTTATAATGGTCTGCCCGCCCGGAGGAACCCCCATTCAGGCTTATAAAATGAAATATAACGGGCAAAATGGCGGACATAATGCAGGGCGGGTCTCCATGTCATTCCACTCTAGACAACTTCCTAATATTCTATTGTTTTCTGTGATATTAAAAATCTGTACATTAATATTCCTAGATATCAAAGTTTGTTGGATCCTGTCATTTATGCAGACTCACCTGATTACACTTATGTTGTTTTTCTCCAAGAATACTTTAGGCCTGTACAAAGTTGTTGCATGACATAATTGTTAATATATATAGGTGTAATGCAAGGACGACCACTTTTAACACCTTCATTTTTTTGTATAGCCTTTATGGAATTGCGGTTATAGAGTGATCGGTCGGGTGGTCACATTTATTTTGATTTTGTTTGGCTGTGTCGTGGTGGCAATGCGGGTTTGAATCGGGTCACATGTCTTGGTAACGGTTCCTTCATGGCTTGTTCACTGAGCACTTTGTATATCGCTAATGCTCATATGGCTAGTTGCTAAAGCGCTTGCCTTCTGGCATGTAGTACTGGCCCCAAGGTTGTGAACCATTTCTCGGATCTCAAATCATTTACTCTCAGCCAATCGAAAGCTCGAGTCCAAATTGGAGATTGGAGAAAAGTTTTGTGACCTCCAGACCAGGTTTCTGGCCCTCCGATCAAAGTTTGTAAGGTTGACAATGACGAGCCTTCATTGGCCCTCACAATGCAAAATACAGTCGGTGTTTATCTTTATTTTGCAGCAGCAATGCAAACATGCTGAACATACAAGCCATGTATCAACCGTTACCGTGGCATTTTATTACAGAATACTTATTGATCAGGTTTTAAACATAAATTACGGTGTATCACCTCAGGGGCAACGTATGTGTACTAAAAAATATTTGCTTTAATATATATATTACTTGAACCGTCTGAATTATTAACGGTAACATTTATATTTTTTTATCAGATCATTTAAATTAAATTAAGTTCATTAAAATTGATGACAACCTGTTGCTCAGTGTTTGCTGTCGTAATTAACAGGGCTGCTAAAATGTCCCAAAACCAAATCGGCTGCATGTCCTTACATCTGACATCCAATGGGCATTTAACAGCAATGTAACAACTGTAGCAAACTAAGTATGGTATCCCAATAGTTTGAGCAGAAGAAGCATTGGAATACCTATCCGAATATGTACCTATCCGAAATTTGCTACTCCATTCTTTATGTGATGTGGTATAAAAAGCAAACAACAGGCATATCCAGTATCGGCAATCGTAATCGATCCATTAAAATTATATAAAAATATATTTCGAATGCGCATGCTAGAACAACGTATTATCTAGTGTGAAACATAAGATGTTACATCCTAACACCTGCCTACTTGGTTAATCAATAACTTTATTCTGTTGTTTACGACATCCCTGGTGTGGCGACTGTTGATTTAATGACTTCCGAGACTAATTAGACAGCTGCTCTTGTGCAATATATCAATTTAGATGATTGGAACTGGTCTTATGTTGGATTGCATGGTTTGAAGGTTTGTATGATATTGGAAATCGTACGCACCGATTTTTGAACAGTAAATTGTTATAGAATCGGTCTTCCGAACCAAGAATCGGTTTGGGCCCGGAGTTTTAGCAACCTTGGTAATTAAATATTATGCCTTTTTTGATGCCAGCGAGGAGGTATTTAATTTACCAATTTCAGATAGAGTTACTGTTCTTAGTTAGAGGCTATTTATATATGTATAGAACTTAATAAAATAATAATCTGTATTGTCAAATCTGGCATCGAGACATGACAAAAGGATACGGTTTATTCCACTGTACATAATTAGGTGTGTAACATGTTCATAAAAATACTGTACACACACCCACCCACACACCCCCCCCCCCAGTCAATTGGACTAGTCTAGAACTTTTGTCATTCACAAGTAACCATTGAACCAGACCTGCACAGTTAAATAATTACATCATTGGGTAACACTGCAGCATAGTTCCCACATTTTAAGCATCTGCTCGTTGAATTTTAATTAGTTTTTTAAATTGCGATTTATGTGTATGGAGCACAACCAATAAGCTTATTAACCCATTCAACACCAAGTAACTCACATGGACTGGTCCATGATATTCATAAACCAATAAATGAATCAGAAAATCACATTTGGACAAGTTCATTTATCAAAATGGGTAATTATGTCTAAAAATAGTCATATCACTGGCAAAAAGTGCAGATCCTGATGAGACGGCTCGTCACGAGCCGGCTCATCTGGATCTACACTTTTTGTAAGCCTATTTAGAGGTCTGTGGTGTTGAAAGGGTTAATATAACATCGGCAATAGCTGTGACAGGTTAAATGCCCCTGTCGAGTGGACTATCATTGATCTAGTTCTGTTGTTTTGTTAATGAACGCAAATTTTGCAAAGTTATTTCTATATTATAATATAAACGGTCGGACCTCATGTTCAAATCTGATTGTTAAGACAAGAAATTTTGTTAACTGTATTTGTTAAGAATTTATGATGTAGTGCCGAGTGACCATGACCTGTGTAATGAACTGGGCAGATAGACCAAGTGTGTGATTGTCTTCCATTTTATATCCAGTGGTAAAATATAAACCTGTAGGTGTTAGCCACATAGATCAACTGCTTTACAAGCAATAGAAACTGAGAATTGTAGTCTTTACTTATTGTTGATACTGAAAAATTGTTGGCTATGTAATTCACAGGCTATGTAACAGTGCTTTGATAGGAAAAAACAAATAACACATTATATTTAAAAATTACAAACACTGACTGAATAGCAAACAGCATAGATCCTGATCAGACGCTGCATTACGTCGCGACTGATCTGGATCTATGTTATTTACACATTCCTTCCAATTTATTCAGCATTTTAAGCGTTAAACATTTGAGTTGAGCAATTATTTTAAGAAACATTGTGCTTTTACTCAGGCCCTTGTTTTTATCATAATAATTGCAAATGGCACATTTCTAACAAAGGGAGATAACTTCTAGAGAATACCAGTGCTTGCTTGTACATAACTACAGTATTTTAACCACATGAGTTGTGTAGTAACATTGGTTGTGAGATGGGAACTTGGTTAGATATTTTCACTACATATTGAGTATGTGGGATGATCCCTGTATAGCATAGGACTGAGAGAAAACACTGATATGCAGCACTAAAGCCTGTCTACCCTCTTCTGATTACCTCTCATTGTATTATTCACGTTTTCTGAATACGGGTTTTAGCTTAATTGTACATTGGCATGTAAATTTTTGCCAGCCCCTAAATTGTTAAAATAATTAGGCTTTGCCTATCTCTGACTACTTATACCGGTATATATAGTTAGTTTTTTTTATTTGCCCACAAATCTCCCCCCCCCCCCCCCCCCCCCATTAGAAGCTATACATTTATCCCCCCCCCCCATCCAACTGTGACAATCGCCATTATTTAAAACAATATTTAATTTCAACATTCTTTTATAATATACACTGATAATATAAGATATAAAAGTGGGATTTGAAAACAAGCCTTCACACAACATAATTTATGTGTTCATCTCCATAGTAACAAGTGTTCTTGCTAATTAAGATACTGCTTTACGTAGACACTAATTGCCATTGTTATGTAATACATTATGGCTTGGAACACTGCATGCAAACCGATACATCAATGTGTGTTTACTGTGAAGTGTTAATGCAATGAAACATGAATTTTGCAGGAAGCTATCCAACTGGCCTGTGGAAAGTATGTGGTTCTAACCGGGTGCCCAAACTGCCTGAACTACGGGGAGAACTTCATCCAGCAATAATAGCTGGAGAGTCGTCAACAAGCAATTACATACATAAATAACATTTGTCTTGTTACTGACACGAGGGTATACCGGTATGTCATGAGTTTCGTACCCTGGAATACCTACTATTCACCCTGTGCAACCCGATATAAAAGTTGATACAGAACACAAATCTCTAATGATACAACTACAACCCTGCTTCAACCGTTTTGTTTAGCTCACCTGAGCAAAAGCTCATGTGAATTATTGTTACCACAATATGTCTGTCTGTCCGTCCTGTCTGTCGTCCGTTAACATATTCAAACGTCTTCCCCTCTAGAAAATCAGATGATTTTGTTATTCAAGATGGCTGCCGAAAGGTCAAAAGATTATTCTTTTATTACAGATTTCAATATTCTCCTTCACCCAAACAACTTGGCCAATTGTAGCCAAATTTCACAATTATAGACCATGGGTGTAGCCTTTTCAGATTTGTTAAAATGGAGGTTGTCGTGAATAGAAAAAGGCCACCGTCTAAAAATGACAAATTCTTCAAACATTCAGTCGGAGTTTGGGAACATTTTGTAGAAATGGTTGATGTATAATGCTCTTTTAAAGTTGTTAAAATGGTGACCCCGGGGTAAAAATCAGTCGGGTGAGCTATACTTGGCCATCATGGCCCTCTTGTTTAATGTTCATGTTTGATTGAATCAAAAGTTCACAGTACCTTGTGTTGTATTCGGTTGTTATTTCAGACAAAGTAAGTAATCCGCCTATCTCTCCAGTGATATCATTGGTTATATCTGAGAATTGCAGCGCTCTCAACTAATCAGAAAGCACAAAATGGAGTTAACCCTTTGCATGCTGAATCAATCAAATCAGCGCCGCGTCTGATCAGGATCTATGTTGTTTGCTATTCAGCCAAGTGTTTTAGTTCCACTATCCTAGTAGCAAACAGCATAAAGCCTGTTCGGCACGTTCTATGTCATCTGATCTGGCTCTATGCTGTTTGCAAACATGATTTTATCTACCGCTAGCGTGCAAAGGGTTTGAAAGCATAGTGTTGTATAACCTACAGTCCTCTCGTATAAATGAATGTGTGTTTGTACTAACATTATATATACATGCATTTCAAGCTCATTTCACATCATATTATTTGTCACTATGCTTTATTACCATGATAAATTTTGTGAATTTCTCTGGTCATGATTTAATAAAATCATACCCTGATTGTACTATATATCTTTATACATGTGTACAGACTTGTTTCACTATGACACCAAAATAAATGTAAATATACCGATCATTTTAGTTTGTTGTTTATTAACATCAGATTGTTTACATGTAGACATGTTATGATAGGCTGTCCCGCTTATCTGTGGATTGTTTAGATGTAGACCTGTTATGATAGGCTGTGCCACTTATCTGTGGATTGTTTAGATGTAGACCTGTTATGATAGGCTGTGCCACTTATCTGTGGATTGTTTAGATGTAGACCTGTTATGATAGGCTGTGCCACTTATCTGTGGATTGTTTACATGTAGACATGTTATGATAGGCTGTCCCGCTTATCTGTGGATTGTTTAGATGTAGACCTGTTATGATAGGCTGTGCCGCTTATCTGTGGATTGTTTAGATGTAGACCTGTTATGATAGGCTGTCCCGCTTATCTGTGGATTGTTTAGATGTAGACCTGTTATGATAGGCTGTGCCACTTATCTGTGGATTGTTTAGATGTAGACATGTTATGATAGGCTGTCCCGCTTATCTGTGGATTGTTTAGATGTAGACCTGTTATGATAGGCTGTCCCGCTTATCTGTGGATTGTTTAGATGTAGACCTGTTATGATAGGCTGTGCCACTTATCTGTGGATTGTTTAGATGTAGACCTGTTATGATAGGCTGTCCCGCTTATCTGTGGATTGTTTAGATGTAGACCTGTTATGATAGGCTGTCCTACTTATCTGTGGATTGTTTAGATGTAGACATGTTATGATAGGCTGTCCCGCTTATCTGTGGATTGTTTACATGTAGACATGTTATGATAGGCTGTGCCACTTATCTGTGGATTGTTTACATGTAGACATGTTATGATAGGCTGTCGTGCTTGTCCGTGGATTGTTTACATGTAGACATGTTATGATAGGCTGTGCCACTTATCCGTGGATTGTTTAGATGTAGACATGTTATGATAGGCTGTCCCACTTATCTGTGGATTGTTTAGATGTAGACATTTTATGATAGGCTGTCACACTTATCCGTGGATTGTTTAGATGTAGACATTTTATGATAGGCTGTGCCACTTATCCGTGGATTGTTTAGATGTAGACATGTTATGATAGGCTGTGCCACTTATCCGTGGATTGTTTAGAAGTAGACATGTTATGATAGGTGGTCCCACTTATCCGTGGATTGTTTAGAAGTAGACATGTTATGATAGGTGGTCCCACTTATCTCTGGATTGTTTAGATGTAGACATGTTATGATAGGCTGTCCTGCTTATCTGTGGATTGTTTAGATGTAGACATGTTATGATAGGCTGTGCCACTTATATGTGGATTGTTTAGATGTTATGATAGGCTGTCCCGCTTATCCGTGGATTGTTTAGATGTTATGATAGGCTGTCCCGCTTATCCGTGGATTGTTTAGATGTAGACATGTTATGATAGGCTGTGCCACTTATATGTGGATTGTTTAGGTGTAGACATGTTATGATAGGCTGTGCCACTTATCTGTGGATTGTTTAGATGTAGACATGTTATGATAGGCTGTGCCACTTATCTGTGGATTGTTTAGGTGTAGACATGTTATGATAGGCTGTGCCACTTATCTGTTGATTGTTTAGATGTAGACATGTTATGATAGGCTGTGGATTGTTTAGATGTAGACATGTTATGATAGGCTGTGCCACTTATCTGTGGATTGTTTAGATGTAGACCTGTTATGATAGGCTGTCCTGCTTATCTGTGGATTGTTTATATGTAGACATGTTATGATAGGCTGTGGATTGTTTAGATGTAAACATGTTATGATAGGCTGTGCCACTTATCTGTGGATTGTTTAGATGTAGACATGTTATGATAGGCTGTGCCACTTATCTGTGGATTGTAGACATGTTATGATAGGCTGTGCCACTTATCTGTGGATTGTTTAGATGTAGACATGTTATGATAGGCTGTGCCACTTATCTGTGGATTGTTAGATGTAGACATGTTATGATAGGCTGTGCCACTTATCTGTGGATTGTTTAGATGTAGACATGTTATGATAGGCTGTGCCACTTATCTGTGGATTGTTTAGATGTAGACCTGTTATGATAGGCTGTCCTGCTTATCTGTGGATTGTTTAGATGTAGACATGTTATGATAGGCTGTGCCACTTATCTGTGGATTGTAGACATGTTATGATAGTCTGTGCCACTTATCCGTGGATTGTTTAGATGTAGACATGTTATGATGGGCTGTCCCACTTATCTGTGGATTGTTTAGATGTAGACATGTTATGATGGGCTGTCCCACTTATCTGTGGATTGTTTAGATGTAGACATGTTATGATAGGCTGTCCCACTTATCTGTGGATTGTTTAGATGTAGACATGTTATGATAGGCTGTGCCACTAATCTGTGGATTGTTCTTAAGATGTAGACATGTTATGATAGGCGGTGCCACTTATCTGTGGATTGTTTAGATGTAGACATGTTATGATAGGCTGTGCCACTTATCTGTGGATTGTTTAGATGTAGACATGTTATGATAGGCTGTGCCACTTATCTGTGGATTGTTTAGATGTAGACATGTCATGATAGGCTGTCCCACTTATCTGTGGATAGTTTAGATGTAGACATGTCATGATAGGCTGTGCCACTTATCTGTGGATTGTTTAGATGTAGACATGTTATGATAGGCTGTGCCACTTATCTGTGGATTGTTTAGATGTAGACATGTTATGATAGGCTGTGCCACTTATCTGTGGATTGTTTAGATGTAGACATGTTATGATAGGCTGTGCCACTTATCCGTGGATTGTTTACATATAGACATGTTATGATAGGCTGTGCCACTTATCCCTGGATTGTTCAGAGGTAGACCTATTATGATAGGTGGTCCCACTTATCTGTGGATTGTTTAGATGTAGACATGTTATGATAGGCTGTGCCACTTATCTGTGGATTGTAGACATGTTATGATAGTCTGTGCCACTTATCCGTGGATTGTTTAGATGTAGACATGTTATGATAGGCTGTGCCACTTATCTGTGGATTGTCTTAGATGTAGACATGTTATGATAGGCTGTACCACTTATCCGTGGATTGTTTGGATGTAGACATGTCATGATAGGCTGTCCCACTTATCTGTGGATTGTTTAGATGTAGACATGTTATGATAGGCTGTGCCACTTATCTGTGGATTGTTTAGATGTAGACATGTTATGATAGGCTGTGCCATTTATCTGTGGATTGTTTATATGTAGACATGTTATGATAGGTGGTCCCACTTATCTCTGGATTGTTTAGATGTAGACATGTTATGATAGGCTGTCCTGCTTATCTGTGGATTGTTTACATGTAGACATGTTATGATAGGCTGTCCTGCTTATCTGTGGATTGTTTACATGTAGACATGTTATGATAGGCTGTGCCACTTATCCGTGGATTGTTTAGATGTAGACATGTTATGATAGGCTGTCCCACTTATCTGTGGATTGTTTAGATGTAGACATGTTATGATAGGCTGTCCCACTTATCCGTGGATTGTTTAGATGTAGACATGTTATGATAGGCTGTGCCACTTATCTGTGGATTGTTTAGATGTAGACATGTTATGATAGGCTGTGCCACTTATCTGTGGATTGTTTAGATGTAGACATGTTATGATAGGCTGTCCCACTTATCTGTGGATTGTTTAGATGTAGACATGTTATGATAGGCTGTCCCACTTATCTGTGGATTGTTTAGATGTAGACATGTTATGATAGGCTGTCCTGCTTATCTGTGGATTGTTTAGATGTAGACATGTTATGATAGGCTGTGCCACTTATTGTGGATTGTTTAGATGACATAGATGTTATGATAGGCTGTCCCGCTTATCCGTGGATTGTTTAGATGTAGACATGTTATGATAGGCTGTGCCACTTATCTGTGGATTGTTTAGATGTAGACATGTTATGATAGGCTGTGCCACTTATCTGTGGATTGTTTAGATGTAGACATGTTATGATAGGCTGTGCCACTTATCTGTGGATTGTTTAGATGTAGACATGTTATGATAGGCTGTGCCACTTATCTGTGATTGTTTAGATAGACCTGTGGATTGTTTAGATGTAGACATGTTATGATAGGCTGTGCCACTTATCTGTGGATTGTTTAGATGTAGACCTGTTATGATAGGCTGTCCTGCTTATCTGTGGATTGTTTAATGTAGACATTATGTCTGTGGATTGTTTAGATGTAGACATGTTATGATAGGCTGTGCCACTTATCTGTGGATTGTTTAGATGTAGACATGTTATGATAGGCTGTGCCACTTATCTGTGGATTGTTTAGATGTAGACCTGTTATGATAGGCTGTCCCACTTATCTGTGGATTGTTTAGATGTAGACATGTTATGATAGGCTGTGCCACTTATCTGTGGATTGTTTAGATGTAGACATGTTATGATAGGCTGTGCCACTTATCTGTGGATTGTTTAGATGTAGACCTGTTATGATAGGCTGTGCCACTTATCTGTGGATTGTTTAGATGTAGACCTGTTATGATAGGCTGTCCTGCTTATCTGTGGATTGTTTAGATGTAGACATGTTATGATAGGCTGTGCCACTTATCTGTGGATTGTAGACATGTTATGATAGGCTGTGCCACTTATCCGTGGATTGTTTAGATGTAGACATGTTATGATGGGCTGTCCCACTTATCTGTGGATTGTTTAGATGTAGACATGTTATGATAGGCTGTGCCACTTATCTGTGGATTGTTTAGATGTAGACATGTTATGATAGGCTGTGCCACTTATCTGTGGATTGTTTAGATGTAGACATGTTATGATAGGCTGTGCCACTTATCTGTGGATTGTTTAGATGTAGACATGTTATGATAGGCTGTGCCACTTATCTGTGGATTGTTTAGATGTAGACATGTTATGATAGGCTGTGCCACTTATCTGTGGATTGTTTAGATGTAGACATGTTATGATAGGCTGTGCCACTTATCTGTGGATTGTTTAGATGTAGACATGTTATGATAGGCTGTCCCACTTATCTGTGGATTGTTTAGATGTAGACATGTTATGATAGGCTGTGCCACTTATCTGTGGATTGTTTAGATGTAGACATGTTATGATAGGCTGTGCCACTTATCTGTGGATTGTTTAGATGTAGACATGTTATGATAGGCTGTGCCACTTATCTGTGGATTGTTTAGATGTAGACATGTTATGATAGGCTGTGCCACTTATCCGTGGATTGTTTAATTAGACATGTTATGATAGGCTGTCCACTTATCTGATGTAGAGTAACTATATAGGGTCCACTTATCTGTGGATTGTTTAGATGTAGACCTGTTATGATAGGCTGTGCCACTTATCTGTGGATTGCTTAGATGTAGACCTGTTATGATAGGCTGTCCTGCTTATCTGTGGATTGTTTAGATGTAGACATGTTATGATAGGCTGTGCCACTTATCTGTGGATTGTAGACATGTTATGATAGTCTGTGCTACTTATCCGTGGATTGTTTAGATGTAGACATGTTATGATGGGCTGTCCCACCTATCTGTGGATTGTTTAGATGTAGACATGTTATGATAGGCTGTGCCACTTATCTGTGGATTGTTAGATGTAAACATGTTATGATAGGCTGTGCCACTTATCCGTGGATTGTTTAAAAGTAGACATGTCATGATAGGCTGTCACACTTATCTGTGGATTGTTTAGATGTAGACATGTTATGATAGGCTGTGACAGTTATCTGTGGATTGTTTAGATGTATACATGTTATGATAGGCTGTGCCACTTATCTGTGGATTGTTCAGAGGTAGACCTATTATGATAGGCCATGCCACTTATCTGTGGATTGTTTAGATGTAGACATGTCATGATAGGCTGTGCCACTTATCTGTGGATTGTTTAGATGTAGACATGTTATGATAGGCTGTCCCACTTATCTGTGGATTGTTTAGATGTAGACATGTTATGATAGGCTGTGCCGCTTATCCGTGGATTGTTTAGATGTAGACATGTTATGATAGGCTGTGCTTATCTGTGGATTGCTTAGATGTATACATGTTATGATAGGCTGTGCCACTTATCTGTGGATTGTTTAGATGTAAACATGTTATGATAGGCTGTGCCACTTATCTGTGGATTGTTTAGATGTAGACCTGTTATGACAGGCTGTCCTGCTTATCTGTGGATTGTTTAGATGTAGACATGTTATGATAGGCTGTGCCACTTATCTGTGGATTGTTTAGATGTAGACCTGTTATGATAGGCTGTCCTGCTTATCTGTGGATTGTTTAGATGTAGACATGTTATGATAGGCTGGGCCGCTTATCTGTGGATGGTTCTTAAGATGTAGACATGTTATGATAGGCTGTGCCACTTATCTGTGGATTGTTTAGATGTAGACCTGTTATGATAGGCTGTGCCACTTATCTGTGGATTGCTTAGATGTAGACATGTTATGATAGGCTGTCCTGCTTATCTGTGGATTGTTTAGATGTAGACATGTTATGATAGGCTGTGCCACTTATCTGTGGATTGTAGACATGTTATGATAGTCTGTGCCACTTATCCGTGGATTGTTTAGATGTAGACATGTTATGATAGGCTGTGCCACTTATCTGTGGATTGTTTAGATGTAGACATGTTATGATAGGCTGTCCCGCTTATCTGTGGATTGTTTAGATGTAGACATGTTATGATAGGCTGTCCACTTATCCGTGGATTGTTTAGATGTAGACATGTTATGATAGGCTGTCCCGCTTATCCGTGGATTGTTTAGATGTAGACATGTTATGATAGGCTGTGCCACTTATCTGTGGATTGTTTAGATGTAGACATGTTATGATAGGCTGTCCCACTTATCTGTGGATTGTTTAGATGTAGACATGTTATGATAGGCTGTGCCACTTATCTGTGGATTGTTTAGATGTAGACATGTTATGATAGGCTGTGCCACTTATCTGTGGATTGTTTAGATGTAGACATGTTATGATAGGCTGTGCCACTTATCTGTGGATTGTTTAGATGTAGACATGTTATGATAGGCTGTGCCACTTATCTGTGGATTGTTTAGATGTAGACATGTTATGATAGGCTGTGCCACTTATCTGTGGATTGTTTAGATGTAGACATGTTATGATAGGCTGTCCCACTTATCTGTGGATTGTTTAGATGTAGACATGTTATGATAGGCTGTGCCACTTATCTGTGGATTGTTTAGATGTAGACATGTTATGATAGGCTGTGCCACTTATCTGTGGATTGTTTAGATGTAGACATGTTATGATAGGCTGTCCCACTTATCTGTGGATTGTTTAGATGTAGACATGTTATGATAGGCTGTGCCACTTATCTGTGGATTGTTTACATATAGACATGTTATGATAGGCTGTGCCACTTATCCTGGATTGTTCAGAGGTAGACCTATTATGATAGGTGGTCCCACTTATCTGTGGATTGTTTAGATGTAGACATGTTATGATAGGCTGTGCCACTTATCTGTGGATTGTTTAGATGTAGACATGTTATGATAGGCTGTGCCACTTATCTGTGGATTGTTTAGATGTAGACATGTTATGATAGGCTGTGCCACTTATCTGTGGATTGTTTAGATGTAGACATGTTATGATAGGCTGTCCACTTATCTGTGGATTGTTTAGATGTAGACATGTTATGATAGGCTGTCCCACTTATCTGTGGATTGTTTAGATGTAGACATGTTATGATAGGCTGTGCCACTTATCTGTGGATTGTTTAGATGTAGACATGTTATGATAGGCTGTGCCACTTATCTGTGGATTGTTTAGATGTAGACATGTTATGATAGGCTGTGCCACTTATCTGTGGATTGTTTAGATGTAGACATGTTATGATAGGCTGTGCCACTTATCTGTGGATTGTTTAGATGTAGACATGTTATGATAGGCTGTGCCACTTATCTGTGGATTGTTTAGATGTAGACATGTTATGATAGGCTGTGCCACTTATCTGTGGATTGTTTAGATGTAGACATGTTATGATAGGCTGTCCCGCTTATCTGTGGATTGTTTAGATGTAGACATGTTATGATAGGCTGTGCCACTTATCTGTGGATTGTTTAGATGTAGACATGTTATGATAGGCTGTGCCACTTATCCGTGGATTGTTTAGATGTAGACCTATTATGATAGGTGGTCCCACTTATCTGTGGATTGTTTAGATGTAGACATGTTATGATAGGCTGTGCCACTTATCTGTGGATTGTTTAGATGTAGACATGTTATGATAGGCTGTGCCACTTATCTGTGGATTGTTTAGATGTAGACATGTTATGATAGGCTGTGCCACTTATCTGTGGATTGTTTAGATGTAGACCTGTTATGATAGGCTGTCCTGCTTATCTGTGGATTGTTTAGATGTAGACTGTTATGATAGGCTGTGGATTGTTTAGATGTAGACATGTTATGATAGGCTGTGCCACTTATCTGTGGATTGTCTTAGATGTAGACATGTTATGATAGGCTGTGCCACTTATCTGTGGATTGTTTAGATGTAGACCTGTTATGATAGGCTGTCCTGCTTATCTGTGGATTGTTTAGATGTAGACATGTTATGATAGGCTGTCCCGCTTATCTGTGGATTGTTTAGATGTAGACATGTTATGATAGGCTGTGCCACTTATCTGTGGATTGTTTAGATGTAGACATGTTATGATAGGCTGTCCCGCTTATCCGTGGATTGTTTAGATGTAGACATGTTATGAT
>CM026399.1:33551948-33567010 GCA_014843695.1 Archivesica marissinica
TATAGAGGAGTGGTGGTCCTAGGAGGAAGGTACAAGGGCTGTCTATTTGGCCTCGATGTAGAGGAGTGGGGGTCCTAGGAGGAAGGTACACGGTCTGTCTATTTGGCCTCGATGTGGGGGTCCTAGGAGGAAGGTACAAGGGCTGTCTATTTGGCCTCGATGTGGGGTTCCTAGGAGGAAGGTACAAGGGCTGTCTATTTGGCCTCGTTATAGAGGAGTGGTGGTCCTAGGAGGAAGGTACACGGCCTTTTGTACACAATGGATACGATTACAAACTCGTGTTTATATCACATTTACTATAAATAGAATACAGTCATGTACTACCCATATCACACATAAGGATGTATGTTTACAAGTTTGATAGATCTGATATACAATTAACAGGATTGACTTAATCAGAAAGTAAACATATTAAATTCCAAATAATGCTTTGTTAAATACTTTCAAATATTATTAATATGATTCACATATTATTTTCCACTTATTACTTTGATATGAATTTTAGCCTATTTTTGCCCATTTTTGCCCATTTATTTGCCTACCACAATACTGTCTACCACCCAGGTTAATATGGTGTGTTTTCCTGTCTGATATTGCGTTTGCTGATTTGATAATATGGTCACATGCCTGTATCAAACCAGTAAACGCCGTATCATAACTAGCTCCTGAGAACATGCATGCTCACTCGATGCTAGTTTGTTTACTTCCCGTAGCGTCGGAGCGTGTCAAATTTGACAGATAACAGCTGTTTGTATTTCGTTGTAGTATTTCAATCGTTTTTGTGTATCTAATTCAGTTATTGTGATTTTGAAAATAGATAACAGATCATGATTTTGATTAAATGTTAATAATTTTTCAAATTCATATCAAAGTAATAAAAACGTTATTACATTGCTAGTTTCATATCATTACCTTGGGTCTTAGGCTGATATCAAGTTAGCTCGGGTCGACGATACCTATGTGACTAGCCACGTAATATCCTCTTAATACATGTATGGATTCACACCTTAATTTCCACGTACATGATATAGAATTTTCTTCTTAACCTCCAAATATTGTTAACAGAATTTTCGTCTTATTTTCCAAATATATGTACATGTATCAGGATTCACACATCTCAACTTCCAAACACATGGTACAGAATTTGCATCTTAATTTCCGATTCCTGATAACGCTATACTGTATCATAGAATATTAGTATATTAATTTCCAACTATTGGGATTCATTTATGATATAATATTTGTCTTTCAGTTATTTATTGGCAAATAAAACATGGTTTGGAGTTGAGACACGTTTGAATTAACTACGCAGGCCACAGGTCTAAGTTGCTAATTCCAGTGCTCCGAATGACAAACCATGTTTTATTCGACTGTAAATACAAATAACATTTCGATTCTAACATGACCCAAATATCTAAAATGTGGAAAAATAGTTGAATGTTATTTTTTAGAAAACATAAACATAAATGCTAGTAAAATGACATCGCGCGTTAAACCGTGGTTTATTGCAGATTTAAACTCGGTAAATTGAATCTTTGCGTATACAGACAAAATGTCTGTCCGAGTCATGTTAGAACCGAGCATAATGTATTAATGAAAGTAATACTGCAAGTTGCTATGGTTACACAAATGGATGAGGATAATGTAGGAAATAGCGAGTCTGACATCACCAATAGTGATTCATATAAGTTGTTTGCAGTTAACAATGCAATTATATTGTGTCAATATTATTAATGTGGAAACAGCGTTGTAACATGTACAAGCATTGATGTTTATAATAGATGTACGTAGCTATTTATTTATTTGTTTCCATCGTGTTAGTATGTGTACTCATACCTCGTGTAAATGAAAGGTGTGAGTGGAACTTTGAGAACAAGGTGACTGACTACCTGCTAATATCACTTTTAGCTCGCCAGAGCACAAAAGTACTTTTGCTCCAGGTGAGCTTTTGTCATCGCCTTTTGTCCGTCGTGCATACAGTCAATATCTGTGTTGACGGTTAACTCTAGCATCATATGTTTTTATAGCCCTTTCAACTCTGGTGAGCGATCCAGGGCCTTTATGGCCCTCTTGTTTAAGAGGCGTGGTCAGTTTTTGCATCAATGGAGACATATTTAGGGTTTATTCTAGAGTGGAAAATCACCAGGGGTATTTTGAGTGGCGAAGGAGTATTTGGGAGTTTCCATCGAGAAAAACTTACTTTGATTGACTGCTAATTAAGCTATATCAATGAGGCAGTAGAGCATAACATATCAGGCAAAAGGGCAGACAAGTTTATAATGGTCTGCCCGCCCGGAGGAACCCCCATTCAGGCTTATAAAATGAAATATAACGGGCAAAATGGCGGACATAATGCAGGGCGGGTCTCCATGTCATTCCACTCTAGACAACTTCCTAATATTCTATTGTTTTCTGTGATATTAAAAATCTGTACATTAATATTCCTAGATATCAAAGTTTGTTGGATCCTGTCATTTATGCAGACTCACCTGATTACACTTATGTTGTTTTTCTCCAAGAATACTTTAGGCCTGTACAAAGTTGTTGCATGACATAATTGTTAATATATATAGGTGTAATGCAAGGACGACCACTTTTAACACCTTCATTTTTTTGTATAGCCTTTATGGAATTGCGGTTATAGAGTGATCGGTCGGGTGGTCACATTTATTTTGATTTTGTTTGGCTGTGTCGTGGTGGCAATGCGGGTTTGAATCGGGTCACATGTCTTGGTAACGGTTCCTTCATGGCTTGTTCACTGAGCACTTTGTATATCGCTAATGCTCATATGGCTAGTTGCTAAAGCGCTTGCCTTCTGGCATGTAGTACTGGCCCCAAGGTTGTGAACCATTTCTCGGATCTCAAATCATTTACTCTCAGCCAATCGAAAGCTCGAGTCCAAATTGGAGATTGGAGAAAAGTTTTGTGACCTCCAGACCAGGTTTCTGGCCCTCCGATCAAAGTTTGTAAGGTTGACAATGACGAGCCTTCATTGGCCCTCACAATGCAAAATACAGTCGGTGTTTATCTTTATTTTGCAGCAGCAATGCAAACATGCTGAACATACAAGCCATGTATCAACCGTTACCGTGGCATTTTATTACAGAATACTTATTGATCAGGTTTTAAACATAAATTACGGTGTATCACCTCAGGGGCAACGTATGTGTACTAAAAAATATTTGCTTTAATATATATATTACTTGAACCGTCTGAATTATTAACGGTAACATTTATATTTTTTTATCAGATCATTTAAATTAAATTAAGTTCATTAAAATTGATGACAACCTGTTGCTCAGTGTTTGCTGTCGTAATTAACAGGGCTGCTAAAATGTCCCAAAACCAAATCGGCTGCATGTCCTTACATCTGACATCCAATGGGCATTTAACAGCAATGTAACAACTGTAGCAAACTAAGTATGGTATCCCAATAGTTTGAGCAGAAGAAGCATTGGAATACCTATCCGAATATGTACCTATCCGAAATTTGCTACTCCATTCTTTATGTGATGTGGTATAAAAAGCAAACAACAGGCATATCCAGTATCGGCAATCGTAATCGATCCATTAAAATTATATAAAAATATATTTCGAATGCGCATGCTAGAACAACGTATTATCTAGTGTGAAACATAAGATGTTACATCCTAACACCTGCCTACTTGGTTAATCAATAACTTTATTCTGTTGTTTACGACATCCCTGGTGTGGCGACTGTTGATTTAATGACTTCCGAGACTAATTAGACAGCTGCTCTTGTGCAATATATCAATTTAGATGATTGGAACTGGTCTTATGTTGGATTGCATGGTTTGAAGGTTTGTATGATATTGGAAATCGTACGCACCGATTTTTGAACAGTAAATTGTTATAGAATCGGTCTTCCGAACCAAGAATCGGTTTGGGCCCGGAGTTTTAGCAACCTTGGTAATTAAATATTATGCCTTTTTTGATGCCAGCGAGGAGGTATTTAATTTACCAATTTCAGATAGAGTTACTGTTCTTAGTTAGAGGCTATTTATATATGTATAGAACTTAATAAAATAATAATCTGTATTGTCAAATCTGGCATCGAGACATGACAAAAGGATACGGTTTATTCCACTGTACATAATTAGGTGTGTAACATGTTCATAAAAATACTGTACACACACCCACCCACACACCCCCCCCCCCAGTCAATTGGACTAGTCTAGAACTTTTGTCATTCACAAGTAACCATTGAACCAGACCTGCACAGTTAAATAATTACATCATTGGGTAACACTGCAGCATAGTTCCCACATTTTAAGCATCTGCTCGTTGAATTTTAATTAGTTTTTTAAATTGCGATTTATGTGTATGGAGCACAACCAATAAGCTTATTAACCCATTCAACACCAAGTAACTCACATGGACTGGTCCATGATATTCATAAACCAATAAATGAATCAGAAAATCACATTTGGACAAGTTCATTTATCAAAATGGGTAATTATGTCTAAAAATAGTCATATCACTGGCAAAAAGTGCAGATCCTGATGAGACGGCTCGTCACGAGCCGGCTCATCTGGATCTACACTTTTTGTAAGCCTATTTAGAGGTCTGTGGTGTTGAAAGGGTTAATATAACATCGGCAATAGCTGTGACAGGTTAAATGCCCCTGTCGAGTGGACTATCATTGATCTAGTTCTGTTGTTTTGTTAATGAACGCAAATTTTGCAAAGTTATTTCTATATTATAATATAAACGGTCGGACCTCATGTTCAAATCTGATTGTTAAGACAAGAAATTTTGTTAACTGTATTTGTTAAGAATTTATGATGTAGTGCCGAGTGACCATGACCTGTGTAATGAACTGGGCAGATAGACCAAGTGTGTGATTGTCTTCCATTTTATATCCAGTGGTAAAATATAAACCTGTAGGTGTTAGCCACATAGATCAACTGCTTTACAAGCAATAGAAACTGAGAATTGTAGTCTTTACTTATTGTTGATACTGAAAAATTGTTGGCTATGTAATTCACAGGCTATGTAACAGTGCTTTGATAGGAAAAAACAAATAACACATTATATTTAAAAATTACAAACACTGACTGAATAGCAAACAGCATAGATCCTGATCAGACGCTGCATTACGTCGCGACTGATCTGGATCTATGTTATTTACACATTCCTTCCAATTTATTCAGCATTTTAAGCGTTAAACATTTGAGTTGAGCAATTATTTTAAGAAACATTGTGCTTTTACTCAGGCCCTTGTTTTTATCATAATAATTGCAAATGGCACATTTCTAACAAAGGGAGATAACTTCTAGAGAATACCAGTGCTTGCTTGTACATAACTACAGTATTTTAACCACATGAGTTGTGTAGTAACATTGGTTGTGAGATGGGAACTTGGTTAGATATTTTCACTACATATTGAGTATGTGGGATGATCCCTGTATAGCATAGGACTGAGAGAAAACACTGATATGCAGCACTAAAGCCTGTCTACCCTCTTCTGATTACCTCTCATTGTATTATTCACGTTTTCTGAATACGGGTTTTAGCTTAATTGTACATTGGCATGTAAATTTTTGCCAGCCCCTAAATTGTTAAAATAATTAGGCTTTGCCTATCTCTGACTACTTATACCGGTATATATAGTTAGTTTTTTTTATTTGCCCACAAATCTCCCCCCCCCCCCCCCCCCCCCACCATAAGCTATACATTTATCCCCCCCCCCCATCCAACTGTGACAATCGCCATTATTTAAAACAATATTTAATTTCAACATTCTTTTATAATATACACTGATAATATAAGATATAAAAGTGGGATTTGAAAACAAGCCTTCACACAACATAATTTATGTGTTCATCTCCATAGTAACAAGTGTTCTTGCTAATTAAGATACTGCTTTACGTAGACACTAATTGCCATTGTTATGTAATACATTATGGCTTGGAACACTGCATGCAAACCGATACATCAATGTGTGTTTACTGTGAAGTGTTAATGCAATGAAACATGAATTTTGCAGGAAGCTATCCAACTGGCCTGTGGAAAGTATGTGGTTCTAACCGGGTGCCCAAACTGCCTGAACTACGGGGAGAACTTCATCCAGCAATAATAGCTGGAGAGTCGTCAACAAGCAATTACATACATAAATAACATTTGTCTTGTTACTGACACGAGGGTATACCGGTATGTCATGAGTTTCGTACCCTGGAATACCTACTATTCACCCTGTGCAACCCGATATAAAAGTTGATACAGAACACAAATCTCTAATGATACAACTACAACCCTGCTTCAACCGTTTTGTTTAGCTCACCTGAGCAAAAGCTCATGTGAATTATTGTTACCACAATATGTCTGTCTGTCCGTCCTGTCTGTCGTCCGTTAACATATTCAAACGTCTTCCCCTCTAGAAAATCAGATGATTTTGTTATTCAAGATGGCTGCCGAAAGGTCAAAAGATTATTCTTTTATTACAGATTTCAATATTCTCCTTCACCCAAACAACTTGGCCAATTGTAGCCAAATTTCACAATTATAGACCATGGGTGTAGCCTTTTCAGATTTGTTAAAATGGAGGTTGTCGTGAATAGAAAAAGGCCACCGTCTAAAAATGACAAATTCTTCAAACATTCAGTCGGAGTTTGGGAACATTTTGTAGAAATGGTTGATGTATAATGCTCTTTTAAAGTTGTTAAAATGGTGACCCCGGGGTAAAAATCAGTCGGGTGAGCTATACTTGGCCATCATGGCCCTCTTGTTTAATGTTCATGTTTGATTGAATCAAAAGTTCACAGTACCTTGTGTTGTATTCGGTTGTTATTTCAGACAAAGTAAGTAATCCGCCTATCTCTCCAGTGATATCATTGGTTATATCTGAGAATTGCAGCGCTCTCAACTAATCAGAAAGCACAAAATGGAGTTAACCCTTTGCATGCTGAATCAATCAAATCAGCGCCGCGTCTGATCAGGATCTATGTTGTTTGCTATTCAGCCAAGTGTTTTAGTTCCACTATCCTAGTAGCAAACAGCATAAAGCCTGTTCGGCACGTTCTATGTCATCTGATCTGGCTCTATGCTGTTTGCAAACATGATTTTATCTACCGCTAGCGTGCAAAGGGTTTGAAAGCATAGTGTTGTATAACCTACAGTCCTCTCGTATAAATGAATGTGTGTTTGTACTAACATTATATATACATGCATTTCAAGCTCATTTCACATCATATTATTTGTCACTATGCTTTATTACCATGATAAATTTTGTGAATTTCTCTGGTCATGATTTAATAAAATCATACCCTGATTGTACTATATATCTTTATACATGTGTACAGACTTGTTTCACTATGACACCAAAATAAATGTAAATATACCGATCATTTTAGTTTGTTGTTTATTAACATCAGATTGTTTACATGTAGACATGTTATGATAGGCTGTCCCGCTTATCTGTGGATTGTTTAGATGTAGACATGTTATGATAGGCTGTGCCACTTATCTGTGGATTGTTTAGATGTAGACATGTTATGATAGGCTGTGCCACTTATCTGTGGATTGTTTAGATGTAGACATGTTATGATAGGCTGTGCCACTTATCTGTGGATTGTTTAGATGTAGACATGTTATGATAGGCTGTCCCACTTATCTGTGGATTGTTTAGATGTAGACATGTTATGATAGGCTGTGCCGCTTATCTGTGGATTGTTTAGATGTAGACATGTTATGATAGGCTGTCCCGCTTATCTGTGGATTGTTTAGATGTAGACATGTTATGATAGGCTGTGCCACTTATCTGTGGATTGTTTAGATGTAGACATGTTATGATAGGCTGTCCCACTTATCTGTGGATTGTTTAGATGTAGACATGTTATGATAGGCTGTCCCACTTATCTGTGGATTGTTTAGATGTAGACATGTTATGATAGGCTGTGCCACTTATCTGTGGATTGTTTAGATGTAGACCTGTTATGATAGGCTGTCCCGCTTATCTGTGGATTGTTTAGATGTAGACATGTTATGATAGGCTGTGCCACTTATCTGTGGATTGTTTAGATGTAGACATGTTATGATAGGCTGTGCCACTTATCTGTGGATTGTTTAGATGTAGACATGTTATGATAGGCTGTGCCACTTATCTGTGGATTGTTTAGATGTAGACATGTTATGATAGGCTGTCCTGCTTATCTGTGGATTGTTTAGATGTAGACATGTTATGATAGGCTGTGCCACTTATCTGTGGATTGTAGACATGTTATGATAGTCTGTGCCACTTATCCGTGGATTGTTTAGATGTAGACATGTTATGATAGGCTGTGCCACTTATCTGTGGATTGTTTAGATGTAGACATGTTATGATAGGCTGTCCCACTTATCTGTGGATTGTTTAGATGTAGACATGTTATGATAGGCTGTGCCACTTATCTGTGGATTGTTTAGATGTAGACATGTTATGATAGGCTGTGCCATTTATCTGTGGATTGTTTATATGTAGACATGTTATGATAGGTGGTCCCACTTATCTCTGGATTGTTTAGATGTAGACATGTTATGATAGGCTGTCCTGCTTATCTGTGGATTGTTTAGATGTAGACATGTTATGATAGGCTGTGCCACTTATATGTGGATTGTTTAGATGTTATGATAGGCTGTCCCGCTTATCCGTGGATTGTTTAGATGTTATGATAGGCTGTCCCGCTTATCCGTGGATTGTTTAGATGTAGACATGTTATGATAGGCTGTGCCACTTATATGTGGATTGTTTAGATGTAGACATGTTATGATAGGCTGTGCCACTTATCTGTGGATTGTTTAGATGTAGACATGTTATGATAGGCTGTGCCACTTATCTGTGGATTGTTTAGGTGTAGACATGTTATGATAGGCTGTGCCACTTATCTGTTGATTGTTTAGATGTAGACATGTTATGATAGGCTGTGGATTGTTTAGATGTAGACATGTTATGATAGGCTGTGCCACTTATCTGTGGATTGTTTAGATGTAGACCTGTTATGATAGGCTGTCCTGCTTATCTGTGGATTGTTTATATGTAGACATGTTATGATAGGCTGTGGATTGTTTAGATGTAAACATGTTATGATAGGCTGTGCCACTTATCTGTGGATTGTTCTTAGATGTAGACATGTTATGATAGGCTGTGCCACTTATCTGTGGATTGTTTAGATGTAGACCTGTTATGATAGGCTGTCCTGCTTATCTGTGGATTGTTTATATGTAGACATGTTATGATAGGCTGTGCCACTTATCTGTGGATTGTTTTTAAGATGTAGACATGTTATGATAGGCTGTGCCACTTATCTGTGGATTGTTTAGATGTAGACCTGTTATGATAGGCTGTGCCACTTATCTGTGGATTGTTTAGATGTAGACCTGTTATGATAGGCTGTCCTGCTTATCTGTGGATTGTTTAGATGTAGACATGTTATGATAGGCTGTGCCACTTATCTGTGGATTGTAGACATGTTATGATAGTCTGTGCCACTTATCCGTGGATTGTTTAGATGTAGACATGTTGTGATGGGCTGTCCCACTTATCTGTGGATTGTTTAGATGTAGACATGTTGTGATGGGCTGTCCCACTTATCTGTGGATTGTTTAGATGTAGACATGTTATGATAGGCTGTCCCACTTATCTGTGGATTGTTTAGATGTAGACATGTTATGATAGGCTGTGCCACTAATCTGTGGATTGTTCTTAAGATGTAGACATGTTATGATAGGCGGTGCCACTTATCTGTGGATTGTTTAGATGTAGACATGTTATGATAGGCTGTGCCACTTATCTGTGGATTGTTTAGATGTAGACATGTTATGATAGGCTGTGCCACTTATCTGTGGATAGTTTAGATGTAGACATGTCATGATAGGCTGTCCCACTTATCTGTGGATAGTTTAGATGTAGACATGTCATGATAGGCTGTGCCACTTATCTGTGGATTGTTTAGATGTAGACATGTTATGATAGGCTGTGCCACTTATCTGTGGATAGTTTAGATGTAGACATGTCATGATAGGCTGTGCCGCTTATCTGTGGATTGTTTAGATGTAGACATGTTATGATAGGCTGTGCCACTTATCCGTGGATTGTTTACATATAGACATGTTATGATAGGCTGTGCCACTTATCCCTGGATTGTTCAGAGGTAGACCTATTATGATAGGTGGTCCCACTTATCTGTGGATTGTTTAGATGTAGACATGTTATGATAGGCTGTGCCACTTATCTGTGGATTGTAGACATGTTATGATAGTCTGTGCCACTTATCCGTGGATTGTTTAGATGTAGACATGTTATGATAGGCTGTGCCACTTATCTGTGGATTGTTCTTAAGATGTAGACATGTTATGATAGGCTGTACCACTTATCCGTGGATTGTTTGGATGTAGACATGTCATGATAGGCTGTCCCACTTATCTATGGATTGTTTAGATGTAGACATGTTATGATAGGCTGTGCCACTTATCTGTGGATTGTTTAGATGTAGACATGTTATGATAGGCTGTGCCATTTATCTGTGGATTGTTTATATGTAGACATGTTATGATAGGTGGTCCCACTTATCTCTGGATTGTTTAGATGTAGACATGTTATGATAGGCTGTCCTGCTTATCTGTGGATTGTTTAGATGTAGACATGTTATGATAGGCTGTGCCACTTATATGTGGATTGTTTAGATGTTATGATAGGCTGTCCCGCTTATCCGTGGATTGTTTAGATGTTATGATAGGCTGTCCCGCTTATCCGTGGATTGTTTAGATGTAGACATGTTATGATAGGCTGTGCCACTTATATGTGGATTGTTTAGGTGTAGACATGTTATGATAGGCTGTGCCACTTATCTGTGGATTGTTTAGATGTAGACATGTTATGATAGGCTGTGCCACTTATCTGTGGATTGTTTAGGTGTAGACATGTTATGATAGGCTGTGCCACTTATCTGTTGATTGTTTAGATGTAGACATGTTATGATAGGCTGTGGATTGTTTAGATGTAGACATGTTATGATAGGCTGTCCACTTATCTGTGGATTGTTTAGATGTAGACCTGTTATGATAGGCTGTCCTGCTTATCTGTGGATTGTTTATATGTAGACATGTTATGAAGCTGTGGATTGTTTAGATGTAGACATGTTATGATAGGCTGTGCCACTTATCTGTGGATTGTTTAGATGTAGACATGTTATGATAGGCTGTGCCACTTATCTGTGGATTGTTTAGATGTAGACCTGTTATGATAGGCTGTCCTGCTTATCTGTGGATTGTTTAGATGTAGACATGTTATGATAGGCTGTGCCACTTATCTGTGGATTGTTCTTAAGATGTAGACATGTTATGATAGGCTGTGCCACTTATCTGTGGATTGTTTAGATGTAGACCGTTATGATAGGCTGTGCCACTTATCTGTGGATTGTTTAGATGTAGACCTGTTATGATAGGCTGTCCTGCTTATCTGTGGATTGTTTAGATGTAGACATGTTATGATAGGCTGTGCCACTTATCTGTGGATTGTAGACATGTTATGATAGTCTGTGCCACTTATCCGTGGATTGTTTAGATGTAGACATGTTGTGATGGGCTGTCCCACTTATCTGTGGATTGTTTAGATGTAGACATGTTGTGATGGGCTGTCCCACTTATCTGTGGATTGTTTAGATGTAGACATGTTATGATAGGCTGTCCCACTTATCTGTGGATTGTTTAGATGTAGACATGTTATGATAGGCTGTGCCACTAATCTGTGGATTGTTCTTAAGATGTAGACATGTTATGATAGGCGGTGCCACTTATCTGTGGATTGTTTAGATGTAGACATGTTATGATAGGCTGTGCCACTTATCTGTGGATTGTTTAGATGTAGACATGTTATGATAGGCTGTGCCACTTATCTGTGGATAGTTTAGATGTAGACATGTCATGATAGGCTGTCCCACTTATCTGTGGATAGTTTAGATGTAGACATGTTATGATAGGCTGTGCCACTTATCTGTGGATTGTTTAGATGTAGACATGTTATGATAGGCTGTGCCACTTATCTGTGGATAGTTTAGATGTAGACATGTCATGATAGGCTGTGCCGCTTATCTGTGGATTGTTTAGATGTAGACATGTTATGATAGGCTGTGCCACTTATCCGTGGATTGTTTACATATAGACATGTTATGATAGGCTGTGCCACTTATCCCTGGATTGTTCAGAGGTAGACCTATTATGATAGGTGGTCCCACTTATCTGTGGATTGTTTAGATGTAGACATGTTATGATAGGCTGTGCCACTTATCTGTGGATTGTAGACATGTTATGATAGTCTGTGCCACTTATCCGTGGATTGTTTAGATGTAGACATGTTATGATAGGCTGTGCCACTTATCTGTGGATTGTTCTTAAGATGTAGACATGTTATGATAGGCTGTACCACTTATCCGTGGATTGTTTGGATGTAGACATGTCATGATAGGCTGTCCCACTTATCTATGGATTGTTTAGATGTAGACATGTTATGATAGGCTGTGCCACTTATCTGTGGATTGTTTAGATGTAGACATGTTATGATAGGCTGTGCCATTTATCTGTGGATTGTTTATATGTAGACATGTTATGATAGGTGGTCCCACTTATCTCTGGATTGTTTAGATGTAGACATGTTATGATAGGCTGTCCTGCTTATCTGTGGATTGTTTAGATGTAGACATGTTATGATAGGCTGTGCCACTTATATGTGGATTGTTTAGATGTTATGATAGGCTGTCCCGCTTATCCGTGGATTGTTTAGATGTTATGATAGGCTGTCCCGCTTATCCGTGGATTGTTTAGATGTAGACATGTTATGATAGGCTGTGCCACTTATATGTGGATTGTTTAGATGTAGACATGTTATGATAGGCTGTGCCACTTATCTGTGGATTGTTTAGATGTAGACATGTTATGATAGGCTGTGCCACTTATCTGTGGATTGTTTAGATGTAGACATGTTATGATAGGCTGTGCCACTTATCTGTGGATTGTTTAGATGTAGACATGTTATGATAGGCTGTCTATCTGTGGATTGTTTAGATGTAGACATGTTATGATAGGCTGTGCCACTTATCTGTGGATTGTTTAGATGTAGACCTGTTATGATAGGCTGTCCTGCTTATCTGTGGATTGTTTAGATGTAGACATGTTATGATAGGCTGTCCCACTTATCTGTGGATTGTTTAGATGTAGACATGTTATGATAGGCTGTGCCACTTATCTGTGGATTGTTTAGATGTAGACATGTTATGATAGGCTGTGCCACTTATCTGTGGATTGTTTAGATGTAGACATGTTATGATAGGCTGTGCCACTTATCTGTGGATTGTTTAGATGTAGACATGTTATGATAGGCTGTGCCGCTTATCTGTGGATTGTTTAGATGTAGACATGTTATGATAGGCTGTGCCACTTATCTGTGGATTGTTTAGATGTAGACCTGTTATGATAGGCTGTCCTGCTTATCTGTGGATTGTTTAGATGTAGACATGTTATGATAGGCTGTGCCACTTATCTGTGGATTGTAGACATGTTATGATAGCTGTGCCACTTATCCGTGGATTGTTTAGATGTAGACATGTTATGATAGGCTGTCCCACTTATCTGTGGATTGTTTAGATGTAGACATGTTATGATAGGCTGTGCCACTTATCTGTGGATTGTTTAGATGTAGACATGTTATGATAGGCTGTCCCACTTATCTGTGGATTGTTTAGATGTAGACATGTTATGATAGGCTGTGCCACTTATCTGTGGATTGTTTAGATGTAGACATGTTATGATAGGCTGTGCCACTTATCTGTGGATTGTTTAGATGTAGACATGTTATGATAGGCTGTGCCACTTATCTGTGGATTGTTTAGATGTAGACATGTTATGATAGGCTGTGCCACTTATCTGTGGATTGTTTAGATGTAGACATGTTATGATAGGCTGTCCCACTTATCTGTGGATTGTTTAGATGTAGACATGTTATGATAGGCTGTGCCACTTATCTGTGGATTGTTTAGATGTAGACATGTTATGATAGGCTGTGCCACTTATCTGTGGATTGTTTAGATGTAGACATGTTATGATAGGCTGTGCCGCTTATCTGTGGATTGTTTAGATGTAGACATGTTATGATAGGCTGTGCCACTTATCTGTGGATTGTTTACATATAGACATGTTATGATAGGCTGTGCCACTTATCCCTGGATTGTTCAGAGGTAGACCTATTATGATAGGTGGTCCCACTTATCTGTGGATTGTTTAGATGTAGACATGTTATGATAGGCTGTGCCACTTATCTGTGGATTGTAGACATGTTATGATAGTCTGTGCCACTTATCCGTGGATTGTTTAGATGTAGACATGTTATGATAGGCTGTGCCACTTATCTGTGGATTGTTCTTAGATGTAGACATGTTATGATAGGCTGTACCACTTATCCGTGGATTGTTTAGATGTAGACATGTTATGATAGGCTGTCCCACTTATCTGTGGATTGTTTAGATGTAGACATGTTATGATAGGCTGTGCCACTTATCTGTGGATTGTTTAGATGTAGACATGTTATGATAGGCTGTGCCACTTATCTGTGGATTGTTTAATGTAGACATGTTATGAAGGTGCCCACTTATCTGTGGATTGTTTAGATGTAGACATGTTATGATAGGCTGTCCTGCTTATCTGTGGATTGTTTAGATGTAGACATGTTATGATGGCTGTGCCCTTAAGTGGATTGTTTAGACATGTTATGATAGGCTGTCCCACTTATCCGTGGATTGTTTAGATGTAGACATGTTATGATAGGCTGTCCCGCTTATCTGTGGATTGTTTAGATGTAGACATGTTATGATAGGCTGTGCCACTTATCTGTGGATTGTTCTAGATGTAGACATGTTATGATAGGCTGTCCCACTTATCTGTGGATTGTTTATATGTAGACATGTTATGATAGGCTGTCCCGCTTATCTGTGGATTGTTTAGATGTAGACATGTTATGATAGGCTGTGCCACTTATCTGTGGATTGTTTAGATGTAGACATGTTATGATAGGCTGT
>CM026399.1:33568010-33631868 GCA_014843695.1 Archivesica marissinica
TTGTTCAGCATCGCCACAAAACATAACTATGGAATTAGGCACATTTGTTCAGCATCGCCACAAAACATAACTATGGAATTAGGCACATTTGTTCAGCATCGCCACAAAACATATCTATGGAATTAGGCACACTTGTCAGCATCGAAAAAAAATCATAATTGGAATTAGGCACACTTGTTCAGCATCGCCACAAAACATAACTATGGAATTAGGCACACTTGTTCAGCATCGCCACAAAACATAACTATGGAATTAGGCACATTTGTTCAGCATCGCCACAAAACATAACTATGGAAATAGGCACATTTGTTCAGCATCACCACAAAACATAACTATGGAATTAGGCGCATTTGTTCAGCATCGCCACAAAACATAACTATGGAATTAGGCACATTTGTTTCCGAATAGCCACAAAACATAATATGGAAGTAGGCGCATTTGTCAGCATCGCCCACAAAAATAAAACTTGGAAATTAGCACATTTGTTCAGCATCACCACAAAACATAACTATGGAATTAGGCACATTTGTTCAGCATCGCAACAAAACATAACTATGGAATTAGGCGCATTTGTTCAGCATCGCCACAAAACATAACTATGGAATTAGGCGCATTTGTTCAGCATCGCCACAAAACATAACTATGGAATTGGGCACATTTGTTCAGCATCGCCACAAACCATACCTATGGAATTAGGCGCATGTGTTCAGCATCACCACAAAACATAAATATGGAATTAGGCACATTTGTTCAGCATCGCCACAAAACATAACTATGGAATTAGGCGCATTTGTTCAGCATCACCACAAAACATAACTATGGAATTAGGCGCATTTGTTCAGCATCGCCACAACACATAACTATGGAATTAGGGCCATTGTTCAGCCATCGCCACAAAACATACTATGGAATTAGGCGCATTTGTTCAGCATCGCCACAAAACATAACTATGGAATTAGGCGCATTTTTTCAACATCGCCACAAAACATAACTATGGAATTAGGCGCATTTGTTCAGCATCGCTACAAAACATAACTATGGAATTAGGCCCATTTGTTCAGCATCGCCACAAAACATAACTATGGAATTAGGCCCATTTGTTCAGCATTGCCACAAAACATAAACTATGGAATTAGGGCACATTTGTTCAGCATCGCCACAAAACATAACTATGGAATTAGGCACTCATTTGTTCAGCATCGCCACAAAACTTAAAATGGAATTAGGAGCATTTGTTCAGCATCGCCACAAAACATAACTATGGAATTAGGCACATTTGTTCAGCATCGCCTCAAAACATAACTATGTAATTAGGAACATGTGTTCAGCATCGCCACAAAACATATCTATGGAATTAGGCGTATTTGTTCAGCATCGCCACAAAACATAACTGGAATTAGGCGCATTTGTTCAGCATCGCCACAAAACATAACTATGGAATTAAGCGCATTTGTTCAGCATCGCCACAAAACATAACTATGGAATTAGGCACATTTGTTCAGCATCGCCACAAAACATAACTATGGAATTAGGCGCATTTGTTCAGCATCGCTACAAAACATAACTATGGAATTAGGCACATTTTTTCAGCATCGCCACAAAACATAACTATGGAATTAGGCACATTTGTTCAGCCATCGCCACAAAACATAACTATGGAATTAGGCACATTTGTTTAGCATCGCTACAAAACATAACTATGGAATTAGGCACATTTGTTCAGCATCGCCACAAAACATAACTATGGAATTAGGCGCATTTGTTCAGCATCGCCACAAAACATAATTATGCAATTAGGCGCATTTGTTCAGCATCGCCACAAATCATAACTATGGAATTAGGCGCATTTGTTCAGCATCGCCACAAAACATAGCTATGGAATTAGGCACATTTGTTCAGCATCGCCACAAAACATATCTATGGAATTAGGCACACTTGTTCAGCATCGCCGCAAAACATAATTATGGAATTAGGCGCATTTGTTCTGCATCGCCACAAAACATAACTATGGAACTAGGCGCATTTGCTCAGCATCGCCACAAAACATAACTATGGAATTAGGCACATTTGTTCAGCATCGCCACAAAACATATCTATGGAATTAGGCACACTTGTTCAGCATCGCCACAAAACATAATTATGGAATTAGGCGCATTTGTTCAACATCGCCACAAAACATATCTATGGAATTAGGCACACTTGTTCAGCATCGCCGCAAAACATAATTATGGAATTAGGCGCATTTGTTCTGCATCGCCACAAAACATAACTATGGAACTAGGCGCATTTGTTCAGCATCGCCACAAAACATAACTATGGAATTAGGCACATTTGTTCAGCATCGCCACAAAACATATCTATGGAATTAGGCACACTTGTTCAGCATCGCCACAAAACATAATTATGGAATTAGGCGCATTTGTTCAACATCGCCACAAAACATAACTATGGAATTAGGCGCATTTGTTCAACATCGCCACAAAACATAACTATGGAATTAGGCGCATTTGTTCAGCATCGCCACAAAACATAATTATGGAATTAGGCGCATTTGTTCAGCATCGCCCAAAAACATAACTATGGAATTAGGCACATTTGTTCAGCATCGCCACAAAACATAATTATGGAATTAGGCGCATTTGTTCAACATCGCCACAAAACATAACTATGGAATTAGGCACATTTGTTCAGCATCACCACAAAACATAACTATGGAATTAGGCGCATTTGTTCAGCATCGCCACAAAACATAATTATGGAATTAGGCGCATTTGTTCAGCATCGCCACAAAACATAACTATGGAATTAGGCACATTTGTTCAGCATCGCCACAAAACATAACTATGGAATTAGGCACATTTGTTCAGCATCACCACAAAACATAACTATGGAATTAGGCATATTTGTTCAGCATCGCCACAAAACATAACTATGGAATTAGGCACATTTGTTTAGCATCGCTACAAAACATAACTAAGGAATTAGGCACATTTGTTCAGCATCGCCGCAAAACATAATTATGGAATTAGGCGCATTTGTTCTGCATCGCCACAAAACATATCTATGGAACTAGGCGCATTTGTTCAGCATCGCCACAAAACATAACTATGGAATTAGGCACATTTGTTCAGCATCGCCACAAAACATAACTATGGAATTAGGCGCATTTGTTCAACATCGCCACAAAACATAACTATGGAATTAGGCGCATTGTCAGCATCGCCACAAAAACATAATATGGAATTAGGCGCATTTGTTCAGGATCGCCAAAAACATAACTATGGAATTAGGCACATTTGTTCAGCATCGCCACAAAACATAATTATGGAATTAGGCGCATTTGTTCAACATCGCCACAGAAAAACATAACTATGGAATTAGGCACATTGTTCAGCATCGCCACAAAAGATAACTATGGAATTAGGCGCATTTGTTCAGCATCGCCACAAAAACATAATATGGAATTAGGCGCTTGTTCAGCATCGCCACAAAACATAACTATGGAATTAGGCACATTGGTTCAGCATCGCCACAAAACATAACTATGGAATTAGGCACATTTGTTCAGCATCACCACAAAACATAACTATGGAATTAGGCATATTTGTTCAGCATCGCCACAAAACATAACTATGGAATTAGGCACATTTGTTCAGCATCACCACAAAACATAACAATGGAATTAGGCACATTGTCGCATTTGTTCAGCATCGCCACAAAACATAACTATGGAATTAGGCACATTGTCGCATTTGTTCAGCATCGCCACAAAACATAACTATGTAATTAGGCAAACTGTCGCATTTGTTCAGCATCGCCACAAAACATAACTATGGAATTAGGCGCATTTGTTCAGCATCGCCACAAAACATAACTATGGAATTAGGCACATTTGTTCAGCATCACCACAAAACATAACTATGGAATTAGGCGCATGTTTTCAGCATCGCCACAAAACATAACTATGGAATTAGGCGCATTTGTTCAGCATCGCCACAAAACATAACTATGGAATTAGGCGCATTTGTTCAGCATCGCCACAAAACATATCTATGGAATTAGGCACACTTGTTCAGCATCGCCACAAAATATAACTATGGAATTAGGCACATTTGTTCAGCATCGCCACAAAACATAACTATGGAATTAGGCACATTTGTTCAGCATCGCCACAAAACATAACTATGGAATTAGGCACATTTGTTCAGCATTGCCACAAAACATAACTATGGAATTAGGCACATTTGTTCAGCATCGCCACAAAACATAACTATGGAATTAGGTGCATTTGTTCAGCATCGCCACAAAACATAACTATGGAATTGGGCACATTTGTTCAGCATCGCCACAAAACATACCTATGGAATTAGGCGCATGTGTTCAGCATCACCACAAAACATAACTATGGAATTAGGCACATTTGTTCAGCATCACCACAAAACATAACTATGGAATTAGGCACATTTGTTCAGCATCACCACAAAACATAACTATGGAATTAGGCGCATTTGTTCAGCATCGCCACAAAACATAACTATGGAATTAGGCCCATTTGTTCAGCATCGCCACAAAACATAACTATGGAATTAGGCGCATTTGTTCAGCATCACCACAAAACATAACTATGGAATTAGGAGCATTTGTTCAACATCGCCACAAAACATAACTATGGAATTAGGCGCATTTGTTCAGCATCGCCACAAAACATAACTATGGAATTAGGCCCATTTGTTCAGCATCGCCACAAAACATAACTATGGAATTAGGCCCATTTGTTCAGCATTGCCACAAAACATAACTATGGAATTAGGCACATTTGTTCAGCATTGCCACAAAACATAACTATGGAATTAGGCTCATTTGTTCAGCATCGCCACAAAACTTAACTATGGAATTAGGCGCATTTGTTCAGCATCGCCACAAAACATAACTATGGAATTAGGCACATTTGTTCAGCATCGCCTCAAAACATAACTATGTAATTAGGAACATGTGTTCAGCATCGCCACAAAACATATCTATGGAATTAGGCGTATTTGTTCAGCATCGCCACAAAACATAACTGGAATTTGGCGCATTTGTTCAACATCGCCACAAAACATAACTATGGAATTAGGCGCATTTGTTCAGCATCGCCACAAAATATACTATGGAATTAGGCACATTTGTTCAGCATCGCCACAAAAAATATAACTGGAATTAGGCACATTTGTTCAGCATCGCCACAAACATAACTATGGAATTAGGCGCATTTGTTCAGCATCGCCACAAAACATAACTATGGAATTAGGCACATTTGTTCAGCATCGCCACAAAACATAACTATGGAATTAGGCCCATTTGTTCAGCATCGCCACAAAACATAACTATGGAATTAGGCACATTTGTTCAGCATCGCCACAAAACATAACTATGGAATTAGGCGCATTTGTTCAGCATCGCCACAAAACATAACTATGGATTAGGCACATTTGTTCAGCATCGCCACAAAAAAATAATATGGATTAGGCACATTGTGTTCAGCCATCGCCACAAAAACATAACTATGGAATTAGGCACATTGTTCAGCATCGCTACAAAAACATAACTATGGGATTAGGCACATTTGTTCAGCATCGCCAAAAAACATAACTATGGAATTAGGCACATTTGTTCAGCATCGCCACAAAACATAACTATGGAATTAGGCACATTTGTTCAGCATCGCCACAAAACATAACTATGGAATTAGGCACATTGTCGCATTTGTTCAGCATCGTCACAAAACATAACTATGGAATTAGGCACATTGTCGCATTTGTTCAGCATCGCCACAAAACATAACTATGGAATTAGGCGCATTTGTTCAGCATCGCCACAAAACATAACTATGGAATTAGGCGCATTTGTTCAGCATCGCCACAAAACATAAATATGGAATTAGGCACATTTGTTCAGCATCGCCACAAAACATAACTATGGAATTAGGCACATTTGTTCAGCATCGCCACAAAACATAACTATGGAATTAGGCTCATTTGTTCAACATCGCCACAAAACATAACTATGGAATTAGGCACATTTGTTCAGCATCGCCACAAAACATAACTATGGAATTAGGCACATTTGTTCAGCATCGCCACAAAACATAACTATGGAATTAGGCACATTTGTTCAGCATCGCCACAAAACATAACTATGGAATTAGACACATTTGTTCAGCATCGCCACAAAACATAACTATGGAATTAGGCACATTTGTTCAGCATCACCACAAAACATAACTATGGAATTAGGCACATTGTCGCATTTGTTCAGCATCGCCACAAAACATAACTATGGAATTAGGCGCATTTGTTCAGCATCACCACAAAACATAACTATGGAATTAGGCACTCGTAACACATTGCGATGCATGCAATTTGGTTCACATATACACTTATTGTGCCTATGGCCCATATATGCAATTGTACACGAGTATCACAGGATCCATATGATAATGTCCCATATATGCACTTGTACGTGAGTATCACAGGATTCATATGCTAATGTCCCATATATGCAATTGTACACGAGTAGCACAGGATCCATATGCTAATGTCCCATATATGCACATGCACACGAGTATCACAGGATCCATATGCTAATGACCCATATATGCACTTGTACACGAGAATCACAGGATCCATATGATAATGTCCCATATATGCAATTGTACACGAGTATCACAGGATCCATATGCTAATGACCCATATATGCACTTGTACACGAGTATCACAGGATCCATATGCTAATGTCTCATATATGCTCTTGTACACAAGTATCACGGGGTCCATATGATAATGTCCCATATATGAAATTGTACACGAGTATCACAGGATCCATATGCTAATGTCCCATATATGCACTTGTACACAAGTATCACAGGATCCATATGATAATGTCCCATATATGCAATTGTACACAAGTATCACAGGATCCATATGCTAATGTCCCATATATGCAACTGTACACGAGTATCACAGGATCCATATGATAATGTCCCATATATGCAACTGTACACGAGTATCACAGGATCTATATGCTAATGTCCCATATATGCACATGTACACGAGTATCACAGGATCCATATGCTAATGTCCCATATATGCACTTGTACACGAGTATCACAGGATCCATATGCTAATGTCCCATATATGCACTTGTACACGAGTATCACATGATCCATATGATAATGTCCCATATATGCACTTGTACACGAGTATCACAGGATCCATATGATAATGTCCCATATATGCAATTGTACACGAGTATCACAGGATCCATATTATAATGTCCCATATATGCAATTGTACACGAGTATCACAGGATCCATATGATAATGTCCCATATATGCAATTGTACACGAGTATCACAGGATCCATATGATAATGTCCCATATATGCAATTGTACATGAGTATCACAGGATCCATATGATAATGTCCCATATATGCAACTGTACACGAGTATCACAGGATCCATATGATAATGTCCCATATATGCACTTGTACACAAGTATCACAGGATCCATACGATATATCCCATATATGCAATTGTATACGAGGATCCATTGCTGATGTCACATATATGCAATTGTACACACGCTTAATGATCCATATGCTAATGTCCCATATATGCAATTGTACACAAACTTAATGATCCATATGCTAATGTCCCATATATGCAATTGTACACGAGTATCACAGGATCCATATGCCTATGTCCCACATATGCACTTGTACACGAGTATCACAGGATCCATATGCTAATGTCCCATATATGCAATTGTACACAAACTTAATGATCCATATGCTAATGTCCCATATATGCAATTGTACACGAGTATCACAGGATCCATATGCTAATGACCCATATATGCACTTGTACACGAGAATCACAGGATCCATATGATAATGTCCCATATATGCAATTGTACACGAGTATCACAGGATCCATATGCTAATGACCCATATATGCACTTGTACACGAGTATCACAGGATCCATATGCTAATGTCTCATATATGCTCTTGTACACAAGTATCACGGGGTCCATATGATAATGTCCCATATATGAAATTGTACACGAGTATCACAGGATCCATATGCTAATGTCCCATATATGCACTTGTACACGAGTATCACAGGATCCATATTCTAATGTCCCATATATGCAATTGTACACGAGTATCACAGGATCCATATGATAATGTCCCATATATGCAATTGTACACGAGTATCACAGGATCCATATGATAATGTCCCATATATGCAATTGTACACGAGTATCACAGGATCCATATGATAATGTCCCATATATGCAACTGTACACGAGTATCACAGGATCCATATGATAATGTCCCATATATGCACTTGTACACAAGTATCACAGGATCCATACGATATATCCCATATATGCAATTGTATACGAGGATCCATTGCTGATGTCACATATATGCAATTGTACACACGCTTAATGATCCATATGCTAATGTCCCATATATGCAATTGTACACAAACTTAATGATCCATATGCTAATGTCCCATATATGCAATTGTACACGAGTATCACAGGATCCATATGCCTATGTCCCACATATGCACTTGTACACGAGTATCACAGGATCCATATGCTAATGTCCCATATATGCAATTGTACACAAACTTAATGATCCATATGCTAATGTCCCATATATGCAATTGTACACGAGTATCACAGGATCCATATGCCTATGTCCCATATATGCACTTGTACACGAGAATCACAGGATCCATATGCTAATATCCCATATATGCAATTGTACACGAGTATCACAGGATCCATATGCTAATGTCCCATATATGCAATTGTACACGAGTATCACAGGATCCATATGCCTATGTCCCATATATGCACTTGTACACGAGTATCACAGGATCCATATGCTAATGTTCCATATATGCACTTGTACACGAGTATCACAGGATCCATATGCTAATATCCCATATATGCACTTGTACACGAGTATCACATGATCCATATGCTAATGTCTCATATATGCTCTTGTACACGAGTATCACAGGATCCATATGATAATGTCACATATATGCACTTGTACACGAGTATCACAGGATCCATATGCTAATGTCCCATATATGCAATTGTACACGAGTATCACAGTATCCATTTGATAATGTCCCATATATGCAATTGTACACGAGTATCACAGGATATATATGATAATGTCCCATATATGCAATTGTACACGAGTATCACAGGATCTATATGATAATGTCCCATATATGCAATTGTACACGAGTATCACAGGATCCATATGATAATGTCCCATATATGCAATTGTACACGTGTATCACAGGATCCATATGATAATGTCCCATATATGCAACTGTACACGAGTATCACAGGATCCATATGATAATGTCCCATATATGCAATTGTACAGGAGTATCACAGGATCCATATGCTAATATCCCATATATGCAATTGTACACAAACTTAATGATCCATATGCTAATGTCCCATATATGCAATTGTACACACGCTTACTTATCCATATGCTAATGTCCCATATATGCAATTGTACACAAACTTAATGATCCATATGCTAATGTCCCATATATACAATTGTACACGAGTATCACAGGATCCATATGCTAATGTCCCATATATGCAAGTGTACACGAGTATCACAGGATCCATATGCTAATGTCCCATATATGCAATTGTACACAAACTTAATGATCCATATGCTAATGTCCCATATATACAATTGTACACGAGTATCACAGGATCCATATGCTAATGTCCCATATATCCAATTGTACACGAGTTTAATGATCCATATGCTAATGTCCCATATATGCAATTGTACACGAGCTTAATGATCCATATGCTAATCTCCCATATATGCAATTGTACACGAGTATCACAGGATCCATATGCTAATGTCCCATATATGCAATTGTACACGAGTATCACAGGATCCATATGCTAATGTCCCATATATGCACTTGTACACGAGTATCACATGATCCATATGCTAATGTCCCATATATGCAATTGTACACGAGTATCACAGGATCCATATGCTAATGTCCCATATATGCAATTGTACACGAGTATCACAGGATCCATATGCTAATGTCCCATATATGCAATTGTACACGAGTATCACAGGATCCATATGCTAATGTCCCATATATGCAATTGTACACGAGTATCACAGGATCCATATGATAATGTCCCATATATGCAATTGTACACGAGTATCACAGGATCCATATGCTAATGTCCCATATATGCAATTGTACACGAGTATCACAGGATCCATATGCTAATGTCCCATATATGCAATTGTACACGAGTATCACAGGATCCATATGATAATGTCCCATATATGCAATTGTACACGAGTATCACAGGATCCATATGCTAATGTCCCATATATGCAATTGTACACGAGTATCACAGGATCCATATGCTAATGTCCCATATATGCACTTGTACACGAGTATCACATGATCCATATGCTAATGTCCCATATATGCAATTGTACACGGGTATCACAGGATCCATATGCTAATGTCCCATATATGCAATTGTACACGAGTATCACAGGATCCATATGCTAATGTCCCATATATGCACTTGTACACGAGTATCACAGGATCCATATGCTAATGTCCCATATATGCAATTGTACACGAGTATCACAGGATCCATATGCTAATGTCCCATATATGCAATTGTACACGAGTATCACAGGATCCATATGCTAATGTCCCATATATGCACTTGTACACGAGTATCACAGGATCCATATGCTAATGTCCCATATATGCAATTGTACACGAGTATCACAGGATCCATATGCTAATGTCCCATATATGCAATTGTACACGAGTATCACAGGATCCATATGCTAATGTCCCATATATGCACTTGTACACGAGTATCACAGGATCCATATGCTAATGTCCCATATATGCAATTGTACACGAGTATCACAGGATCCATATGCTAATGTCCCATATATGCAATTGTACACGGGTATCACAGGATCCATATGATAATGTCCCATATATGCAATTGTACACGAGTATCACAGGATCCATATGATAATGTCCCATATATGCACTTGTACACGAGTATCACAGGATCCATTTGCTAATGTCCCATATATGCAATTGTACACGAGTATCACAGGATCCATATGCTAATGTCCCATATATGCACTTGTACACGAGTATCACAGGATCCATATGCTAATGTCCCATATATGCAATTGTACACGGGTATCACAGGATCCATATGCTAATGTCCCATATATGCAATTGTACACAAGTTTAAGGCTCTATATGCTATTGTGCCATATAAGGGTTTGTATTCTCTGGATATATTTATCCTGTACAATCCAGTATATGAGACTATTTTCCTCAGTGGTATTCCTGGAAGAAAGAAGAATTCTAACGTGTATTTGACATCACTTCTGTAATAAGTCTCGCCCGACAACTCTCAATTCAGTTATCTGATACAAGTTGCCAGAAAACTCTCCCGAGTCAACTGCCAGCTAGTACATCACCTGAATTAAACATATATCCACTGGCAGCTAACTAGTATCTCACCTGAATCAAACATATCCACTGGCAACTAACTAGTATCTCACCTGAATTAAACATATATCCACTGGCAACTAACTAGTATCTCACCTGAATCAAACATATATCCACTGGCAACTAACTAGTATCTCACCTGAATCAAACATATATCCACTGGCAACTAACTAGTATCTCACCTGAATCAAACATATCCACTGGCAACTAACTAGTATCTCACCTGAATCAAACATATATCTACTGGCAACTAACTAGTATCTCACCTGAATCAAACATATCCACTGGCAACTAACCAGTATCTCACCTGAATTAAACATATAGTCACTGGCAACTAACTAGTATCTCACCTGAATCAAACATATAGTCACTGGCAACTAACTAGTATCTCACCTGAATCAAACATATAGCCACTGGCAACTAACTAGTATCTCACCTGAATCAAACATATATCCACTGGCAACTAACTAGTATCTCACCTGAATCAAACATATATCCACTGGCAACTAACTAGTATCTCACCTGAATCAAACATATCCACTGGCAACTAACTAGTATCTCACCTGAATCAAACATAGCCAATGGCAACTAACTAGTACCTCACCTGAATCAAACATATATCCACTGGCAACTAACTAGTATCTCACCAGAATCAAACATATATCCACTGGCAACTAACTAGTACCTCACCTGAATCAAACATAGCCAATGGCAACTAACTAGTACCTCACCTGAATCAAACATATATCCACTGGCAACTAACTAGTATCTCACCTGAATCAAACATATAACCACTGGCAGCTAACTAGTACCTCACCTGAATCAAACATAGCCAATGGCAACTAACTAGTACCTCACCTGAATCAAACATATATCCACTGGCAACTAACTAGTACCTCACCTGAATCAAACATATCCACTGGCAACTAACTAGTACCTCACCTGAATCAAACATATCTCCACTGGCAACTAACTAGTATCTCACCTGAATCAAACATATATCCACTGGCAACTAACTAGTATCTCACTTGAATCAAACATATATCCACTGGCAGCTAACTAGTACCTCACCTGAATCAAACATATCTCCACTGGCAACTAACTAGTATATCACCTGAATCAAACATATATCCACTGGCAACTAACTAGTATCTCACCTGAATCAAACATATCTCCACTGGCAACTAACTAGTATCTCACCTGAATCAAACATATCTCCACTGGCAACTAACTAGTATCTCACCTGAATCAAACATATCTCCACTGACAACTAACTAGTATCTCACCTAAATCAAACATATCTCCACTGACAACTAACTAGTATCTCACCTGAATCAAACATATCTCCACTGACAACTAACTAGTATCTCACCTAAATCAAACATATCCACTGGCAGCTAACTAGTATCTCACCTGAATCAAACAGATCTCCACTGACAACTAACTAGTATCTCACCTGAATCAAACAAATAGCCACTGGCAAGTAACTAGTATCTCACCTAAATCAAACATATAGCCACTGACAACTAACTAGTATCTCACCTGAATCAAACAAATAGCCACTGGCAACTAACTAGTATCTCACCTGAATCAAACATATCTCCACTGGCAACTAACTAGTACCTCACCTGAATCAAACATATATCCACTGGCAACTAACTAGTATCTCACCTGAATCAAACATATCTCCACTGGCAACTAACTAGTATCTCACCTGAATCAAACATATCTCCACTGGCAACTAACTAGTACCTCACCTGAATCAAACATATATCCACTGGCAACTAACTAGTATCTCACCTGAATCAAACATATCTCCACTGGCAACTAACTAGTACCTCACCTGAATCAAACATATATCCACTGGCAACTAACTAGTATCTCACCTGAATCAAACATATATCCACTGGCAACTAACTAGTATCTCACCTGAATCAAACATATCTCCACTGGCAACTAACTAGTACCTCACCTGAATCAAACATATATCCACTGGCAACTAACTAGTATCTCACCTGAATCAAACATATCTCCACTGGCAACTAACTAGTATCTCACCTGAATCAAACATATCCACTGGCAACTAACTAGTATCTCACCTGAATCAAACATATAGCCACTGGCAACTAACTAGTATCTCACCTGAATCAAACATATCCACTGGCAGCTAACTAGTACCTCACCTGAATCAAACATATAGCCACTGGCAACTAACTAGTATCTCACCTGAATCAAACATATAGTCACTGGCAACTAACTAGTATCTCACCTGAATCAAACATATATCCAATGGCAACTAACTAGTATCTCACCTGAATCAAACATATATCCACTGGCAACTAACTAGTATCTCACCTGAATCAAACATATAGCCACTGGCAACTAACTAGTATCTCACCTGAATCAAACATATAGTCACTGGCAACTAACTAGTATCTCACCTGAATCAAACATATATCCACTGGCAACTAACTAGTATCTCACCTGAATCAAACATATATCCACTGGCAACTAACTAGTATCTCACCTGAATCAAACATATAGCCACTGGCAACTAACTAGTATCTCACCTGAATCAAACATATAGTCACTGGCAACTAACTAGTATCTCACCTGAATCAAACATATATCCACTGGCAACTAACTAGTATCTCACCTGAATCAAACATATATCCACTGGCAACTAACTAGTATCTCACCTGAATCAAACATATCTCCACTGGCAACTAACTAGTATCTCACCTGAATCAAACATATATCCACTGGCAACTAACTAGTATCTCACCTGAATCAAACATATATCCACTGGCAACTAACTAGTACCTCACCTGTCAACTGAACACTTTAACTGAATCAAAACTATCTCCCCCGAATCACATTACAATTTGCACCCCCCCCCCCCCCGATTCACATCCTAGCTGAGCTAACTGGCAACTCGCATCACACCTGGGGCATTTGGTGTACACATCTCACAACAGTCGATAGGGCATTTACACATCATTTGACAACTCGCATCGCCCGAGTAACAGGACAACTCGCACGTCATCTGACAACTGATCTAAAGTATATATATATGAAATATCATCTTGACAACTTGCATATAAGGACTTCTTACACAAGTCAACAGAACATTCGTCCGCGTCAACAGAACACTCGCATCTCGTCAGCGTCAACAGAACACTCGCATCTCGTCCGCGTCAACAGAACACTCGCATCTCGTCCTCGTCAACAGAACACGGGCATCTCGCCCGAGTCAACAGAACACTCGCATCTCGTCCGCGTCAACAGAACACTCGTATCTCGTCCGCATCAACAGAAACACTCGCATCTCGTCCACGTCAACAGAACACTCGTACGAGTCAACAGAACACTCGCATCTCGTCCGCGTCAACAGAACATTCGCATCTCATCCGCGTCAACAGAACACTCGCATCTCGTCCTCGTCAACCGAACACTCGTATCTCGTCCGCATCAACAGACCACTCGCATCTGAATGAACTCGTCCGCGTCAACAGAACACTCGCGTCTCGTCCGCATCAACAGAACAATCGCATCTCGTCCGCGTCAACAGAACACTGGCATCTCTCCCGAGTCAACAGAACACTCGCATCTCGTCCGCGTCAACAGAACACTCGCATCTCGTCCGCGTCAACAGAACACTCGCGTCTCGTCCGCGTCAACAGAACAATCGCATCTCGTCCGCGTCAACAGAACACTGGCATCTCTCCCGAGTCAACAGAACACTCGCGTCTCGTCCGCGTCAACAGAACACTCGCATCTCGTCCGCGTCAACAGAACACTCGCGTCTCGTCCGCGTCAACAGAACAATCGCATCTCGTCCGCGTCAACAGAACACTGGCATCTCTCCCGAGTCAACAGAACACTCGCGTCTCGTCCGCGTCAACAGAACAATCGCATCTCGTCCGCGTCAACAGAACACTGCATCTCGTCAACAGAACACTCGCATCTCGTCCGCGTCAACAGAACACTCGCATCTCGTCCGCGTCAACAGAACACTCGTATCTCGTCCGCGTCAACAGAACACTCGCATCTCGTCCGCGTCAACAGAATACTCGCATCTCGTCCGCGTCAACAGAACACTCGCATCTCGTCCGAGTCAACAGAACAATTGCATCTCGTCCGAGTCAACAGAACACTCGCTTCTCGTCCGAGTCAACAGAACACTCGCATCTCGCCCGAGTCAACAGAACACTCGCATCTCGCCCGAGTCAACAGAACACTCGCATCTCGTCCGAGTCAACAGAACACTCGTATCTCGCCCGAGTCAACAGAACACACGCATCTCATCCAAGTCAACAGAACACTCGCATCTCGTCCGAGTCAACAGAACTCTCGCATCTCATCCAAGTCAACAGAACACTCGCATCTCCTGAGAACTCTCAGATCACCTGAATTACATTGATTGATGAGAAACTGTTTAGTTTAAGTCTTAAAGCATTCTACCTGATAAGTTACACCCCAATCTAGTAATACATGCCTAAAAGCAAATCTAATTATAACAATCTCTCGAAATGGAATTTTATTTCCTAATATTAAATCAGATATGATGTAAAAAGTTAGATATGCTTTATCATTGTCGGCCTAGACCTGCTCGATTCAATTTGCAGCCCAATGTTGTTTTTATTTCAGTCTGTGAATGCAAACATCAAACCTAATTATGTAGTTGTATTGAATCTGTAAAAGTACGACCGCATCTTGTAGACGCCTAAATAGATTGTCTGGCTAGAATTATAAGATGAAATGATTAGTTTTCAACAATTTCTACGTAATAGCCGACCTAGCTAGATGTAGAAAGTACTTGTTTTCCTGTCTCTGTGACAAATATTGAAGTTTATTTCCTGTTCCTACTTTATATGGCGGAGATACCGCCAGCATGTTAAATATTTAATAACAATAACGAAAAACAACATATTATGTCCCTGCAGGAGATTTTTATATATTGCGAACGGCTAAATTGGCAACGTGAAAATTAAAAAAATAGATCACTTTCCGTATACACTGCAATTATGATTGTGTTGAGTGTTGTTCCCAGTTAATAATTAATTTGTTATGTCGGGTTGCTTAAAGCGACTCCACGTCGCTGAAAACGCAAGCTTCAACTTACAGAATGTAATTTCCTATTATGTAGTATAATGTTTTTCTAAATATTTACATCAAACACTAAGTATTTCAACTAATAAACAAACGTTGCATACGACGTTTGTTAACATAGCAAACATAATGTAAATAGTGTCAATATTCATGCGTAATACAGGGTGTGTATCACGTGAATAAGGTACATATTTACCGTTATATCTCGTACACATATTTATATTTAGACTAATCTAATTTAATATCATCTCTAAACGAGTATCACGCTTTTAGTATAGACTCTAATGACTCCAAACATCAATGTAGGAGCTTGGCTAGCCGTTATTTTTGAGAGTTTGTACACCACTCCAAACATCAATGTAGCAGCTTGGCAAGCCGTTATTTTTGAGAGTCTGTACACCACTCCAAACATCAATGTAGGAGCTTGGCTAGCCGTTAGTTTTGAGAGTTTGTACACCACTCCAAACATCAATGTAGGAGCTTGGCTAGCCGTTATTTTTGAGAGTTTGTACACCACTCCAAACATCAATGTAGGAGCTCGGCTAGCCGTTATTTTTGAGAGTTTGTACACCACTCCAAACATCAATGTAGGAGCATGGCTAGCCGTTATTTTTGAGAGTTTGTATACCATTCCAAACATCAATGTAGGAGCTTGGCTAGCCGTTATTTTTGAGAGTTTGTACACCACTCCAAACATCAATGTAGGAGCATGGCTAGCCGTTATTTTTGAGAGTTTGTACACCACTCCAAACATCAATGTAGGAGTTTGGCTAGCCGTTATTTTTGAGAGTTTGTACACCACCCCAAACATCAATGTAGGATCATGGCTAGCCGTTATTTTTGAGAGTTTGTACACCACTCCAAACATCAATGTATGAGCTTGGCTAGCCGTTATTTTTGAGAGTTTGTACACCACCCCAAACATCAATGTAGGATCATGGCTAGCCATTATTTTTGAGAATGTGTACACCACTCCAAACATCAATGTAGGAGCTTGGTTAGCCGTTATTTTTGAGAGTTTGTACACCACTCCAAACATCAATGTAGGAGCATGGCTAGCCGTTATTTTTGAGAGTTTGTACACCACCCCAAACATCAATGTAGGAGCATGGCTAGCCGTTATTTTTGAGAGTTTGTACACCACTCCAAACAGCACTGTAGGATCATGGCTAGCCGTTATTTTTGAGAGTTTGTACACCACTCCAAACATCACTGTAGGATCATGGCTAGCCGTTATTTTTGAGAGTTTGTACACCACCACGATTGTTTTATTGATTAAAATTGATTATTTGGATTGGTTAGGAAGAATGTGTAGCATCAATGCATGTATATGTAAAACGTGCACTTTTCCCGTTGCAATGTCGCTTTAATGAGTAATTTATTTCCAAATCAATATTTAAGAGCATATTTTGTAATGGAAAACTAGTTATTTATAAATATATTACATTATCTTATATTTCGGGTTTTACGCCTGCATCAGCACCATTTTGGGCTGTATCGCCGGCGGGCAGTTTACCTAACAACAAATTTCCTGGGCAGGCTCCATCGGTTAACCAGTTTGGTGCACCAACCTCCGTAAGAAACTGCCAACCTTTTCATATAAATGAGACACGGCCTGAGCGGGGCTCGACCCGTGACTATCAGTGATGATAGGTTACAGTGGTATACAAGTCAGCGATCTATCACGAGGCCCTCAATACATATATAGGCTACAAATCAAGTGCAATCAAAAGATAGGATTATATGGTGAACATGCATATTGAAATTATATAGTAATGTTAAAGCTGAAAAGTAGAGAAACTATATATAAATATGTTATGGAATATGAGGATATATGGAAGTGGCTAGTAGGGTAGAATAGGGGAATGAGACAATTAATGACAGTGCAGATATGACTTATAGGGGCAGTGCAGGTATGACATATAGGGGTGTGCAGCTATGACTTATAGGGGTGTGCAGCTATGACTAATAGGGGCAGTGCAGCTATGACTTATAGGGGCAGTGCAGGTATGACTTATAGGGGTGTGTAGATATGACTTATAGGGGTGTGCAGATATGACGTATAGGAGTGTACAGCTATGACTTATAGGGGTAGTGCAGCTATGACTAATAGGGGCAGTGCAGCTATGACTTATAGGGGCAGTGCAGGTATGACTTATAGGGGTGTGCAGATATGTCGTATATGGGTAGTGCAGCTATGACTTATAGGGGCAGTGCAGATATGACCTATAGGGGTGTGCAGCTATGACTTATAGGGGTAGTGCAGCTATGACTTATGGGGTCAGTGCAGCTATGACTTATAGGGGCAGTGCAGCTATGACTTATAGGGGTAGTGCAGCTATGACTTATATGGGGCAGTGCAGATATGACTTATAGGGGCAGTGCAGGTATGACCTATAGGGGTGTGCAGCTATGACTTATAGGGGTAGTGCAGCTATGACTTATAGGGTCAGTGCAGCTATGACTTATAGCAGTGCAGCTATGACTTATAGGGGAGTGCAGATATGACTTATAGGGGTGTGCAGCTATGACATATAGGGGTAGTGCAGCTATGACTTATATGGGCAGTGCAGCTATGACTTATAGGGGCAGTGCAGCTATGACATATAGGAGTGTGCAGATATGACTTATAGGGGTGTGCAGCTATGACATATAGGGGTAGTGCAGCTATGACTTAGGGGCAGTGCAGCTATGACTTATAGGGGCAGTGCAGCTATGACTTATAGGGGCAGTGCAGCTATGACTTTAGGGGTGTGCAGCTATGACTTATAGGGGCAGTGCAGCTATGACTTATAGGGGCAGTGCAGCTATGACTTATAGGGGTGTGCAGCTATGACTTATATGGGGCAGTGCAGCTATGACTTATAGGGGCAGTGCAGCTATGACTTATAGGGGTGTGTGCAGCTATGACTTATATGGGCAGTGCAGCTATGACTTATAGGGGCAGTGCAGCTATGACTTATAGGGGTGTGCAGCTATGACATATAAGGTCAGTGCAGCTATGACTTATAGGGGTAGTGCAGCTATGACTTATATGGGGCAGTGCAGCTATGACTTATAGGGGTAGTGTAGCTATGACTTATAGGGGTAGTGCAGATATGACTTATAGGGGTGTGCAGCTATGACATATAGGGTCAGTGCAGCTATGACTTATAGGGGTAGTGTAGCTATGACGTATAGGGGTGTGCAGCTATGACTTATAGGGGTAGTGCAGCTATGACTTATAGGGGTAGTGCAGATATGACTTATAGGGGTGTGCAGCTATGACATATAGGGTCAGTGCAGCTATGACTTATAGGGGTAGTGTAGCTATGACGTATAGGGGTGTGCAGCTATGACTTATAGGGGTAGTGCAGCTATGACATATAGGGGTAGTGCAGCTATGATGGTGGAGCTATCTTAATGGGGCAGTGCAGCTATGATTTATAGGGCAGTGCAGCTATGACGTATAGGGGTGTGCAGCTATGACTTATAGGGGTAGTGCAGCTATGACTTATAGGGTAGTGCATATGACTTATAGGGGTGTGTAGCTATGACTTATAGGGTGTGCAGCTATGACTTATAGGGTAGTGCAGCTATGACTTATAGGGTGTGCAGCTATGACTTATAGGGGTGTTCAGCTATGACTTATATAGGGGTAGTGTAGCTATGACTTATAGGGGCAGTGCAGCTATGATTTATAGGGGCAGTGCAGCTATGACTTATAGAGGCAGTGCAGCTATGACTTATAGGGTCAGTTCAGCTATGACTTATAGGGGTGTGCAGCTATGACTTATAGGGGTAGTGCAGCTATGACTTATATGGGTGTGCAGCTATGACTTATAGGGGTGTTCAGCTATGACTTATAATAGGGGTAGTGTAGCTATGACTTATAGGGGCAGTGCAGCTATGATTTATAGGGGCAGTGCAGCTATGACTTATAGAGGCAGTGCAGCTATGACTTATAGGGTCAGTTCAGCTATGACTTATAGGGGTGTGCAGCTATGACTTATAGGGGTAGTGCAGCTATGACTTATATGGGTGTGCAGCTATGACTTATAGGGGTGTGCAGCTATGACTTATAATAGGGGTAGTGTAGCTATGACTTATAGGGGCAGTGCAGCTATGACTTATAGGGGCAGTGCAGCTATGACTTATAGAGACTGTGCAGCTATGACTTATAGGGTCAGTTCAGCTATGACTTATAGGGGCAGTGCAGATATGACTTATAGGGGTGTGCAGATATGACTTATAGGGGCAGTGCAGATATGACTATAGGGGTGTGCAGATATGACTTATAGGGGCAGTGCAGATATGACTTATAGGGGTGTGCAGATATGACTTATAGGGGTGTGCAGCTATGACTTATAGGGGTAGTGTAGCTATGACTTATAGGGGCAGTGCAGCTATGACTTATATGGGCAGTGCAGCTATGACTTATAGAGGCAGTGCAGCTATGACTTATAGGGTCAGTGCAGCTATGACTTATAGGGGCAGTGCAGATATGACTTATAGGGGTGTGCAGATATGACTATAGGGGTGTGCAGATATGACTTATATGGGTGTGCAGATATGACTAATAGGGGCAGTGCAGATATGACTTATAGGGGCAGTGCAGATATGACTTATAGGGGTAGTGCAGATATGACTTATAGGGGTGTACAGATATGACTTATAGGGGCAGTGCAGATATGACTATAGGGGTGTGCAGATATGACTTATAGGGGCAGTGCAGATATGACTATAGGGGTGTGCAGATATGACTTATAATAGGGGTAGTGTACTATGACTTATAGGAGGCATGCAGCTATGACTTATAGGGGTGTGCAGCTATGACTTATAATAGGGTGTGTAGCTATGACTTATAGGGGCAGTGCAGCTATGACTTATAGGGGCAGTGCAGCTATGACTTATAGGGGTGTGCAGCTATGACATATAAGGTCAGTGCGCTATGACTTATAGGGGTAGTGCAGCTATGACTTATATGGGGCAGTGCAGCTATGACTTATAGGGGTAGTGTAGCTATGACTTATAGGGGTAGTGCAGATATGACTTATAGGGGTGTGCAGCTATGACATATAGGGTCAGTGCAGCTATGACTTATAGGGGTAGTGTAGCTATGACGTATAGGGGTGTGCAGCTATGACTTATAGGGGTAGTGCAGCTATGACTTATAGGGGTAGTGCAGATATGACTTATAGGGGTGTGCAGCTATGACATATAGGGTCAGTGCAGCTATGACTTATAGGGGTAGTGTAGCTATGACTTATAGGGGTAGTGCAGCTATGACTTATAGGGGTAGTGCATATATGACTTATAGGGGTGTGTAGCTATGACTTATAGGGGTGTGCAGCTATGACTTATAGGGTAGTGCAGCTATGACTTATAAGGGTGTGCAGCTATGACTTATAGGGGTGTTCAGCTATGACTTATAGGGGTGTTCAGCTATGACTTATAATAGGGGTAGTGTAGCTATGACTTATAGGGGCAGTGCAGCTATGATTTATAGGGGCAGTGCAGCTATGACTTATAGAGGCAGTGCAGCTATGACTTATAGGGTCAGTTCAGCTATGACTTATAGGGGTGTGCAGCTATGACTTATAGGGGTAGTGCAGCTATGACTTATATGGGTGTGCAGCTATGACTTATAGGGGTGTGCAGCTATGACTTATAATAGGGGTAGTGTAGCTATGACTTATAGGGGCAGTGCAGCTATGACTTATAGGGGCAGTGCAGCTATGACTTATAGAGACTGTGCAGCTATGACTTATAGGGTCAGTTCAGCTATGACTTATAGGGGCAGTGCAGATATGACTTATAGGGGTGTGCAGATATGACTTATAGGGGCAGTGCAGATATGACTATAGGGGTGTGCAGATATGACTTATAGGGGCAGTGCAGATATGACTTATAGGGGTGTGCAGATATGACTTATAGGGGTGTGCAGCTATGACTTATAGGGGTGTGCATATATGACTTATAGGGGTGTGCAGCTATGACTTATAGGGGTGTGCAGCTATGACTTATAATAGGGGTAGTGTAGCTATGACTTATAGGGGCAGTGCAGCTATGACTTATATGGGCAGTGCAGCTATGACTTATAGAGGCAGTGCAGCTATGACTTATAGGGTCAGTGCAGCTATGACTTATAGGGGCAGTGCAGATATGACTTATAGGGGTGTGCAGATATGACTATAGGGGTGTGCAGATATGACTTATATGGGTGTGCAGATATGACTAATAGGGGCAGTGCAGATATGACTTATAGGGGCAGTGCAGATATGACTTATAGGGGTAGTGCAGATATGACTTATAGGGGTGTACAGATATGACTTATAGGGGCAGTGCAGATATGACTATAGGGGTGTGCAGATATGACTTATAGGGGCAGTGCAGATATGACTATAGGGGTGTGCAGATATGACTTATAATAGGGGTAGTGTAGCTATGACTTATAGGGGCAGTGCAGCTATGACTTATAGGGGTGTGCAGCTATGACTTATAGGGGTGTGCAGCTATGACTTATAATAGGGGTAGTGTAGCTATGACTTATAGGGGCAGTGCAGCTATGACTTATAGGGGCAGTGCAGCTATGACTTATAGAGGCTGTGCAGCTATGACTTATAGGGTCAGTTCAGCTATGACTTATAGGGGCAGTGCAGATATGACTTATAGGGGTGTGCAGATATGACTTATAGGGGCAGTGCAGATATGACTATAGGGGTGTGCAGATATGACTTATAGGGGCAGTGCAGATATGACTTATAGGGGTGTGCAGATATGACTTATAGGGGTGTGCAGCTATGACTTATAGGGGTGTGCATATATGACTTATAGGGGTGTGCAGCTATGACTTATAGGGGTGTGCAGCTATGACTTATAATAGGGGTAATGTAGCTATGACTTATAGGGGCAGTGCAGCTATGACTTATATGGGCAGTGCAGCTATGACTTATAGAGGCAGTGCAGCTATGACTTATAGGGTCAGTGCAGCTATGACTTATAGGGGCAGTGCAGATATGACTTATAGGGGTGTGCAGATATGACTTATAAGGGCAGTGCAGATATGACTATAGGGGTGTGCAGATATGACTTATATGGGTGTGCAGATATGACTAATAGGGGCAGTGCAGATATGACTTATAGGGGCAGTGCAGATATGACTTATAGGGGTAGTGCAGATATGACTTATAGGGGTGTACAGATATGACTTATAGGGGCAGTGCAGATATAACTATAGGGGTGTGCAGATATGACTTATAGGGGCAGTGCAGATATGACTTATAGGGGTGTGCAGATATGACTTATAGGGGTGTGCAGCTATGACTTATAGGGGTGTGCAGCTATGACTTATAGGGGTGTGCAGCTATGACTTATAATAGGGGTAGTGTAGCTATGACTTATAGGGGCAGTGCAGCTATGACTTATAGGGGCAGTGCAGCTATGACTTATAGAGGCAGTGCAGCTATGACTTATAGGGGCAGTGCAGATATGACTTATAGGGGTGTGCAGATATGACTTATAGGGGCAGTGCAGATATGACTATAGGGGTGTGCAGATATGACTCATAGGAGTGTGCAAATATGACTTATAGGGGTGTGCAGATATGACTTATAGGGGTGTACAGATATGACTTATAGGGGCAGTGCAGATATGACTTATAGGGGTGTACAGATATGACTTATAGGGGCAGTGCAGATATGACTTATAGGGGTAGTGCAGATATGACTTATAGGGGTGTACAGATATGACTTATAGGGGCAGTGCAGATATGACTATAGGGGTGTGCAGATATGACTTATAGGGGCAGTGCAGATATGACTTAAAGGGTATCTTGAAAATAAGTATGAAATTAGCTTAAAGACAGCAATTCGCATAATCTAGTGAATATAGCAATGGTAATGCACACACACATGTGATAAACGACCGTGTACAATCTCATCTGAAGTAATAATAAAAAAGTTTAAACTTGATTTATTTTACAATGATTGCGAAGCAAGTTCTAACAACTTACATGAATCACTCTCATTGGCGCGGATGAAAGCGTAAATGTGGTCATTCGTGTGGGTGGAGACCAGGGTACCGGAGAAAACCCACCTGTCCGATATGGCGACCACCGTATATATAGCACATACTTGCCGGTCCGAGGATCGAACCCGGGTTACATTGGTGAGAAGCGAGCGCGCTAACCACCGCGCTAAACCGGACAGCCAAAGTAATAATAGAAGTAATATGTGATTATATTGTTCCACTTCAAGTTGATGGTTGGAGCATTTTAACCGAGTGAGGAAATGAAGTAGAAATGTGTTGGTTTTATGTTCCAACTTGTCTACAATTAGAATAATACCATTAAATGTTTTGCTAACAACACATTACCACTATCGTATTCTATTATTATATATCTCTATTGGGACACATTGTGATTCCTGCAGTAATAAACGTTCTAGCAACTTAAATTTAAGGGCAAAAGATGGTCCTTGAAGAAATCTAAATGTTAACTTGCTCTTTTCAAATGCAAATGTCGAAGAAGGTTTGTATATTTGAAATATGACTTGTTGCCATGTATCTATTGTATGGACTATTCTATAGAAAATACATATGTCATCGAAAAAAACCCATATACATTCTATATTACCAGAACTTACTAATAACTGTTTTAAGAGAAATGGTCTCAGCGGACATACAGCATTTGTGTAATATATGAAATGGTGCACTCTGGCACCTTTTACGGGAAGCTTATACACTAACAGTTCAGTTTTTCATCTACTACCGCATATCCAGCAAAACAAAACAAACACTTCCTGACTATAATGTGCACGCCCGGGCATTGTGGCGTAAAGGCAACTACGCGCCTGTTAGGGTCCGATGGACTCGAGAGCGTGCCACGCATGGTGAGCTCTGCCATTTAATAGTACACGCCCACTGCAAACATTAAACAAAGCGTCTGCTGCACTTGAGTATAAGATGCTTTATTGCACAAATACTGCACCCATTCATTTATATACTATAAACATTAAACAACGCGTATGCTGCACTTGCGTATAAGAAGCTTTATTGCACAAATACTGCACCCATTCATTTATATACTGTAAACATTAAACAAAGCGTCTGCTGCACTTGCGTGTAAGATGCTTTATTACACAAATACTGCACCCATTCATTTATATACTGTAAACATTAAACAAAGCGCCTGCTGCACTTGCGTATAAGATGCTTTATTGCACAAATACTGCACCCATTCATGTATATACTGTAAACATTAAACAAAGCGTCTGCTGCACTTGCGTATAATATGCTTTATTGCACAAATACTGCACCCATTCATTTATATACTGTAAACATTAAACAACGCGTCTGCTGCACTTGCGTATAAGATGCTTTATTGCATAAATACTCCACCGATACATTTATATACTGTAAATGTTAAACAAAGCGTCTGCTGCACTTGCGTATAAGATGCTTTATTGCATAAATACTCCACCCATACATTTATATACTGTAAATGTTAAACAAAGCGTCTGCTGCACTTGCGTATACGATGCTTTATTGCACACATTTGTTGTTTTCGAGTTTATGAAGGTCTGCCCGCCCGGAGGCACTGTAAGTGAGCGTATAAAGTATGCTCACCTGTTGAGGCTTGACCCCGACGTGTATCCCTCATGTCTTAAAGATATATTTTGTAATACCAAAGGGATAAATTTTCATAAAAACAGCTGATTTTGGCGCTGTGTATTTAATGCCTAAAGTTTGTATAATTTAATCTCAAAGTATGACGGTTGCACTGATGGTTAATGAAACCAGTGTAATGTGCTTCCGTTGGTCCTACTCTTGTTTCTTTATGTCTATAGACGTGTATTGCACAAATACTGCACTCATTCATTTATATACTGTAAACATTAAACAACGCGTCTGCTGCACTTGCGTATACGAAGCTTTATTGCACAAATACGGCACCCATTCATGTATATACTGTAAACATTAAACAAAGCGTCTGCTGCACTTGCGTATAATATGCTTTATTGCACAAATACTGCACCCATTCATTTATATACTGTAAACATTAAACAACGCGTCTGCTGCACTTGCGTATAAGATGCTTTATTGCATAAATACTCCACCCATACATTTATATACTGTAAATGTTAAACAAAGCGTCTGCTGCACTTGCGTATAAGATGCTTTATTGCATAAATACTCCACCCATACATTTATATACTGTAAATGTTAAACAAAGCGTCTGCTGCACTTGCCTATACGATGCTTTATTGCACACATTTGTTGTTTTCGAGTTTATGAAGGTCTGCCCGCCCGGAGGCACTGTAAGTGAGCGTATAAAGTATGCTCACCTGTTGAGGCTTGACCCCGACGTGTATCCCTCACGTCTTAAAGATATATTTTGTAATACCAAAGGGATAAATTTTCATAAAAACAGCTGATTTTGGCGCTGTGTATTTAATGCCTAAAGTTTGTATAGTTTAATCTCAAAGTATGACGGTTGCACTGATGGTTAATGAAACCAGTGTAATGTGCTTCCGTTGGTCCTACTCTTGTTTCTTTATGTTTATAGACGTGTATTGCACAAATACTGCACTCATTCATTTATATACTGTAAACATTAAACAACGCGTCTGCTGCACTTGCGTATAAGAAGCTTTATTGCACAAATACGGCACTCATTCATTTATATACGTTAAACATTAAACAAAGCGTCTGCTGCACTTGCGTATAAGATGCTTTATTGCACAAATACTGCACCCATTCATTTATATACGGTAAACATTAAACAAAGCGTCTGCTGCACTAGCGTATAATATGCTTTATTGCACAAATACTGCACCCATTCATTTATATACTGTAAACATTAAACAAAGCGGCTGCTGCACTTGCGTATAAGATGCTTTATTGCATAAATACTGCACCCATTCATTTATATACTGTAAACATTAAACAATGCGTCTGCTGCACTTGCGTATAAGATGCTTTATTGCACAAATACTGCACCCATTCATTTATATACTGTAAACATTAAACAAAGCGTCTGCTGCACTTGCGTATAAGATGCTTTATTGCATAAATACTGCACCCATTCATTTATATACTGTAAACATTAAACAAAGCGTCTGCTGCACTTGCGTATAAGATGCTTTATTGCACAAATACTGCACCCATTCATTTATATACTGTAAACATTAAACAATGCGTCTGCTGCACTTGCGTGTAAGATGCTTTATTGCACAAATACTGCACCCATTCATTTATATACTGTAAACATTAAACAATGCGTCTGCTGCACTTGCGTATACGATGCTTTATTGCACAAATACTGCACCCATTCATTTATATACTGTAAACATTAAACAATGCGTCTGCTGCACTTGCGTGTAAGATGCTTTATTGCACAAATACTGCACTCATTCATTTATATACGGTGTATTCAATTTGGCTTTGTGACAATAAAAATAAATCTCATGTGGATACATAATATATATGGACGACGTGAAAGTAAATATATACGATAATGTAATTGTACACGTAGCCCAATCCAATCAGTGGGGTGAGGGTGTTCTCAAACTATTGCAAACAGAAGACATTTGAAGTGCATTAATATCATTATCGCACAAAGACCAACATTTTCAGTAATATTTCTCTGCTTTCCTAAATAGTCAGACAACGTCATTAAGCTTCACGGAAAGATCCTTACGGAACAGAACTTGCACTGAACACAAGTTCATATGGTCATGTAACAGTATTTATCGCACGCAACAGAGCTTGCACTGAACAAAAGTTAATATTATTACTTAACAGTACTTCTCGCAACAGATCTGGCACTGAACACAAGTTAATATTATTACTTAACAGTACTTCTCGCAACAGAGCTTGCACTGAACACAAGTTAATATTGTTACTTATCAGTACTTCTCGCAACAGAGCTTGCACTGAACACAAGTTAATATTGTTACTTAACAGTACTTCTCGCAACAGAGCTTGCACTGAGCACAAGTTCATATTGTTACTTAGCAGTACTTCTCGCAACAGAGCTTGCACTGAACACAAGTTAATATTGTTACTTAACAGTACTTCCCGCAACAGAACTTGCACTGAACACAAGTTAATATTGTTACTTAACAGTATTTCTCGCAACAGAGCTTGCACTGAACACAAGTTAATATTGTTACTTAACAGTATTTCTCCCAACAGATCTGGCACTGAACACAAGTTAATATTGTTACTTAACAGTATTTCTCCCAACATATCTGGCACTGAACACAAGTTAATATTGTTACTTAACAGTATTTCTCGCAACAGAGCTTGCACTGAACACAAGTTAATATTGTTACTTAACAGTATTTCTCCCAACAGATCTGGCACTGAACACAAGTTAATATTGTTACTTAACAGTATTTCTCCCAACATATCTGGCACTGAACACAAGTTAATATTGTTACTTAACAGTATTTCTCGCAACAGAGCTTGCACTGAACACAAGTTAATATTGTTACTTAACAGTATTTCTCCCAACAGATCTGGCACTGAACACAAGTTAATATTGTTACTTAACAGTATTTCTCCCAACAGATCTGGCACTGAACACAAGTTAATATTGTTACTTAACAGTATTTCTCGCAACAGAGCTTGCACTGAACACAAGTTAATATTGTTACTTAACAGTATTTCTCCCAACAGATCTGGCACTGAACACAAGTTAATATTGTTACTTAACAGTATTTCTCCCAACAGATCAGGCACTGAACACAAGTTAATATTGTTACTTAACAGTATTTCTCCCAACAGATCTGGCACTGAACACAAGTTAATATTGTTACTTAACAGTATTTCCCGCAACAGAGCTTGCACTGAACACAAGTTAATATTGTTACTTAACAGTATTTCTCCCAACAGATCTGGCACTGAACACAAGTTAATATTGTTACTTAACAGTATTTCCCGCAACAGAACTTGCACTGAACACAAGTTAATATTGTTACTTAACAGTATTTCCCCCAACATATATGGCACTGAACACAAGTTAATAGTGTTACTTAACAGTATTTCCCGCAACAGAACTTGCACTGAACACAAGTTAATATTGTTACTTAACAGTATTTCTAGCAACAGGTCTGGCACTGAACACAAGTTAATATTGTTACTTAACAGTATTTCCCGCAACAGAACTTGCACTGAACACAAGTTAATATTGTTACTTAACAGTATTTCTCCCAACATATCTGGCACTGAACACAAGTTAATATTGTTACTTAACAGTATTTCCCGCAACAGAACTTGCACTGAACACAAGTTAATATTGTTACTTAACAGTATTTCTAGCAACAGATCTGGCACTGAACACAAGTTAATATTGTTACTTAACAGTATTTCTCGCAACAGAGCTTGCACTGAACACAAGTTAATATTGATACTTAACAGTATTTCTCGCAACAGAGCTTGCACTGAACACAAGTTAATATTGTTACTTAACAGTATTTCTCGCAACAGAGCTTGCACTTAACACAAGTTAATATTGTTACTTAACAGTACCTCTCGCAACAGAGCTTGCACTGAACACAAGTTAATGTTGTTACTTAACAGTATTTCTCGCAACAGAGCTTGCACTGAACACAAGTTAATATTGTTACTTAACAGTATTTCTCCCAACAGATCTGGCACTGAACACATGTTAATATTGTTACTTAACAGTATTTTCCGCAACAGAACTTGCACTGAACACAAGTTAATATTGTTACATAACAGTATTTTCCGCAGCAGAACTTGCACTGAACACAAGTTAATATTGTTACTTAACAGTATTTTCCGCAACAGAACTTGCACTGAACACAAGTTAATATTGTTACTTAACAGTATTTCTCGCAACAGATCTGGCACTGAACACAAGTTAATATTGTTACTTAACAGTATTTCTCGCAACAGATCTGGCACTGAACACAAGTTAATATTGTTACCTAACAGTATTTCTCGCAACAGAACTTGTACTGAACACAAGTTAATATTGTTACTTAACAGTATTTCTCGCAACAGAGCTTGCACTGAACACAAGTTAATATTGTTACTTAACAGTATTTCTCCCAACAGATCTGGCACTGAACACATGTTAATATTGTTACTTAACAGTATTTCTCCCAACAGATCTGGCACTGAACACAAGTTAATATTGTTGCTTAACAGTATTTCTCGCAACAGAACTTGTACTGAGCACAAGTTAATAGTGTTACTTAACAGTATTTCTCGCAACAGATCAGGCACTGAACACAAGTTAATATTGTTATTTAACAGTATTTCTCGCAAAAGATCTGGCACTGAACACAAGCTAATATTGTTACTTAACAGTATTTCTCGCAACAGATCTGGCACTGAACACAAGTTAATGTTGTTACTTAACAGTATTTCTCGCAACATATCTGGCACTGAACACAAGTTAATATTGTTACTTAACAGTATGTCTCGCAACAGATCTGGCACTGAACACAAGTTAATATTGTTACTTAACAGTATTTCTCGCAACAGAACTTGTGCTGAGCACAAGTTAATAGTGTTACTTAACAGTATTTCTCGCAACATATCTGGCACTGAACACAAGTTAATATTGTTACTTAACTGTATTTCCCGCAACAGATCTGGCACTGAACACAAATTAATGTTGTTACTTAACAGTATTTCTCCCAACAGATCTGGCACTGAACACAAGTTAATATTGTTACTTAACAGTATTTCTCGCAACAGATCTGGCACTGAACACAAGTTAATATTGTTACTTAACAGTATTTCTCGCAACAGAACTTGTACTGAGCACAAGTTAATAGTGTTACTTAACAGTATTTCTCGCAACAGATCAGGCACTGAACACAAGTTAATATTGTTACTTAACAGTATTTCTCGCAAAAGATCTGGCACTGAACACAAGTTAATATTGTTACTTAACAGTATTTCTCGCAACAGATCTGGCACAGAACACAAATTAATCTTGTTACTTAACAGTATTTCTCCCAACAGATCTGGCACTGAACACAAGTTAATATTATTACCTATCAGTATTTCTCGCAACAGATCAGGCACTGAACACAAGTTAATATTGTTACTTAACAGTATTTCTCGCAACAGAGCTTGCACTGAACACAAGTTCATATGGTCATTTAACAGTATTGTTCGCAACAGAGCTTGCACACGTTAATATTGTCGTTTGGGCTGGGGCGGGAAGGTTTCCATGCCCTAAGATGACGGCATCCAGAGCTTGCAGCATGCCTGGGCTGGGGCGGGAAGGTTTCCATGCCCTAAGATGACGGCATCCTGAGCTTGCAGCAAGCCTGTGCTGGGGCGGGAAGGTTTCCATGCCCTCAGATGACGACATCCAGAGCTTGCAGCATGCCTGGGCAGGAGCGGGAAGGTTTCCATGCCCTAAGATGACGGCATCCAGAGCTTGCAGCATGCCTGTGCAGGAGCGGGAAGGTTTCCATGCCCTAAGATGACGACATGCAGAGCTTGCAGCATGCCTGGGCTGGGGCGGGAATGTTTCCATGCCCTAAGATGACGACATCCAGAGCCTTGCAGCATGCCTGGGCAGGAGCGGGAAGGTTTCCATGCCCTAAGATGACGGCATCCAGAGCTTGCAGCATGCATGGGCAGGAGCGGGAAGGTTTCCATGCCCTAAGATGACGGCATCCAGAGCTGGCAGCATTCCTGGGCTTGGGCGGGAAGGTTTCCATGCCCTAAGATGACGGCATCCTGAGCTTGCAGCAAGCCTGTGCTGGGGCGGGAAGGTTTCCATGCCCTCAGATGACGACATTCAGAGCTTGCAGCATGCCTGGGCAGGAGCGGGAATGTTTCCATGCCCTAAGATGACGACATGCAGAGCTTGCAGCATGCCTGGGCAGGAGCGGGAAGGTTTCCATGCCCTAAGATGACGACATACAGAGCTTGCAGCATGCCTGGGCTGGGGCGGGAAGGTTTCCATGCCCTAAGATGAGGACATCCAGAGCCTTGCAGGATGCCTGGGCAGGAGCGGGAAGGTTTCCATGCCCAAAGATGACGGCATCCAGAGCTTGCAGCATGCCTGGGCAGGAGCGGGAAGGTTTCCATGCCCTAAGATGACGGCATCCAGAGCTTGCAGCATGCCTGTGCTGGGGCGGGAAGGTTTCCATGCCCTAAGATGACGGCATCCTGAGCTTGCAGCAAGCCTGTGCTGGGGCGGGAAGGTTTCCATGCCCTCAGATGACGACATCCAGAGCTTGCAGCATGCCTGGGCAAGGAGCGGGAAGGTTTCCATGCCCTAAGATGACGGCATCCAGAGCTTGCAGCATGCCTGGGCAGGAGCGGGAAGGTTTCCATGCCCTAAGATGACGGCATCCAGAGCTTGCAGCATGCCTGGGCAGGAGCGGGAAGGTTTCCATGCCCTAAGATGACGACATGCAGAGCTTGCAGCATGCCTGGGCTGGGGCGAGAAGGTTTCCATGCCCTAAGATGACGACATCCAGAGCCTTGCAGCATGCCTGGGCAGGAGCGGGAAGGTTTCCATGCCCTAAGATGACGGCATCCAGAGCTTGCAGCATGCCTGGGCAGGAGCGGGAAGGTTTCCATGCCCTAAGATGACGGCATCCAGAGCTTGCAGCATGCCTGGGCAGGAGCGGGAAGGTTTCCATGCCCTAAGATGACGGCATCCAGAGCTTGCAGCATGCCTGGGCAGGAGCGGGAAGGTTTCCATGCCCTAAGATGACGGCATCCAGAGCTTGCAGCATGCCTGGGCAGGAGCGGGAAGGTTTCCATGCCCTAAGATGACGGCATCCAGAGCTTACAGCATGTCATTATCAGGTCGAGGAGCGGGAAGGTTTCCATGCCCTAAGATGACGGCATCCAGAGCATGCAGCATGCCTGGGCAGGAGCGGGAAGGTTTCCATGCCCTAAGATGACGACATGCAGAGCTTGCAGCATGCCTGGGCTGGGGCGGGAAGGTTTCCATGCCCTAAGATGACGACATCCAGAGCCTTGCAGCATGCCTGGGCAGGAGCGGGAAGGTTTCCATGCCCTAAGATGACGGCATCCAGAGCTTGCAGCATGCCTGGGCTGGGGCGGGAAGGTTTCCATGCCCTAAGATGACGGCATCCAGAGCTTGCAGCATGCCTGGGCAGGAGCGGGAAGGTTTCCATGCCCTAAGATGACGGCATCCAGAGCCTTGCAGCATGCCTGGGCAGGAGCGGGAAGGTTTCCATGCCCTAAGATGACGGCATCCAGAGCTTGCAGCATGCCTGGGCTGGGGCGGGAAGGTCTCCATGCCCTAAGATGACGGCATCCAGAGCTTGCAGCATGCCTGGGCAGGAGCGGGAAGGTCCATGCCCTAAGATGACGCATCAGAGCTTCAGCATGCCGGCGGCGGGAAGGTTTCCATGCCCTAAGATGACGGCATCCAGAGCTTGCAGCATGCCTGGGCAGGAGCGGGAAGGTTTCCATGCCCTAAGATGACGGCATCCAGAGCTTACAGCATGTCATCATCAGGTCGAGGAGCGGGAAGGTTTCCATGCCCTAAGATGACGGCATCCAGAGCTTACAGCATGTCATTATCAGGTCGAGGAGCGGGAAGGTTTCCATGCCCTAAGATGACGGCATCCAGAGCTTACAGCATGTCATTATCAGGTCGAGGAGCGGGAAGGTTTCCATGCCCTAAGATGACGGCATCCAGAGCTTACAGCATGTCATTATCAGGTCGAGGAGCGGGAAGGTTTCCATGCCCTAAGATGACGGCATCCAGAGCTTACAGCATGTCATTATCAGGTCGAGGAGCGGGAAGGTTTCCATGCCCTAAGATGACGGCATCCAGAGCTTACAGCATGTCATTATCAGGTCGAGAGCGGGAAGGTTTCCATGCCCTAAGATGACGGCATCCAGAGCTTACAGCATGTCATTATCAGGTCGAGGAGCGGGAAGGTTTCCATGCCCTAAGATGACGGCATCCAGAGCTTACAGCATGTCATTATCAGGTCGAGGAGCGGGAAGGTTTCCATGCCCTAAGATGACGGCATCCAGAGCTTACAGCATGTCATTATCAGGTCGAGGAGCGGGAAGGTTTCCATGCCCTAAGATGACGGCATCCAGAGCTTACAGCATGTCATTATCAGGTCGAGGAGCGGGAAGGTTTCCATGCCCTAAGATGACGGCATCCAGAGCTTACAGCATGTCATTATCAGGTCGAGGAGCGGGAAGGTTTCCATGCCCTAAGATGACGGCATCCAGAGCTTACAGCATGTCATCATCAGGTCGAGGAGCGGGAAGGTTTCCATGCCCTAAGATGACGGCATCCAGAGCTTACAGCATGTTCATCAGGTCGAGGAGCGGGAAGGTTTCCATGCCCTAAGATGACGGCATCCAGAGCTTACAGCATGTCATTATCAGGTCGAGGAGCGGGAAGGTTTCCATGCCCTAAGATGACGGCATCCAGAGCTTACAGCATGTCATTATCAGGTCGAGGAGCGGGAAGGTTTCCATGCCCTAAGATGACGGCATCCAGAGCTTACAGCATGTCATTATCAGGTCGAGGAGCGGGAAGGTTTCCATGCCCTAAGATGACGGCATCCAGAGCTTACAGCATGTCATTATCAGGTCGAGGAGCGGGAAGGTTTCCATGCCCTAAGATGACGGCATCCAGAGCTTACAGCATGTCATTATCAGGTCGAGGAGCGGGAAGGTTTCCATGCCCTAAGATGACGGCATCCAGAGCTTACAGCATGTCATTATCAGGTCGAGGAGCGGGAAGGTTTCCATGCCCTAAGATGACGGCATCCAGAGCTTACAGCATGTCATTATCAGGTCGAGGAGCGGGAAGGTTTCCATGCCCTAAGATGACGGCATCCAGAGCTTACAGCATGTCATTATCAGGTCGAGGAGCGGGAAGGTTTCCATGCCCTAAGATGACGGCATCCAGAGCTTACAGCATGTCATTATCAGGTCGAGGAGCGGGAAGGTTCCATGCCCTAAGATGACGGCATCCAGAGCTTACAGCATGTCATTATCAGGTCGAGGAGCGGGAAGGTTTCCATGCCCTAAGATGACGGCATCCAGAGCTTACAGCATGTCATTATCAGGTCGAGGAGCGGGAAGGTTTCCATGCCCTAAGATGACGGCATCCAGAGCTTACAGCATGTCATCATCAGGTCGAGGAGCGGGAAGGTTTCCATGCCCTAAGATGACGGCATCCAGAGCTTACAGCATGTCATCATCAGGTCGAGGAGCGGGAAGGTTTCCATGCCCTAAGATGACGGCATCCAGAGCTTACAGCATGTCATCATCAGGTCGAGGAGCGGGAAGGTTTCCATGCCCTAAGATGACGGCATCCAGAGCTTACAGCATGTCATCATCAGGTCGAGGAGCGGGAAGGTTTCCATGCCCTAAGATGACGGCATCCAGAGCTTACAGCATGTCATCATCAGGTCGAGGAGCGGGAAGGTTTCCATGCCCTAAGATGACGGCATCCAGAGCTTACAGCATGTCATCATCAGGTCGAGGAGCGGGAAGGTTTCCATGCCCTAAGATGACGGCATCCAGAGCTTACAGCATGTCATCATCAGGTCGAGGAGCGGGAAGGTTTCCATGCCCTAAGATGACGGCATCCAGAGCTTACAGCATGTCATCATCAGGTCGAGGAGCGGGAAGGTTTCCATGCCCTAAGATGACGGCATCCAGAGCTTACAGCATGTCATCATCAGGTCGAGGAGCGGGAAGGTTTCCATGCCCTAAGATGACGGCATCCAGAGCTTACAGCATGTCATCATCAGGTCGAGGAGCGGGAAGGTTTCCATGCCCTAAGATGACGGCATCCAGAGCTTACAGCATGTCATTATCAGGTCGAGGAGCGGGAAGGTTTCCATGCCCTAAGATGACGGCATCCAGAGCTTACAGCATGTCATTATCAGGTCGAGGAGCGGGAAGGTTTCCATGCCCTAAGATGACGGCATCCAGAGCTTGCAGCATGCCTGGGCAGGAGCGGGAAGGTTTCCATGCCCTAAGATGACGACATGCAGAGCTTGCAGCATGCCTGGGCTGGGGCGGGAAGGTTTCCATGCCCTAAGATGACGACATCCAGAGCTTGCAGCATGCCTGGGCAGGAGCGGGAAGGTTTCCATGCCCTAAGATGACGGCATCCAGAGCTTGCAGCATGCCTGGGCTGGGGCGGGAAGGTTTCCATGCCCTAAGATGACGGCATCCAGAGCTTGCAGCATGCCTGGGCAGGAGCGGGAAGGTTTCCATGCCCTAAGATGACGGCATCCAGAGCTTGCAGCATGCCAGGTCAGGAGCGGGAAGGTTTCCATGCCCTAAGATGACGGCATCCAGAGCTTGCAGCATGCCAGGTCAGGAGCGGGAAGGTTTCCATGCCCTAAGATGACGGCATCCAGAGCTTACAGCATGTCATTATCAGGTCGAGGAGCGGGAAGGTTTCCATGCCCTAAGATGACGGCATCCAGAGCTTACAGCATGTCATTATCAGGTCGAGGAGCGGGAAGGTTTCCATGCCCTAAGATGACGGCATCCAGAGCTTACAGCATGTCATTATCAGGTCGAGGAGCGGGAAGGTTTCCATGCCCTAAGATGACGGCATCCAGAGCTTACAGCATGGATTTGATGCATCTCCATGTTACGAATAAACGATAACAACGATAACAACGATAACAACGATAACAACGTATACGAGAGACAACGATAACAACGATAACAACGATAACAACGATAACAACGATAACAACGATAACAACGATAACAATGATAACAACGATAACAACGATAACAACGATAACAACGATAACAACGATAACAACAATAACAACGATAACAACGATAACAACGATAACAACGATAACAAGGATAACAACGATAACAACGATAACAACAATAACAACGATAACAACGATAACAACGATAACAACGATAACAACGTATACGAGAGACGCGATGTTTTCGCATCTTTTGCTCACAACATACATCAGATGTTCTACTGTACAGGTGAAACGCCGGAAACCATGCTGCAACTACTGGTTTATACAACTTTTATTTGAGCTCGATTGCGACTTATATTAATCACTCCCGAGACCTCATTCCTGATGGAATCCATCGCCACGAGGGAGAGAGAAGACGCAACATGGAATGTAAATGCCGTGCCTAAGGGCACAATCGTAACGGAACGTAACGAACTCCGGACCTTTCGCGTCTGAAGCGAACGCGCATCCACAGAGCTATCACGACAGCTACTGGCAGACTACATCCTCGTACACGGTAAATGCTTAGTACTATTAATAGGATATTTGTTTGCTTCAGTGAATGATCGAATTATATTTCACCGAATTAACATTGTAGTCCATGGGCCCGGACCCAAAATTTCACACATCGGTACCACCTGAGGTGGCAAATTCTAGTGTTTTTTTTGAAGAGATACATGTCTATAGATGTTGTTCATATGTGATAACCTTTGCAGATGAGTAGCTTAAGGTCACTAAAAATGCACTTTCGGAAGGGACCCCCTGATCAGAAATATGGTATTTTGACACAAATAAACAACACACTGCTGATGTTTAGCATACTGGTAATGTATTAATATTGCAATTTTAGCAAGACATATATATAACAACATGAACTGTAGACACTAGTTAAACTAATATTTAGGGTGATGAGTCTGATGACTCAGAGTTATCTAGCAATTAATACTATGTCACCTTGATAAAACATTGCATCTCAGATCTAGCTGTTATGTAGGATGATAAAGCAATATTGACACTCCAAAATATTTACTCTTTAAGAGCTGACAGTCATGCAAAGCTTTGTAACATGTTGTTTCATTCACATAATATAGTTATCTTCATCATCATCTTCAGCATCTTCAGCATCTTCTTCATCCTCTAAATCAGGCTGGATGATGTCATCCTCCTCATCTGCCATCTGGTTGGAGCATGTTGGCAAGCGACACATTGGGGTACATTTGAGGTTATTGGCAATACATGGGCAGCTTCTGGCATCACATGAACGGCTACAGTTGCACTTCATGAGTTACAAGACTGCTGCAGGAGCTGGTAATCCAGTCATCCACTGGATGTCTAGGTGCCCTTCATCATCAATCATCCATCCACAATCTTTGGGGCTGGGAACATCAGGTTCACACTGAAGGGAGCGTCGCCAGATACCAGCTTGATAGTTTGCACGTTGTGCATGCATATGTAAGCAGTCCATGCATGGGGGAAGGTGTGCAGAGTTACCTTCACCCCTCTTGGCATAGAAGAGTTGATATCGACATTCATTGACATCACATGAACTTCCCTTGGATACATACATATGGCACATGAAGGCCTCAAGCTTCTGGATAAGTTCTGGTGAAATATCCCATGATTCTCCAAGTTCACCAAAGCACTGTTGGTATGTATGCTCCTTCTTCATGCGTTTCAGGGCTCCTAGCTTCCCTTTCCCAGTAAAGGCACTCACTGTATCACACCCTGTATATGCATGTAGACCAACCAAGGCTATGCACACATCAATACCTAGGTTTCTTGCTACCTTGTTGATGTCAATGTATTTGCGGCGGTTCTGTGTTCCCACTTTCTGATATAGCTGGCATGGAATGGTGTGGCTGAAGCCAAGGGCGAGCACAAGTATGTCTGTATCTTCAGCAGTGATGACAGCTGCTTTGTACCCATCCTTTGCCATATGTGCTGCATGCAACAGAACGCATGTGTCTGCCTCATCATGTGTTGATTTGAGCTCGGCAATTGCTTCCCAGTTGTCCTTGGTGATCTTGAAGCAGTGATCCTCGCAGGTGGCATAAAGAATCTTGTCACCCAACCTGCCTCTGTGTTCTGGCTTCTTCCACTCTTCAACCAGAAATTTGATGAGGCTTGATTTGTTGAATGGACTGCATAGGAATTTTCTCCATTGATGAATTGTGTGTCCTGCTGCAATGTTCTTGAATTGCAGGCTCTTGCTTGCTCCACGGTTGCATCTCTCAGCATTCTTGATGGACACGTCTCGGTACACATCAAACACAACATCAATTCTGTGGCTGTTGACACCTTCATGTAATACCAGTTAGTTGTGTCATCTCTGCATAGTAGACAGGCATGTAACGGGCATAATTAATCTTGTCGTAGGCGAAGGCCCAGGGGATCATGGCACGGATGGAATTCAAGTGCAGCATCCAATCTCCTTCTCTAGATGCCCGCAACAGACCCAGCATGATGTCCACCATGTCTTTGATAAGATCCCACATACCTGAGACATACAGTCAAACCTTGATATTCCGGACTCCACAAATCCAGATAATTCATTATCCGACACTCTGTTCATGCAACAGAAAAAAAAAATGCTTAAATTCGGAAATCCGGATGATCCGGGTATCCGGACCTGTAACAAACGTGTCCGGATTTCCGAGGTTTGACTGTATATACATACACTGTGACACCCTGTCAGTAATTCAGGCAACTTTGGTGAGCATGGGGCACACAAAAGAAACATGGTAAGCATGGATGTATAGGCATATATATACGGATTATTAGCTACTGGGCAGCCATTTTGAAAATTGGCGGCCATCTTTGTTAAGCTACTCGTGTGCAAAGATTATCACCCCAAAATTTTACCTCCACAAATATACCAACATTGTGGTATGACTTAGAATTTGCCACCTCAGGTGGTACCGATTTTCACTCGGGCCCATGGACTATTGGAAGCATTATTAATATGAATAAGGCAAAGCCTGAACGCGAGCTCAATCATAGATCCATAGCATAGCTAAATCCGATTATAAAAATGAAAGCAGAATTATGAAATCCGTGAGAAAAGATTTCGCAGCATGAAGTTAAAACATTTTTTTATTCATATATGTTATTACATTTATATGAAAACAAGTCTGAAACCCTTTAATAATGAACCAAATGCATTTCCAGTGGCATAATTATTGTTCAGTATTGTTCAGTTTACAATTTTATTTAGCAATAACTGGCAATACCGTATTATAAATTGCATAAATTATACTATTTAGTAAATTGTTGAAAACCTGAACATTGTTAAAACCGGTAATTTGCCAACCGATGAAATTGTAAATTTCAATATATTATCATTATGTCCATCATGTTGTCATACCATGTAATATGTTCCATATGGCATGTGTATAACCTGATATGAAATAAAGTATTTGTGTCCAATGGTATGTTATTACATTAGTTCAATTCGCATGTATATCATTTGCCGAAAAATGTTTATACTGTACAGTAATATTGCTTTTGTTGATTTTATTCCAGTGTATGTGACTTAATCTGGCTCATAAGAACGCTTTCATACGTTAAGAAAGCGTTGAGCCGTACAGGAAAATGAGTTGTGGGAGAATAGTTAAAAGGCTCTTAAACTATTTCCCCACAATTCATCTTCCGTTCGAATATTTTAATTTGATAACATATCTACACTCTCATCACAACTCACGTTACCGTAAAGTTCGCTTTCACTAGTGGTGCTAGTCACGAGTGAGTATAATAGCTTTCTATGTTCATCACAATTCGCGTTACCGTAGAGTAATGAAATGATATTCCTAACAAAATGTTCAAGTAGAAAATACAACTTTAACATACCTTGATTCCAAACAAAAATAACAAATGTCCTGTAATAGTTCATCCAACTATTTTTGTCCTGAGAACAGTCTAAATGTGTGTCCGTCTATACAGGCAAATAGCTGATATTGTATATCCTACCTTACTGTTCATTCACAGGATTTTCACGGGCTAATTGAAAAAGTTGTGAATACAATACCACGCTGAGAATTATAACCTCCCGAGTGTGTATTACGTTTATTTATCGTCGCTACCAGTTGCCCATATGAGCGACTCCTCCTGAAGAGAGTAGTCATTTTACATCTGGAGGATAGTGCAATGATACAGACAGAGACCCATTCCAGAGTCTCCTCTGGTTCTTTTACGTTCACGGTGTAAAGCACCGACACGAGACCACGGTTTAACGTCCCATCTGAAAGACTGTTAATTTTATTAGGGTCAGACGGGGGATCGAACCTGCGATCCCTGGATTACCAGTTCAGCGTGTTACCACTGGACTACAGATCCGTCTGTAGGCTGTACCTAGTGCTTTTATACCTATATTCCAATAAGTCACAAGTTAGGTAATGAGAACTTTTGTTAATTCTGAACTGAATTCGGTAATATTACATGTACGTTCATGATTTCTAATGCAATAAGTAATGTTAATAAATAAATATTAATAAATAAATAAATTAATAAATAATAATTATATAATTATTAATAAATAATATTTTATTGCATTACATTACAATGAAATACGTGGAAAACAATTAGACATAAACGTATGATTAATCATTATTGCTGTAACGATTTAAACTGGGGGGGGGGAGCAACTGGGTTGGGCTATAAGTTATGACAACATAATGCACCAAGTTTCAAATGAAAAACCTTATAGATATCACACGACCTACTTTTGTAAGCTAGTTATGTAACTGAAAAGGCATGCAAAGAGTGCCGGTTTACAGCTAGGCACACATATCAAACCGTTCTTTCCGGGATGAAAAATTGTTTGAGGCCCTGATAGAAAGTTTACATGGTAATATTGAACGTATTGGCGATAGAGATACGTTTATTAGATAAAATGTATTTCTGTTTCTGGTATCAGATGGTAACCTTGGATTCATCGCTAGTCAACCATGGCTTGGATAGCAATGGCGTTGGAGGCAATGTCTTGGCTGGGAGATGGCTGGTGTGCTTTCGAGCAAGCTTCTTGGACTGGTGGATGAAACTGCTGCGCTTTAGACGATTCTTCGTTAGTGCCTCAACTCTCTGCTTCATCGGTTGTTCTTCCTGACCTCGAAACTTCTCTGTCTGTAGAAGAATTCTTGTGTCACGACGTTCTTGCAGTGGCTGGATGGAAGTAATTTTCTCCATGGCCTTGATTGGAGTGCTCTTCATTGCACCTGTGATCAGCCTGAGAGCCTTGTTCTGAACCTTATCAAGTGTCTGTTGGTTGGTCTTGGCTGATGTTGTCCAGGCGGTGGATCCATATTCCAGGTGAGGCCTGACCACACCTTGGTAAATAGTCTTCAAGATGTGATCATTGGCACCCCATGTGGTGCCAGCAAGCTTCCGAAGGATTGCAAGCTTGCGCTTGGCTTTGGCCTCTGCTTTCTGGATATGTTGCTTCCATGTCTGCCGTCTGTCAAATGTCACCCCCAAGTATGTTGGCTCGTTGTCCGTCTTCAAGGCAGTTCCACCGACTTTGATGGTTCCAGCTTTCTGTTTGGTGGAAAGTGTGAAGAGTGTGGTTGACGACTTCTCCTTATTAATAGAGATGCACCAGTCTTCTGCTCATGCTGTGAGCTTGTCTGCGGCCATCTGCATTCTGTATGTGGCAGTCGTTGCATGTTCTTCAACACACCACATGACCAAGTCGTCAGCATAGAGTGCTGCTTTGATACCATGTGGCAGCTCTGCAAGCAAGTCATCGATGAAGATGAGGAACAGCGTAGGCGAGATCACTCCTCCTTGAGGAACACCGTGTCGGATGAGGAATTTCTTGCTCTTCTGGTTGTCAACAAGTACTCTGGCTCTGCGATTTGGTCCATCGAAGCATCTTGTCGGCAATTCCACATCATTGCATCTTGACCAGCAGCATCAGTCCAGATTTTGTCAAAAGCCTTCTGGAGGTCTATCCAGGTTGCAAAAACTACCTTCCGGTCTTGGAATGCATCCTCAACTTCCTGAGCGAGGTATGTTGCCTGGTCCTCTGTGCATCTGAACTGTCGGAATCCTGCTTGTTCCTTGGATAGGAGGTTTTCTGTCTCAAGGTACCACATGAGTCTCTTGTTAACTATCCTCTCCATTGTCTTGACCACACATTAGTGAGACTAATAGGGCGATAGCTGGAAGCTTTCTTTCTATCCTTGCCGTTCTTGTAGATTGGGATAACGGTGGCTTCCTTCCAGATCTGCGGACCTATGCCTTCTTCCCAGCTAAGATTGAAGATGTCAAGAAGTTTCAGCATGGCTGAGCATCCAAGATGAGTTAGCATCTCATTGGAGATTCCATCTGGTCCAGGTGACTTCCTCTTTTTCAGTTGTCTGAGCGCTGTGTACAGTTCCTGGTATGTAAGTGGACGTTTCATGGAGTCTTGTTCCGTATGCCTTTTACTTCTATCCTTCTGTTCTTTCCGTGCCTCTCTTTGCTGTTGGCGTGTGACTTTGATGTTGCCCTCTTTCTGGTAGGCTTTGGCGAGACGGTCTGCAGTCTCTTTGCCGGTCAACAGTTTCCCATCCTCATCCAACGTGATTTTCTGTCTGCTATTTTCTTCATCATTTAGCTGTTTCGTGAGCCTCCACAACTTCCTCCCGTCCTTCTCAAGGTTCAGGGCAGCATTTTTCTCCCTCCAACTTCGTCGTGTAGCTTCCAGTTTAGATTTTTGAAACTGTGCCTTTGCTTTTTGAAGTTGTTCATGGTTTTCTTGTGATGGCTGTTCTTCTGCCCTGTTCCTTGCTTCAGTGAGTTCATCTTGAATGGTCTGCAACTGATTGGTCCAGTAGGGCTTGTATTCTCTTCTCGCACCTCTAGGGATGGTTTCATGGTAAGCTTTGAGTATGCAGCTGTTGAACTCTTTCACCACGTTATTCGTCCTTGTACCTGTATGCCTCGAGTAAGAGAATTGGACCGAATAGCAAAGAGACTCCACTTGGCTTTCTTGTAGTTCCATCTAGGGTAGGGATGGTCTGTATGTATCACTTCACTGCTGATTGTGAGGAACACTGGTTTGTGGTCACTTCCACCAAGTTGATCGCCAACTTCTCTAACCGTACCTTTCTGGATGTCCTCTGTGCAGAATGCTAGATCTGGAGAGGTAGTAGTGTGCCATCGCCTAGAGTAGAAGGTTGGTACATCATAGGGCTGGTTGACAAGGATCAAGTTGTGCTCATCCTGCCAGTCCTCCACTTCATCCCCACGCATATCAGACTGTGCATATCCCAAACTCTGGGAATGACTATTGAAATCACCAACAACCATGTATCGACTGTTTGAGATTTCAATAGTGTCAAGAGCAAGGGCTTTGTCATTTGGGCAGTAGTAGTTGACGAGGCTCAACTCAGATGATTTGGTCTTGATCTTGAACTCCTGGTATTCCGCTCCTTCAAGGTAGGTTTTCACTTCGCTCGCATTGATGTTGTTCCGGACTAGAGTGAGCACACCACCCTTGTGTCTGTCTTGTCGGTCTGCTCGGAGGCACTGGTAGCCTCGTACTTTGAACGTCTTGTCTTTGTTCAGGTGTGCTTCCTGTATGCAGCAAACACTTACCTCTTTGTCCTGTAGTACTTGCTCCAGTTCAGTCTTTTTGTTAAAGACTCTTTCAGCATTCCACTGCATGAGCACAAGAGCTTTCTGCTTCACGTTTCGGCCAGTAGCTGTCCTTCGCCGTCCCCTGGCTCCACAAGGCGGCTTAGGGTGACCTCCAGTAGCTAGGGATGGGTTCCTTCGAGGTATGGAACCCGGCACTGTACCTGCCTGGCGGGTCTTCACAGGTCCAGCACTATCTCGGTTTACTCTTTCTGTCATTGTGATTCATTTTGCGTTTATGCGTCAAGGATACATTTGAGAATTAATAGTTCAACTTTCGCCACAATCAATGTAAAACATAATACTGTACCTTTGATTAGTTTCATTGCAACGTGACATATCTTGTTTTACTGTCCGTGCTCATTTCAGTAGTTTGCACCTTCAATGCATTGTTGGTCTATTCTGCTGTTGATGTTTTGCACCGTTTCATTCTTGTGTTAAAATTTATTTTGTTTCAATATTCTTCTATAATTCAAATGGCTCATCGAACTACACCATGGCATCTTAGTTGATGCCTACTACTTCCACCACCCAGTCTGTTAGTTTAGCATATGGGCTTGTTTCATTTACGGTGATTTCAATTGCAAAAGAAGAGATGTAATTTATCTTGCATTTTGTGACTAGACCATAACAAAAGCTCAATGATTCTCCAGGCATATTTTAATCTTCTAGTAGTGCAAATTGCACCTACTGCATGTAGCTGTGAAACAGTATCCAGTTAATTTACTGTTTGCATACGACGATATTTTACTACAATTTGTTTTTATACGAGGGGCAAAATTCAACAGCCATAAATTATACCGGGTCTAGACGTGTTTTAGATGTGTTCTTTGTTTATAGGAACTTAATATCAAGTCATGTTAGAATTCTAGTTGTGAAACTAGTGTTTATAGTTTCATGTGGCAGGAACTGTTTAGTTTAAACATGATTTATTTCAGTATTTTATATGTAAACACGAAATTAACGATTTGCATATATATTAACAACAGTAAACTGAAAGGGATTAGAACGAAAGAAAACGTATACAGTTCTTCTCCAGATCAATTGGAGATACTGAATAATATATTTAATAATGAATACTAAAAATCTGTTCAAGGTATATGATAAGCAATTTGAAATGATTATGTGACCCACAATTTATGATATCAGTGAGTGAAAAGTCTTGGATGTTAATTGGAACGGAACTGTTTGTAGTTGCAAAACAACATTTCACCTTAAAATATGTGCATGTTCACTAAGCATGTGTAACAATGCATCAACCTGTGCTTTAGTATGCATGTATAGATTTTGTTTTACGTAGTTTATAATATTTACAAGTTATAATATGGAGTACTCTTCATACACCCGCATATAAGATTTCATAGCCATCAATCCTATACGCGACAATGCGCTTAATGACGAGTCTGTAATGTGACATGCGGAATGCATCATGAAACCCGAACCATGGAGGTATATATATATTACTTGGTTTAATCAAATTAAGATTGAACCCTTTACCTACGACCAAATAACAATGCATTGAATGAGGTAGTTATTTCAATTTTTTTTTATAAATTTTAATTTAATGCCCTTTATCTATTTTTAAATGCACTCAAAAGATAGCATACATATATATATATTGCTGCCGGTTACGGAGCAAATGATCACCTATACTATTCACATTCGTTTAAATAATATAATATTAATATATCACCAGCCATGGCCAATATTTGCCAATACAATAAAACTAAAATAAAATTCATTAAACGTTCATATGTGTTGCGTTATTTGTCTCTAGGTAAATATATATAATTATATAATATAGCAGTATGGATTTAGGTATACCATATTATTCGTACCACATCCAGACGACACATATCATTTTGACGAACTATCTAAGCCTATCTAAGCCTATCTAAGCCTATCTAAGAGATTGTTGTGTTTGTTTTTACTCATTCGAAAGTCGTAAGTTTCTATTGTTTCATGTTTATATCATGCACAAAAAGAAAACCGAGGGAGTTCTGTGAAGTTGGCTTGTAGCTGGTAGTTCGTTTTTTCTGATGTTTATTCACGAATACACGACAAGTTGTTTATTCAGATGTTTATTCACATTTATAAATGTTTATTCGCGAATACACACCCGGGAGTTCATCCAGATGTTTATTAAGATGTTTATACGCGAATACACACCCGGGTGTTCATCAAGATGTTTATTAACATGTTAATACGCGAATACACACACTGGTGTTCATCCAGATGTTTATACGCGAATACACACCCGGGTGTTCATCCAGATGTTTATACGCGAATACACACCCGGGAGTTCATCCAGATGTTTATTAACACGCTTAATCGCGAATACACACCCGGGTGTTAATCCAGATGTTTATTAACATGTTTATACGCGAATACACACCCGGGAGTTCATCCAGATGTTTATTAACATGTTTATACGCGAATACACACCCGGGTGTTCATCCATATGTTTATTAACATGTTTATACGCGAATACACACCCGGGAGTTCATCCAGATGTTTATTAACATGTTTATACGCGAATACACACCCGGGTGTTCATCCAGATGTTTATACGCGAATACACACCCGGGTGTTCATCCAGATGTTTATACGCGAATACACACCCGGGTGTTCATCCAGATGTTATTAACATGTTTATACGCGAATACACACCCGGGAGTTCATCCAGATGTTTATTAACATGTCTATACGCGAATACACACCCGGGTGTTCATCCAGATGTTTATTAACATGTTTATACGCGAATACACACCCGGGAGTTCATCCAGATGTTTATTAACATGTTTATACGCGAATACACACCCGGGTGTTCATCCAGATGTTTATGAACATGTTTATACGCGAATACACACCCGGGAGTTCATCCAGATGTTTATTAACATGTATATACGCGAATACACACCCGGGAGTTCATCCAGATGTTTATTAACATGTTTATACGCGAATACACACCGGGTGTTCATCCAGATATTTATACGCGAATACACACCCGGGTGTTCATCCAGATGTTTATACGCGAATACACACCCGGGTGTTCATCCAGATGTTTATTAACATGTTTATACGCGAATACACACCCGGGAGTTCATCCAGATGTTTATTAACATGTCTATACGCGAATACACACCCGGGAGTTCATCCAGATGTTTATTAACATGTCTATACGCGAATACACACCCGGGTGTTCATCCAGATGTTTATTAACATGTTTATACGCGAATACACACCCGGGAGTTCATCCAGATGTTTATTAACATGTTTATACGCGAATACACACCCGGGTGTTCATCCATATGTTTATGAACATGTTTATACGCGAATACACACCCGGGTGTTCATCCAGATGTTTATGAACATGTTTATACGCGAATACACACCCGGGAGTTCATCCAGATGTTTATGAACATGTTTATACGCGAATACACACAACATTATGTGTTTAAATTGAGATGTTTCTTCACGAATTCTTCACCCAGATTCGATTTTTCAAATTCATGAACATGCTGCAGCGTGTGTCTTACTTTCTAACATATCATGCATTAAACTTATTTCATTCAGATAACAATGTTGCTTTGAGGACCAAATTACGGCGACATCTTCACGAATATACACCCAGATTCGATTTACGATTTTTCAAATTCATGAACATGCTGCATCGTGTGTCTTACTTTCTAACATAGCATGCATTAAACTTACTTCATTCAGATAACAATGTTGCATAGAGGACCAAATTACGGCGACATCGGATTGCTAGAAATGAAAAACTACGTAGAAGGAACGTTCAAATATGCGGAATTCAGGCAACACGGATGGCCTCTCTGGGTTAGCTGGACTGATCGGTTGAACCAGATCCACCAGGTCACGATCGATGATGAACGCGAGGAGGTTACCGTTTACTTTCCTGTGAGTGGAAACGCCCTGGACTGGCGCTACAAAGTTGGCGAGACATTTCGTACGGAATTTGATGCCAAAGTCACTTGGGTCGAAGTGAAATTTTGGTACCTTGGTAAAGAATTGTTTTGTCAACATGGCATCGGGATACATTTACGTGGATATGAACGTGTGGATACCGGCACTGGGACCGTGTGAAGGAAGGATTGGGTACAGGGAAGACCGTTGCTGATATTGCTGCATTTGGGGTGAAACCTGCAGCTATGTAGGCTCGCAGTCAATTGACTTCCTTATCGTGTATCCGAAGAAAGTTAGGCACCGTCCTATGGCGGTATTCGAACTTATTATATCACATAACTTTGCTTGTATTCAGTGCAATACAGTCATCTAATAATTTATTGTATGTACACACGTGTAATAACACATGTAAGGATTATGATTGGTTGAGAGAATAATCATTATAATTGTAAATTAAACTTTAAAATATGCATATTTCTATCATATTGATGTCCGGTTAGCGCAGTGGTTAGCATGTTCGCTTCTCACCAATGCAACCCGGGTTCGATCCTCCGACCGGTAAGTATGTGAGATGTTACGGTGGTCGCCAGATCGGGCAGATGGGTTTTCTCCGGGTACTCCGGTTTCCTCCCACACGAATGACCACATTACGTTTTCATCAGCGCCAACGAGAGTGGTTAATATAAGTTGTTAAAAACTTGCTTCGCAATCGTTGTAAAATGAATAAAGTTTGTAATGGTAATGTAGCCATTTGCAGGTTGCCCGTCCTGGCTATGTCGAAGGAACCTCTATGTAGATGTGTGGACCATTGGTGAGCTACTCGAAGCTGGAACTCTATTCACATTAGAATCATTAAATCTCGACATACCATACAATACATGTACAGTCAAACCTGTGTAAGTGGTCACCTGTATTAAGCAGCCAACCTGTATTAAGTAGCCAACCTGTATTAAGCAGCCAACCTGTATTAAGCAGCCAACCTGTATTAAGTAGCCAACCTGTATTAAGCAGCCAACCTGTATTAAGTAGCCAACCTGTATTAAGCAGCCAACCTGTATTAAGCAGCCAACCTGTATTAAGTAGCCAACCTGTATTAAGCAGCCAACCTGTATTAAGTAGCCAACCTGTATTAAGCAGCCAACCTGTATTAAGTAGCCAACCTGTATTAAGTAGCCAACCTGTATTAAGTAGCCAACCTGTATTAAGCAGCCAACCTGTATTAAGCAGCCAACCTGTATTAAGCAGCCAACCTGTATTAAGTAGCCAACCTGTATTAAGCAGCCAACCTGTATTAAGTAGCCAACCTGTATTAAGCAGCCACCCTGTATTAAGTAGCCAACATGTATTAAGCAGCCAACCTGTATTAAGTAGCCAACCTGTATTAAGCAGCCAACCTGTATTAAGCAGCCAACCTGTATTAAGTAGCCAACCTGTATTAAGCAGCCAACCTGTATTAAGCAGCCAACCTGTATTAAGTAGCCAACCTGTATTAAGCAGCCAACCTGTATTAAGCAGCCAACCTGTATTAAGCAGCCAACCTGTATTAAGCAGCCAACCTGTATTAAGCAACCAACCTGAATTAAGCAGCCAGTTTCCAGATTCCCAATATGCTGCTTTATTATAATTTGACCTCTATTAAACATCCATGTGTGCCAAGCAGCCACTTTCTGTGACTCCCTTGGTTGGCTGCTTAAGGCAGGTTTGAGTGTACATTCAATGGATACCTTTACGTAACATTTTGTTATCAATTGCTTAACAATGATTTTGATAAATCACAATTATCATACCGCAACATCTGGTTAGGATATGGAACAACAATAAAAACAAAGGATTCCAACTGAAAGAACAACATTGAATATACGTGTCTGAATCCATCGCATGAGAATAGTGGAGAGAAGTTGAATATACGTGTCTGAATCCATCGTATGAGAATAGTGGAGAGAAGTTGAATATACGTGTCTGTATCCATCGTATGAGAATAGTGGAGAGAAATTGAATATACGTGTCTGAATCCATCGCATGAGAATAGTGGAGAGAAGTTGAATATACGTGTCTGTATCCATGGTATGAGAATAGTGGAGAGAAGTTGAATATACGTGTCTGTATCCATGGTATGGGAATAGTGGAGAGAAGTTGAATATACGTGTCTGTATCCATCGTATGAGAATAGTGGAGAGACATTGAATATACGTGTCTGTATCCATCGTATGGGAATAGTGGAGATAAGTTGAATATACGTGTCTGTATCCATCGTATGGGAATAGTGGAGAGACATTGAATATACGTGTCTGTATCCATCGTATGGGAATACTGGAGAGAAGTTGAATATACGTGACTGTATCCATGGTATAGGAATAGTGGAGAGAAATTGAATATACGTGTTTGTATCCATGGTATGGGAATAGTGGAGAGAAATTGAATATACGTGTCTGTATCCATCGTATGGGAATAGTGGAGAGAAGTTGAATATACGTGTCTGTATCCATCGTATGAGAATAGTGGAGAGAAGTTGAATATACGTGTCTGAATCCATCGTATGAGAATAGTGGAGAGAGGTTGAATATACGTGTCTGAATCCATTGTATGGGAATAGTGGAGAGAAGTTGAATATACGTGTCTGTATCCATCGTATGAGAATAGTGGAGAGAAGTTGAATATACGTGTCTGAATCCATCGTATGGGAATAGTGGAGAGACATTGAATATACGTGTCTGTAGCCATGGTATGGGAATAGTGGAGAGACATTGAATAAGCTTTTAGCTTTCATTTCAATCCACTTGTATTTACTGTGTACATAATTATTTGTAGTAAATTATGTTATATAATGTCGAATAAATATGTTTAAACCAACAAATTTGACTTTCTCATCGGAGGGAGGTAATTTAATACATTAGACTGTGCTGATTGTTTTTCAATTTTCTCCGCACAGAAAACATCTATAGGAGTGCTGTATTAAGCAGCCAACCTGAATTAAGCAGCCTGTTTCCAGATTCCCAATATGCTGCTTTATTATAAGTTGACCTCTATTAAACATCCATCTGTGCCAAGCAGCCACTTTCTGTGACTCCCTTGGTTGGCTGCGTAAGGCAGGTTTGAGTGTACATTCAATGGATACCTTTACGTAACATTTTGTTATCAATTACTTAACAATGATTTTGATAAATCACAATTATCATACCGCAACATCTGGTTAGGATATGGAACAACAATAAAAACAAAGGATTCCAACTGAAAGAACAAAATTGAATATACGTGTCTGAATCCATCGCATGAGAATAGTGGAGAGAAGTTGAATATACGTGTCTGTATCCATGGTATGAGAATAGTGGAGAGAAGTTGAATATACGTGACTGTATCCATGGTATGGGAATAGTGGAGAGAAGTTGAATATACGTGTCTGTATCCATCGTATGAGAATAGTGGAGAGACATTGAATATACGTGTCTGAATCCATCGTATGAGAATAGTGGAGAGAAGTTGAATATACGTGTCTGTATCCATGGTATGGGAATAGTGGAGAGAAGTTGAATATACGTGTCTGTATCCATGGTATGGGAATAGTGGAGAGAAGTTGAATATACGTGTCTGTATCCATCGTATGAGAATAGTGGAGAGACATTGAATATACGTGTCTGAATCCATCGTATGAGAATAGTGGAGAGAAGTTGAATATACGTGTCTGTATCCATGGTATGGGAATAGTGGAGAGAAGTTGAATATACGTGTCTGTATCCATGGTATGGGAATAGTGGAGAGAAGTTGAATATACGTGTCTGTATCCATCGTATGAGAATAGTGGAGAGACATTGAATATACGTGTCTGAATCCATCGTATGAGAATAGTGGAGAGAAGTTGAATATACGTGTCTGAATCCATCGTATGAGAATAGTGGAGAGAAGTTGAATATACGTGTCTGAATCCATGGTATGAGAATAGTGGAGAGAAGTTGAATATACGTGTCTGAATCCATCGTATGAGAATAGTGGAGAGAAGTTGAATATACGTGTCTGAATCCATCGTATGAGAATAGTGGAGAGAAGTTGAATATACGTGTCTGAATCCATCGTATGAGAATAGTGGAGAGAAGTTGAATATACGTGTCTGAATCCATCGTATGAGAATAGTGGAGAGAAGTTGAATATACGTGTCTGAATCCATCGTATGAGAATAGTGGAGAGAAGTTGAATATACGTGTCTGAATCCATCGTATGAGAATAGTGGAGAGAAGTTGAATATACGTGTCTGAATCCATCGTATGAGAATAGTGGAGAGAAGTTGAATATACGTGTCTGAATCCATCGTATGAGAATAGTGGAGAGACATTTAATAAGCTTTTAGCTTTCATTTCAATCCACTTGTATTTACTGTGTACATAATTATTTGTAGTAAATTATGTTATATAATATCGAATAAATATGTTCAAACCAACAAATCTGACTTTCTCATCGGAGGGAGGTAATTTAATACATTAGACTGTGCTGATTGTTTTTCAATTTTCTCCGCACAGAAAACATCTGTAGGAGTGGAACACGTCTGTATTGATAGCTTCTATAGGTCTTTGAGGGATTAAGAAGTACACATTTTAACTTTTTAATTGTCTCATTTATCCTTAGGTCTAAAGAATACGACACGTGGTTTACATATAATTTTAACTTATATTATAACAAATGTGGTATGAACATATTAACTTGTTTCATAAAACATGAAACGCAAGGAAAACGAAATACAGTTTATTGATGTATCTGTTTCATTGAGTGAAAACAATGGAATTCAACAAACATTCGGAACTTCTCAACTAGTGCTATCGTATCTTTGTGCAGCAATGGTGGCCGAGAAATTCTGATTTTCTAACAACAACTTTCACTGGAATGAGTCCATATTTGTAAGGGAGTGTACAGAGTCTGTGTCGCCAATTATGTGGGCTTGATCAGATACATATGCTCTCGAATATGTGTTTATACAGGCTCTGTACACTACCATATACATATGAACCCATTTCAAGCAGTGATACGTTTGGAGACATAATGATATTATATTGTATATACATATAATGCGTATTCAAAATTACAAGAAATAATACATACTCATAATGATTAGCAAATCTGCTGTCCCGACATGCCCTATTCCCATTAATGGTCCGCAACAATGAGAAACATTAGTCAGTTACTGCCCCTGAATACTCCTAATAGTATATTGGTCCTCTTAATTGGTTTCCTCTGTTTTTATCATTGTTTCATTTGCACCACATGTTTTCCATTCTGTGTGTGTTTTACGTTTATTTATCGTCGCTACCGGTTACCCATATGAGCGACGCCTCCTGAAGAGATTAGTCATTTTAGATTTTGGAGGATAGTGCAATGATACAGACAGATACCCATTCCAGAATCTCCTCTGGTTCTTTTGCGTGCACGGTGTAAAGCACCGACACGAGACCTCGGTTTAACGTCCCATCTGAAAGACTGTTAATTTTATTAGGGTCAGACGGGGGATCGAACCTGTTTTCCATTCGCATCCGTATTTTCGTCTTATAATTATGAACTTATTAAATCTCGACAGATATCCTTTAGCATATCCAATGGATGCCATACTGTAAAAATTGGTTCAATTAATTAACACGATTTTGATAAAATTACATCTATCCTATCTGTTTAGACGACAACAGTAAAAACAAAGGATTCCAACTAAAAAGACCAATATACATTTAGGGATAAATCCGACTTTATCCACCAAGGGAGGTAATAGAAAAAACAGTAATGTCTCTCATTAGAAACCAGGTCCAAATAGGTTTCGTGTCTGGTCATATCAGCCATTGATAATTTGTATAATGACTAAAGGCTAATATAACACACAATGAATGGGGTTTTGTATATGTGTACATGGCATGCCACCGAAGTGGGAATTGAATGTGTTTCGTTTGAAATCATATTTCCATGATACATGAATCGCGGGCTAATAGTTTCCACCGGGGTATGAACTATATACGGCGTGTTTAAAGTGTGTGGAGGCCGAATGCATCCATGCTAATCATAAACACGCCAAATGTAGTTCATACACAGATGGAAACTATTAATCCACGAGTTAGTACTTATATTTACATTAATTATTCTTTCAATGATAGCACACTGAATTTAAAATGTATTTAGTCCTAATATGCTACTTGCCGTGTGCCGGACCTGGTAAATAGATCATCATTGGAACAGCGTAAAAAGTAAAACACGCATTTTCTTGCGAGAAACGTTGCCAAACACTGCGACTGCGCATTACCATATCTTCGAGTGCGCATGTCATTTGCATATCATTAGTGAGGAAATTCATACGAAAATGGATACAAACAGGGCTATGTACGTTCATCGAAGAAAATGCAATAGTGACGTAAATATAAAACAATAATCATCATTACCTCATTGTTCAGTTCGGTGACGTTGTACATGTATTGTACAACATTTTTTAATAACTAGTGACTGTCCGTGGCAGTAACACATTTAACACGGTACGATTTCGAGCCGTCATAGCGCAAGTATTCTCAGCAGCATATTGCTAATAATTTATATCATTCGTATTCCTTATTTAAGTGACATCTTCTAGCCACCTATGTTCCAGAACAGAAAATAAAGGATCACCAAGAAATGTCTTTAATCACCTACTCAGCATTATTTATGCAACATCCTTGGGATTGGTGCGGTGACGCAGTGGTCGAGTGGTCAGATGTGTCATACGAGTTGCTAAGCGACGACGCCATAACGGTTCTGGTTCGAAACCTGGCGTATGCCCATCAATCCTGCCAGTTCACTCTACTTATTCAACAGGTACTCCGTTATGTTTGTCCATAATTGAATGGATGTAGTCAATACCTGTAACGCTCCCTTATATCTAAATGAGCAATGAACACAAAATACGAGTAAATACAGCACGATCGTTGAAGTGGCCGCACATGAAGAAGCCGGAGCATGCTGGGAAATTGTTCCTGAAAAAATAAAAGGAAGATATGATAAATTGTAATTTAGCTAATTTGTCGTTCTGAGTGCCGAAATAAACCACTTAGGCTACGGCCTGTGTCGTTAATTCCTACGCCTCGTAATTCTAGACCATGTTTTATTCGTCATTAAAAAACTGAAAGACCTTAATTGAAGCATCATCACGTCTACTTGGAGTTATATAATCGGTTATTGTGTATTGTTTTCTCAACTTTCACATTACTGCAGCGTACAGTCGCATGTGCTTCTGTATTTCTTGGCCCACACGGTCGTTAGTATGAAACATTCATGGAGCAATACATATCACAAAATCAAATCTTTAATTAATTATTATTGGAATGTATCGGCCTGTGAACATATTTCGCGAACACTCCAAGAGATACTAGTATAGCGCAAGTCTGTATAGTGCCTCGATATTAACCAGCCTGGCCCCCGCCCGCCGTCCTTTACAGATTGTATACACATTCAGAACAACCCGGGCAGATACATCATGCCATTCAGATTTTAATCACGCCTAGTATCTCATTGACCAGGAACTGACTAGAACTAGTTCTTTAATTAGTCCTATCAGTGTTCGCGTGCAAATCCATACATACAGTGAACGATAATATAATACAATTAAAATCATTCAGTGTATCAAGTAACGAATTCAATATGTATATACATGTATATATATATAATACAATAATACATGTATATACAATAAGTATATAGACAGACAGACATTTTATTCAAAACCATTAGGCTAAAACGCCCATGAGGTCAAAACATATGCATGATAGAGATAGCGAACAGAGAAACTACATTGTGTAGTGACAATCTACACAACACACATGATAAAACAGATCATCGTACAAAACAAAGAGAAGGCCCTGTAATTTTATACCCCAAAATCATATGAGATTGATGCAATTTTATTTATTTCATTTTATACGAAAATAGAAAAATTTAGTGCAATAGTCTTTCCAATATGATTTAATTATTTGCACGTATAATACAATGTACATGCATATATACCTTACCCGTATATATATATATATATATATATATATATACATGCTCGATTTGTTTAAACATATTTATTCATTCATAATTACATATCTATTGTATACAGAATGAAAATGGATTTAATCGAAACTTGTTCGATTGACGTTTGCACACACAGACGGATCTGTAGTCCAGTGGTTAACACGTTGGACTGGTAATCCAGGGATCGCAGGTTCGACCCCCCGTCTGACCCTAATAAAATGAAGTCTTTCAGATGAGACTTTAAACAGAGGTCTCGTTTCGGTGTTTTACACCGTGCGCGTAAAAGAACCAGAGGAGACTCTGGAATGGGTCTATGTCTGTATCATTGCACTTTCCTCCAAACATCTAAAATGACTAATCTCTTCAGGCGTCGCTCATATGGTTTAATCATATTTTATTGCTTATTTATATACAATACAATTACAAATATAAACATGGTAAATATATAAGCAAACTGATACAACTGCAATGCTATGCTTATACTTGCACAGTGCACGAATACAATCTAGAAGCAAATGGGTTGGGCAACAAGTTTTACCAACATTAGCTAGTGCCCTCCCCAATAAACCAGATTAATGTTAACAAAATGACCGTAGCGATGTGTACTGTAATAACTATATTATTTTAGATGAAAATAAATGATCAGGATTAGAAAGGACAAAAAATCAAAATAGAAAAAAAAAAATACATATGGACAACCGGTAGCGACGATAAATAACCGTAAAACACACACGCCGTTTGCACACATGTGACTATGTTACATAACGTACACGTTCTTGCATTGGGTTACACAGGGTGCTGATGCTTTCTTGAAAAAAAAGTCATATATTGTGTTCTCACATGTCCGAATTAAATACTGTAAAACTGTATATGGAAGTACGAGTTATATAATGTAGCACGTGATTGATTCCAAATTTCAGAAGTTAGCAGGTTATGGCATATGGCGTTTCGAATTGTTCAAAAGTATAATGGTTACACTGTTGGTTAATGAAAACTGGTTGGATTGTGTTTTCACTGATCTGGTCTCCAGCAGTTGTCGGAGAGGAAGACCCCGTGAATCCCTTAGATCAGTAGTTCAGGCACGGACTACCACCCGAGTAGAACCACCGACTTCCCAAACGCCAGCGTGATAGCTTCCTCACATGAAATAAGTCGCCACCCCACCAGACTCGAACCTATAGGATGAGGGGCAAATGATTTGACACTAAGAACCTTAACCACTCGGCCCCTATTACTCAAATTACCTGTACCTAACGGGACAGAACATAATTGCTGTAATAATTTGTTACATTAACAAGGTCGATTTGACAGAAAATATATCAACTATAAAAAAAGAAGCGTTGTTGATGAGGAATGTGTGGTTGTCACTGGTAATCATATAGTATAACACTGCCATATGTAACCCGTAGTTACAGTTAAACGTTAATTATCACATAACTGTGCTTGTATCCAGTGTACTACAGTCATCTAATAATTTCTTATATGTTCACACGTGTAATAACACCTGGATGGATTCTGATTGGTGGAGAGATTAAGCCAATTTGTAAGTTAAACGTAAATGTATGCATATTTCTATTTGGATTGGTACATGCTGTTAATGGTAAGACACACTAGGATTTAAAAGAAGTCTTGACGCAATTATAACGCCGTTTAAAACTAAAATATAACACTACTTAGCGTAGTGACGTCATGGCAATTTAGTGACGTCATGAACATTTGCGCTGATAGCTGGCGCCAACATGAACGTAGCAGCGTTGTTTCGTGCAATACTATGATTCAAACCTAATATTGCGGTAATGTGATAAAAGGATCTTATACTCGTGGTGATTTCATACCATATGTTATGAAACTGGTTTTGGAAGTTTGCTATTAAGCCAGTCTTTTGGCCTTTTCCTATATTTGTGCAACTAAGCACAAACACAGATTGAAACAGTTGCAACAGTGCTTCTATTATTCTAGTCGATTATCCTCGTTCGTTGTATCAACAGTAACGCACACAGAGGATATGTGTGTTTATTAGTGTAAGATTGGAAATTATTTCATAGCGTGATCTTCGGAATATTTGTTAGGAAACACATTATTTCGGTGGTCACGAGATGAAAAAAGAGTCCAACATCAAACTAATAAACAAACATTTGTTTCTTTTATGGTTTCCAATGATGTTTGGCTAATATAGTTGTATGCACTTTTATTCAATTTTACTGTCCTACCTGGAGCCTCATTTCACTACAAGGCACAACCGCACAACCACTATGTGAGAACGATAGCAATAACACAAATAGTTCCGGTATAAGTTTCAAGCTAGTTTCTGTCTGCTGTAAAAATTTAAAATGACAGACAAAACAAATGCATTAGAATTTGTCAGAAAATAGCTCAAATTCAAAAGTACATACAATGCGGAGGAATACGGAACTCAAGCATTGAACAGAAAATGCCATCTTCCACTGTTTCAAAACGGACAAAAACCTCAATAATTCATTGGAAAGCATAACACTGATAGCAAGTTAATGAGGACTGCCTTGGTGAGAACAAATGTATTTATGACACGTAATAGATCCGTAGGAATCTAGTCAATAAGATGTAGTAAAAGTGTCTCTACCTGCCTGAATACCTACTTTTTACATTTTCTGACCCTTCGCCAATGACCTGAACATTGACCTTTTTGACCATTTCATCCGACGTCCTACATTCGTATGTCCCCTCATCGCTCGGAACCACTTGTTTGATTGTCAGATTACTAATTATAGTCATTGTCACGTATGATATGTGCTTTGTTATATTAATCCGGCCAGATTTGTCCGTAATCAATTTTTGCCCGTCCTTGAGCCAGTCAAGGTCATGCGGGGCAGATTTTCCGCCGGTGGCATTGCACGAAAACACCAGGATTTCTCCCTTCTTTACTCGTTGAGGTCCGTGAATCACAATCGCTAACACAGGAAAGAAAAGACTAAATACAATGAAACTGATACATATATATACAGTCAAACTTGTCTTAAGGGAATCACAGAAAGTGGCTGCTTAGCACAGGTGACTGCTTAATAGAGGGCACATGTATAACAAAATGACATATTGGGAATCTGGAAACTGGTTGCTTAATACAGATTTGCTGCTTAATAGAGGTGACCACTAACACCGGTTTGACTGTATATTATTATATTCTATATTTAGCCGGATAATGTACATGTATGTTATGAATAGCTGTCTATAGCGGTATTATAAACCGCAGGAGCTCGGGGTCAGGATCACAGATGTTCAGCTGCTGACTGATTTGAGATATAATCCTGTATGCGTGTGCCCCGGATTTTAGCGGTAAAATAAACCGCATGAGCTCGGGGTCAGAATCACAGATGTTCATCTGCTGACTGGTTTGAGATATAATCCTGTATGTGGGTGTCCCGGATTTTAGCGGTATTATAAACCGCAGGAGCTCGGGGTCAGAATCACAGATTTTCATCTGCTGACTGGTTTGAGATATAATCCTGTATGCGGGTGTCCCGGATTTTAGCGGTATTATAAACCGCAGGAGCTCGGGGTCAGGATCACAGATGTTCATCTGCTGACTGGTTTGAGATATAATCCTGTATGCGGGTGTCCCGGATTTTAGCGGTATTATAAACCGCAGGAGCTCGGGGTCAGAATCACAGATTTTCATCTGCTGACTGGTTTGAGATATAATCCTGTATGCGGGTGTCCCGGATTTTAGCGGTATTATAAACCGCAGGAGCTCGGGGTCAGGATCACAGATGTTCATCTGCTGACTGGTTTGAGATATAATCCTGTATGCGGGTGTCCCGGATTTTAGCGGTATTATAAACCGCAGGAGCTCGGGGTCAGAATCACAGATTTTCATCTGCTGACTGGTTTGAGATATAATCCTGTATGCGGGTGTCCCGGATTTTAGCGGTATTATAAACCGCAGGAGCTCGGGGTCAGAATCACAGATTTTCAGCTGCTGACTGGTTTGAGATATAATCCTGTATGCGGGTGCCCCGGATTTTAGCGGTAAAATAAACCACAGGAGCTCGGGGTCAGGATCACAGATGTTCAGCTGCTGACTGGTTTGAGATATAATCCTGTATGCGGGTGTCCCGGATTTTAGCGGTAAAATAAACCGCAGGAGCTCGGAGTCAGGATCACAGATGTTCAGCTGCTGACTGATTTGAGATATAATCCTGCATGCGGGTGTCCCGGATTTTAGCGGTAAAATAAACCGCATGAGCTCGGGGTCAGAATCACAGATTTTCATCTGCTGACTGGTTTGAGATATAATCCTGTATGCGGGTGTCCCGGATTTTAGCGGTATTATAAACCGCAGGAGCTCGGGGTCAGGATCACAGATGTTCATCTGTTGACTGGTTTGAGATATAATCCTGTATGCATGTGCCCCGGATTTTAGCGGTAAAATAAACCGCAGGAGCTCGGGGTCAGGATCACAGATTTTCAGCTGCTGACTGGTTTGAGATATAATCCTGTATGCGGGTGTCCCGGATTTTAGCGGTATTATAAACCGCAGGAGCTCGGGGTCAGAATCACAGATTTTCATCTGCTGACTGGTTTGAGATATAATCCTGTATGCGGGTGTCCCGGATTTTAGCGGTATTATAAACCGCAGGAGCTCGGGGTCAGGATCACAGATGTTCATCTGTTGACTGGTTTGAGATATAATCCTGTATGCATGTGCCCCGGATTTTAGCGGTAAAATAAACCGCAGGAGCTCGGGGTCAGGATCACAGATTTTCAGCTGCTGACTGGTTTGAGATATAATCCTGTATGCGGGTGTCCCGGATTTTAGCGGTATTATAAACCGCAGGAGCTCGGGGTCAGAATCACAGATTTTCATCTGCTGACTGGTTTGAGATATAATCCTGTATGCGGGTGCCCCGGATTTTAGCGGTAAAATAAACCGCAGGAGCTCGGGGTCAGGATCACAGATGTTCAGCTGCTGACTGATTTGAGATATAATCCTGTATGCGTGTGCCCCGGATTTTAGCGGTAAAATAAACCACAGGAGCTCGGGGTCAGGATCACAGATGTTCAGCTGCTGACTGGTTTGAGATATAATCCTGTATGCGGGTGTCCCGGATTTTAGCGGTAAAATAAACCGCAGGAGCTCGGGGTCAGGATCACAGATGTTCAGCTGCTGACTGATTTGAGATATAATCCTGTATGCGGGTGTCCCGGATTTTAGCGGTAAAATAAACCGCAGAAGCTCGGGGTCGGGATCACAGATGTTCAGCTGCTGACTGTTTTGAGATATAATCCTGTATGCGGGTGTCCCGGATTTTAGCGGTAAAATAAACCGCAGGAGCTCGGGGTCATGATCACAGATTTTCAGCTGCTGACTGGTTTGAGATATAATTCTGCATGTGTGTGCCCCGGATTTTATATCAGGGATTTTAATACGACACAAACATTACATTGTTATTATGATTTGCTACGGAGAAACTCTGTTCAAGTACAGTAACAAACGTTAAAAAGAATGGATTTCATTACTGCCAAACTTGATTATAGTCCGGCAGTAGAAATTGATTATAAATTAATGAACATGCTTTTGATAAAATCACATATATCATACCGTAACATCTGGTTAGGGAACACCAATAAAAACAAAGGCTTTCAACTAAAAGGACCAATACATTTTTCGGGATAAATCGGACGTTATCTGTCAAGGGAGGTAATCGAAAACCCAATGTTGTCTCTCATTCATTTTGTTAGCGAACAATCGCGATTGTATTCATATTTTCATTGACGTGCTATTATATGTATGACGGTCAATTTTAACTATTGCAAGTTTTAATTTTGTGTAATATTGTAATATTGCAATAGAGAAATAGCAAAATTTAAAATGACATAACTCGGGGAGGGGGAAGAGTCATCATTACATAATTTTCTTAACACTCTGTACGCTAGCTGTGAACAAAACAGTCACATTATGTCATGCAATGTCATTTACGACCCAATTCTAGGGAAATTCCATGACATATTTCCAGAGCTTGCAGCTACAATTAAGAAAAAGGCACTACTGAATTGCCGTCTGCTACAATTATTTCAACTATTTATGACCCTTTATTTTACCCAGCATGCAAAGAGTTAAGGTTGTGATTATTCTTACAAATTTATTTTAGCTCGAAACAAGCTTTTACAAACATTAGAATAATCGCTCTCGAATGTCATTCCTGATGGAGTCCATCTTCGCGAGGGAGAGCAAATTTATGACAGATTGTTGACGTCATTTGTACAAGCTCGGTGGAGATTATTAACATAATATTTCAAATAAAGTTTGAGCACATTCTGTTGATTGGTTTACTAGTATGTTGCAATTTAATGATTTTCTTTCATTTGAAATTGTCAACTATTTATTTGGTGGATTCACCTGGGTTGTAAAAATTATGTAGATGTCAATATCAGAATGTTTCAGACAAAGTTTGATCACATTCTACATGGTAGTTGTCGAGGAGAATTGATCGTGTGTACACAGTGTTAATGGACACAAGAACGGACGGTCGGACACCCAATGATCACAAAAACTGATATTTTAATAGTATAATAAATGTAATAGTTATATATGTGAGTATATATATAGTGTAATAGTTATATATGTGAGTACATATATAGTGTAATAGTTATATATGTGAGTACATATATAGTGTAATAGTTATATATGTGAGTACATGTACATATATAGTGTAATAGTTATATATGTGAGTACATGTACATATATAGTGTAATAGTTATATATGTGAGTACATATATAGTGTAATAGTTATATATGTGAGTACATGTACATATATAGTGTAATAGTTATATATGTGAGTACATATATAGTGTAATAGTTATATATGTGA
>CM026399.1:33632868-33939935 GCA_014843695.1 Archivesica marissinica
TGGAGGTCATTGTTAGCAGGGTAACTGGGGATATATAGATGGTTGGTCCAGGATGTCAAGACATGTGGTCGTGGAGGTCATTGTTAACAGGGTAACTGGGGATATATAGATGGTTGGTCCAGGATGTCAAGACATGTGGTCGTGGAGGTCATTGTTAACAGGGTAACTGGGGATATATAGATGGTTGGTCCAGGATGTCAAGACATGTGGTCGTGGAGGTCATTGAATATTGAGTGCTTGTCTCTAGTTTTGTTTATGTAGTATTCTTGTTCCGGGACGAGTTTAGAGATTATAAATATATTTATCACATATTCAGTTTGATACAGCAATCACATATTTTCTTTTCTTGTATGTACACACGTGTAATATAACCTGGAAGGAGCCTGATTGGTCACGGCATGACAGCTTGCCTCTGACACATTTCACATTTATATTGTTATGCAGGCATTAGGTGACAAATAGGCACATCGGGCCGGGTGCATCTTAGAGTTGTGTAATAGTTTGTATTGAATGTTTATGTTTGTATAATGTCACTTTAATAAAACTTACCTACCTACCTACCTACCTACCTACCTACCTACCTACCTACCTACCTACCTACCTGCCTGCCTGCCTGCCTGCCTGCCTGCCTGCCTGCCTGCCTGCCTGCCTGCCTGCCTGCCTGCCTGCCTGCCTGCCTGCCTGCCTGCCTGCCTGCCTGCCTGCCTGCCTGCCTGCCTGCCTGCGCCTGCCTGCCTGCCTGCCTGCCTGCCTGCCTGCCTGCCTGCCTGCCTGCCTGCCTGCCTGCCTGCCTGCCTGCCTGCCGCCTGCCTGCCTGCCTGCCTGCCTGCCTGCCTGCCTGCCTGCCTGCCTGCCTGCCTGCCGCCTGCCTGCCTGCCTGCCTGCCTGCTGCCTGCCTGCCTGCCTGCCTGGCTGCCTGCCTGCCTGCCTGCCTGCCTGCCTGCCTGCCTGCCTGCCTGCCTGCCTGCCTGCCTGCCTGCCTGCCTGTCTGCCTGCCTGCCTGCCTGCCTGCCTGCCTGCCTGCCTGCCTGCCTGCCTGCCTGCCTGCCTGCCTGCCTGCCTGCCTGCCTGCCTGCCTGCCTGCCTGCTGCCTGCCTGCCTGCCTGCCTGCCTGCCTGCCTGCCTGCCTGCCTGCCTGCCTGCCTGCCTGCCTGCCTGCTGCCTGCCTGCCTGCCTGCCTGCCTGCTGCCTGCCTGCCTGCCTGCCTGCCTGCCTGCTGCCTGCCTGCCTGCTCTGCCTGACCTGCCTGCTGCCTGCCTGCCTGCCTGCCTGCCTGCCTGCCTGCCTGCCTGCCTGCCTGCCTGCCTGCTGCCTGCCTGCCTACCTACCTACCTACCTACCTACCTACCTACCTACCTACCTACCTACCTACCTACCTACCTACCTACCTACCTACCTACTTACCTACTTATAGTGTTCGTTCATGCTTTATTTGTTGAAAATCAACTGTTTAAATCAATAAAATGCTAAATATGCATTAATGAATAATAATAATAATAATAATAATAATAATAATAATAAAGACTTTATTTAACGAGAGAAATCATTTGAACAATTAAGTCAATCTACCAGGAGACCCTCAACAAATTAAAACATGAAATAGCATAATGAAACATGTAAACAGTAAAACTTTCATAGGAAATAAGATATAACTAGTATAGTGATTAAAAGTATTGAGTCAATGGACTATATACTACGACACACGGATGCACCTTACTGATATCCTTGTGATTTAATAAGGCTCAACGGTATACTGACAGATTTATGATTGTTGTTACTGTGGTAATGTGATAAAAATGGCTCTTACACTGGTGGTGGTTTCATATCATATTTTATGAAACTCGTTTTGAAAGTTTGCTATTAAGCTGGCGAGAAGGCTCAAATGCGAGCTTAATAGCTCAATTCCAGTGGTAGAGCGTCGAATTTGGAATAGAACGGTCCCGGGTTCGATACTCGGTCAGGTCACGTATGTAGTGTCATTGAGCAAGGCAGCTCACACACATTGCTTAGTACTGGTTAACCACTTAGGTCGGCTAAGCCTGCCCAGGAAAACATGTCTAGGTCCCCGCAAGAGGTTTGACATTAATGGAACATACATATGAAATCACAAGTGTAAGATCCTATATATATATTTAACACTCCACCCACCAATAATTAATAGGCCACATTGTGTTCAACTCAATGTCGAATTGCCAGTAGAAAACAGGTGAACATTCTGCAGCCTGGAACCATATTCCATGTTATATTATATTCAAAGGAACACATCTATTTTACCATCAATTCTTAATGATGCATGCTCAATGATAGTTAAATTGTATACCAGGATAATGTAATGAAACTAAATACAGATTTAGCATAAGTTATATTTATAGCAATAGCTCTAATAGACGCATTTGGAACTTAATAGTTTGCTTGCGTGTTTTGTGGGTTTAAAGTTGCAAAATTTGTGGGTTTAAAGTTGCGTGTTTTGTGAGTTTAAAGTTGCTTAATTTGTGGGTTTAAAGACGCACGCACAGCTTAGTCCAGCAGTTAGAGGACGACCACAGGTGCCCCTCCGAGTATATCTAATGCACGATACCCTGGTAGTACCATCGACCCTCCGCAAGCCAGCTGGATAGCTTCCTCACTTGAAAGAATTCTCGACACCCCAAGTGAGAGTTGAACCTGCAGTGGTGGTGTTCAAGTAATTTGAAGTCAACGACCGTACCGTACCCACTTTGCCAACCAAACGCAATGTTACAGTCAATTCAGTATATCTAGGTTTATAGTCCAATCTGAAAACTGTTAATATTATTAGGGTCAGACGGGGGATCGAACCTGCGAATGATTTTTAACATGATCTGTATTTTATGCAAACTATTAATCCGAAGTCGCGGACGTGTCGATTACTGTCAGTGATTGCTGACCAGACTAGTGCTAGTATAGTTGTATCGCTTTGTTTATTTATCGTCGCTACCGGTTGCCCATATGAGCGACGCCTCCAGAAGAGATTAGTAATTTTAGATTTTTGGAAGATAGTGCAATGATACAGACAGAGACCCATTCCAGAAGAGACTCTGGTTCTTTTACGTGCACGGTGTAAAGCACCGACACGAGACCTCGGTTTAAAGTCCCAACTGAAAGACTGTTAATTGTATTAGGATCAGACGTGGGATCGAACCTGCGATCCCTGGATTACGTATCGCAAAAATAAATAACGACACGTGCCTTTTATTTTGTTTCAGCTATAATGTATTTAACATGTACTGCGTGTCAATTAAGTTAGAAATATACGCAGATGATAAGTGGATGTCACGCCTTATACTCCATTGCTCCCATGGCCACTTGCCAGCCAGTGTAATGATGTATAGTCTGCTGATTACGGCACGCAGCATGTTGTATACCAAGGACTGCATTAACAGTGCAAACAATTCTGAAACATTTTAGCTAAATAATTATAAAAAAATCCTAATCGGTCTTCCCGTTGTATACGCCGATCGTCTAGAACGCCACGTTCAACATGCAGCGGCTAGGAACCACAAACACACACCAGTGAGAGTTGAATACAATGTGTTATTCCACTGATTTCTACAGACACAATACGATACGTGAGTTTCCCGGGGTTATTTCTGCATTTCTACAGACACAACAGGATACGGGAGTTTCCCGGGGTTATTTCTGCACTTCTACAGGCACAACAGGATACGGGAGTTTCCCGGGGTTATTTCTGCATTTCTACAGACACAACACGATACGTGAGTTTCCCGGGGTTATTTCTGCATTTCTACAGATACAACACGATACGTGAGTTTCCCGGGGTTATTTCTGCACTTCTACAGATACAACAGGATACGGGAGTTTCCCGAGGTTATTTCTGCATTTCTACAGGCACAACAGGATACGGGAGTTTCCCGGTGTTATTTCTGCATTTCTACAGATACAACAGGATACTGGAGTTCCCCGGGGTTATTTCTGCACTTCTACAGGCACAACAGGATACGGGAGTTTCCCGGGGTTATTTCTACAGATACAACAGGATACTGGAGTTCCCCGGGGTTATTTCTGCATTTCTACAGATACAACAGGATACTGGAGTTTCCCGGGGTTATTTCTGCATTTCTACAGACACAACACGATACGTGAGTTTCCCGGGGTTATTTCTGCACTTCTACAGATACAACAAACACCCAACCATTCTACAGGCACAACAGGATACGGGAGTTTCCCGAGGTTATTTCTGCATTTCTACAGGCACAACAGGATACGGGAGTTTCCCGGTGTTATTTCTGCATTTCTACAGATACAACAGGATACTGGAGTTCCCCGGGGTTATTTCTGCACTTCTACAGGCACAACAGGATACGGGAGTTTCCCGGGGTTATTTCTACAGATACAACAGGATACTGGAGTTCCCCGGGGTTATTTCTGCATTTCTACAGATACAACAGGATACTGGAGTTTCCCGGGGTTATTTCTGCATTTCTACAGACACAACACGATACGTGAGTTTCCCGGGGTTATTTCTGCACTTCTACAGATACAACAGGATACGGGAGTTTCCCGAGGTTATTTCTGCATTTCTACAGGCACAACAGGATACGGGAGTTTCCCGGTGTTATTTCTGCATTTCTACAGATACAACAGGATACTGGAGTTCCCCGGGGTTATTTCTGCACTTCTACAGGCACAACAGGATACGGGAATACCCCGGGGTTATTTCTGCACGTCTACAGGCACAACAGGATACGGGAGTTCCCTGGGGTTATTTCTGCACTTCTACAGGCACAACAGGATACGGGAGTTTCCCGGGGTTATTTCTGCATTTCTACAGACACAACACGATACGTGAGTTTCCCTGGGTTATTTCTGCACTTCTACAGATACAACAGGATACGGGAGTTTCCCGAGGTTATTTCTGCATTTCTACAGGCACAACAGGATACGGGAGTTTCCCGGTGTTATTTCTGCACGTCTACAGATACAACAGGATACTGGAGTTCCCCGGGGTTATTTCTGCACTTCTACAGGCACAACAGGATACGGGAGTTCCCCGGGGTTATTTCTGCACGTCTACAGGCACAACAGGATACGGGAGTTCCCCGGGGTTATTTCTGCACTTCTACAGGCACAACAGGATACGGGAGTTCCCCGGGGTTATTTCTGCACTTCTACAGGCACAACAGGATACGGGAGTTTCCCGGGGTTATTTCTGCATAATTCTACAGGCACAACAGGATACGGTAGTTTCCCGGGGTTATTTCTGCACAATTCTACAGGCACAACAGGATACGGGAGTTTACCGGAATTATTTCTGCATTTCTACAGACACAACTGGATAGGGAGTTTCCCGGGGTTATTTCTGCATTTCTACAGACACAACAGGATACGGGTGTTTCCCGGGGTTGCTTCTGCATTTCTACAGACACAACAGGATACGGGAGTTTCCCGGGGTTATTTCTGCATTTCTACAGATACAACAGGATACGGGTGTTTCCATGGGTTATTTCTGCATTTCTACAGACACAACAGGATACGGGAGTTTACCGGGATTATTTCTGCACTTCTACAGACACAACAGGATACGGAAGTTTCCCGGGGTTATTTCTGCACTTCTACAGGCACAACAGGATACGGAAGTTTCCCGGGGTTATTTCTGCACTTCTACAAGCACAACAGGATACGGGAGTTTCCCGGGGTTATTTCTGAATTTCTACAGACACAACAGGATACGGGAGTTTCCCGGGGTTATTTCTGCACTTCTACAGGCACAACAGGATACGGGAGTTTCCCGGGGTTATTTCTGCACAATTCTACAGGCACAACAGGATACGGGAGTTTCCCGGGGTTATTTCTGCACAATTCTACAGGCACAACAGGATACGCGATTTTACCGGGGTTATTTCTGCATTTCTACAGACACAACAGGATACGGGAGTTTCCCGGGGTTATTTCTGCACTTCTACAGGCACAACAGGATACGGGAGTTTCCGGGGTTATTTCTGCACAATTCTACAGGCACAACAGGATACGGGAGTTTCCCGGGGTTATTTCTGCACAATTCTACAGGCACAACAGGATACGGGAGTTTACCGGAATTATTTCTGCTTTCTACAGACACAACAGGATACGGGAGTTTCCCGGGGTTATTTTTGCACTTCTACAGACACAACAGGATACGGGAGTTTACCGGAATTATTTCTGCATTTCTACAGACACAACAGGATACGGGAGATTCCCGGGGTTATTTCTGCATAATTCTACAGGCACAACAGGATACGGGAGTTTACCGGAATTATTTCTGCATTTCTACAGACACAACAGGATAGGGAGTTTCCCGGGGTTATTTCTGCATTTCTACAGACACAACAGGATACGGGTGTTTCCCGGGGTTGCTTCTGCATTTTACAAGAATTATTTTTGAACAATTGCACATACAACATGATACGGTTAATCTCTTGTATTATGTCTGCATGCGTTCCAATACATCAGGATCAGGGGTCTTTCTGGGATTGTTTGTTCCAATGTTTACAAATACTACAGGATACGATATACCCAGCGATCTGTTCTCTCTCTCTTAGGGCAAATACTACAGGATACGATATACCCAGCGATCTGTTCTCTCTCTTAGGGCAAATACTACAGGATACGATAGACTCAACGATCTGTTCTCTCTCTCTTAGGGCAAATACTACAGGATACGATAGACTCAGCGATCTGTTTTCTCTCTGTTAGGCACATACTACATGGTACGATATACCCAGCGATCTGTTCTCTCTCTCTTAGGGCAAATACTACAGGATACGATAGACTCAGCGATCTGTTCTCTCTCTTAGGGCAAATACTACAGGATACGATATACTCAGCGATCTGTTCTCTCTCTCTTAGGGCAAATACTACATGATACGATAGACCCAGCGATCTGTTATCTCTCTTAGGGCAAATACTACAGGATACGATATACCCAGCGATATGTTCTCTCTCTCTTAGGGCAAATACTACAGGATACGATAGACCCAGCAATCTGTTCTCTCTCTTAGGGCAAATACTACAGGATACGATATACCCAGCGATCTGTTCTCTCTCTTAGGGCAAATAATACAGGATACGATAGACCCATCGATCTGTTCTCTCTCTTAGGGCAAATACTACAGGATACGCTATACCCAGCGATCTGTTCTCTCTCTCTTAGGGCAAATACTACAGGATACGATATACCCAGCGATCTGTTCTCTCTCTGAGGGCAACTACTACAGGATACGATATACCCAGCGATCTGTTCTCTCTCTTAGGGCAAATACTACAGGATACGATAGACCCAGCGATCTGTTCTCTCTCTTAGGGCAAATACTACAGGATACGATATACCCAGCAATCTGTTCTCTCTCTTAGGGCAAATACTACAGGATACGATATACCCAGCGATCTGTTCTCTCTCTTAGGGCAAATACTACAGGATACGATATACCCAGCAGTCTGTTCTCTCTCTTAGGGCAAATACTACATGATACGATAGACTCAGCGATCTGTTCTCTCTCTTAGGGCAAATACTACAGGATACGATATACCCAGCAATCTGTTCTCTCTCTTAGGGCAAATACTACAGGATACGATATACCCAGCAATCTGTTCTCTCTCTTAGGGCAAATACTACAGGGTACGATATACCCAGCGATCTGTTCTCTCTCTTAGGGCAAATACTACATGATACGATAGACTCAGCGATCTGTTCTCTCTCTTAGGGCAAATACTACAGGATACGATATACCCGGCGATCTGTTCTCTCTCTTAGGGCAAATACTACAGGATACGATATACCCAGCAATCTGTTCTCTCTCTTAGGGCAAATACTACAGGATACGATATACCCAGCAATCTGTTCTCTCTCTTAGGGCAAATACTACAGGATACGATATACCCAGCGATCTGTTCTCTCTCTTAGGGCAAATACTACAGCATACGATATACCCAGCGATCTGTTCTCTCTCTCTTAGGGCAAATACTACAGGATACGATATACCCAGCGATCTGTTCTCTCTCTTAGGGCAAATACTACAGGATACGATAGACCCAGCGATCTGTTCTCTCTCTTAGGGCAAATACTACAGGATACGATATACCCGGCGATCTGTTCTCTCTCTTAGGGCAAATACTACAGGATACGATATACCCAGCAATCTGTTCTCTCTCTTAGGGCAAATACTACAGGATACGATATACCCAGCAATCTGTTCTCTCTCTTAGGGCAAATACTACAGGATACGATATACCCAGTAATCTGTTCTCTCTCTTAGGGCAAATACTACAGGATACGATATACCCAGCGATCTGTTCTCTCTCTTAGGGCAAATACTACAGGATACGATATACCCAGCAATCTGTTCTCTCTCTTAGGGCAACTACTACATGATACGATAGACTCAGCGATCTGTTCTCTCTCTTAGGGCAAATACTACAGGATACGATATACCCAGCGATATGTTCTCTCTCTCTTAGGGCAAATACTACAGGATACGATATACCCAGCGATCTGTTCTCTCTCTTAGGGCAAATACTACAGGATACGATATACCCAGCGATCTGTTCTCTCTCTCTTAGGGCAAATACTACAGGATACGATATACCCAGCGATCTGTTCTCTCTCTTAGGGCAAATACTACAGGATACGATAGACCCAGCGATCTGTTCTCTCTCTCGTAGGGCAAATACTACAGGATACGATAGACCCATCGATCTGTTCTCTCTCTTAGGGCAAATACTACAGGATACGATATACCCAGCAATCTGTTCTCTCTCTTAGGGCAAATACTACAGGATACGATATACCCAGCGATCTGTTCTCTCTCTTAGGGCAAATACTACAGGATACGATATACCCAGCGATCTGTTCTCTCTCTTAGGGCAAATACTACAGGATACGATATACCCAGCAATCTGTTCTCTCTCTTAGGGCAAATACTACAGGATACGATATACCCAGCAATCTGTTCTCTCTCTTAGGGCAAATACTACAGGATACGATATACCCAGCAATCTGTTCTCTCTCTTAGGGCAAATACTACAGGATACGATATACCCAGCAATCTGTTCTCTCTCTTAGGGCAAATACTACAGGATACGATATACTCAGCAATCTGTTCTCTCTCTTAGGGCAAATACTACAGGATACGATATACCCAGCGATCTGTTCTCTCTATTAGGGCATACTTACCGACTACTATAACCTGTATCACTTTACGAACATACTTACCGACTACTATAACCCGTATCAGTTTACGAACGTACTTACCGACCACTATAACCCGTATCAGTTTACGAATGTACTTTTCCTTCGTGCTAATTTGACATTCATATATGCCCGAGTCGTTGTGTTGAATATTTTTTATTAGCAGGTTCCACTCTCCTTTCTCTGGTATGTGGTGTATCTGCAACCTGTCGTCTGGTACATACGTCATCGTTCCCACGGTCAGTGGATGTGGATATGTTGCTTTCCGCCAAATAACCTGAAATAACACGTCACCGTTTGTAACTGTCAATAAATATGTTACTCCTATGAACAGTAATAATTAAAGTAATAAATATTGCTAAATAAATCAAACCTGACAACTCATATGAAATCGTTACGTGGTGAATATTTAACAGATAGAACATGGTGTTGAGGGCGCCATGCAAATATATGGAATGGTCAGTCAGACCTAGAGTAATATATGGACCGAAGCTTATTTCAGGTCTGACTGACCAGTCCATATATTTGCATGGCGCCCGAAACATCATGTTCTATCTGTTATATTATACCGAATATTAGACAAGCAAATTTTATTTAAATTTCTCTCACTCACATTCTGTCTGTCTCTCCCATCTCACTAGCCTGGGAGCAGGCGTCGATATATTTTGCCTGGTCAGTCAAATAAATATATTTTAACACCGAGACTATTAATTGGGCCGTATTGAGTTTCTGATCATATCAAAGCCTGGGGAAAGGTGGGGGATTGTCCGTGTAATTATTGACTCGCATTAATCCTATTAATAGGCCTATTAGCATGTGACTTAATTAATGACGTACTTGAATCGAAAGCGAGGCACTGCAATGTTGATAACACTTTATAATTGGCCGCCATTGTTTACGGGTCAACGGAACGATAAATGGTTTTAAAAAGTACAATGTGCGTCTGATTTGACATATTTACTCAATATTTAAGTCGTCCTTAGTTCAATTACGCCGGATCGATCCATTACCATCTAAATGTAATATTTAAAATCCACCATCTCGTCGATATAACACAGAAACGGGACATTATATGTTTGAAATGTAAATGAGTCTACGGGAGCATTCGTGTATATTCGGAAATGATCATGTATAATCGTGCCTGTTCGGCGATTTCCGATAGAATTCCGTTTCTATATTTAGCGATATTATCTTAGAGAAGAGTTGTCGTTCTTCAAATCTACACCCTCATAAAAGTGGGTGTAAGTAGATGGCGCTACGATCGGAAATACAGTTTCCCCAGGCTGTCATTTTGCCAGAAGTTAAAAAGTGAAAAATCGACAGACTGGAACCCATCTCACTGTTGTTGGTGGAAAGCTCTAGATAAGAGGGATATTATCGGGAAATGATGGTGTGTCGTAATTTTCACACGCCGTAAGATTTGGCGGCCCACAGGCTCAATAGTGCCCGGAGCCTCTGGGCACTATTGAAAATAAACGCCCGGAGCACATACAGTAAAGAAGAAAATATGCAAATGAGGTATAATATTAACAAATATGTATGTATGTATGCTGTCACATTAATATATGAGTCCGAAAACGGTGGCGTTGATAGTTTATACAAATTTATTTTAGCTCGATTGCGAAACAAGTTCTTACAACTTATATTAATCACTCTCGAGACATCATTCCTGATGGAATTCATCGCCACGAGGGAGAGAGAAGAGGCAACGTGGACTTTTTAAATGCCTTGCCTAAGGGCACATTCGTAACGGCTCCAGCGGGGCTCGAACTCCGGACCTTTCGCACCTGAAGCGAACGCGCATTCACTGCGCTATCACGACTTCGACATTGGCGTTGATATTTCAACATGTAGCTGCTAGTTAACATAGTTACCATGTTAAGCAGTGACATGATAATGTGTTTGTTTCAGTGAATGATCGTACGCCTATTATATTTCACCGAATCATCGAATGAACATTGAGAGCGTTGTCATCACGAGTGGCTCTAGTTGGTCTGTCATTTCCGGATCTGACATTTGTAATTAGTAACTATAGTACTAAGCAGTACGCCCCGTTAACGTGCCAAACACTAACAGTTTACCATTTCCATTTATAGTAGCATCTTCAAATGTTCTAGGAATCGCAATGTCTTCTAAATATTCATCTGACATCAAGTCTAAGAAACATATTTTTCAAAACTTCATATAATTGTCCAACTCTAGTACACTCGCCCACATGGTATCAAGTCTATGTTATGAAGAAACATATTTTTCAAAACGTCATATAATTTTTCAACCCTAGTACGCTCGCCCACATGGTTCGCAGGAGGCGAGGATAAATAAGCTCAATCATCATCAACACTAGTATTTAAATAGCCAGATACTAAACCTTGGCATTTATCACTAAATCTATTATATATAATATATCAACGGTAGTGTATACTATCACATCGAAATCTTCGGGAATTACTTCCTGTGGGTGAAATTATCTTTGTACAAAGCGATAAAACAATGCAGGACTGCGGAGTGATCTTATACTGTCGTCGTATATCATGAAATATCCGCGCTTTGGATTAATAAAACAGTCATAAGACAGACACGAAATGGCGTATGTCCTACCGAATAACCAATAAGAACCAATATTTATAAAATATGACGTTACCGAGAGAGACAATATTCATTTTTAATATAATAGGAAAAACAGCATGACTTGTGCTGGAAATAAACTGTTCCTGGAAGTGACTTAATACGTCCGGAAATATAATGTGTAGTCTAATGTAAACAAGTGAATGAAGTATTGTCATAGAATACAAACTTCAAAATATCAAACTTTGACATTAACACCAAATTGTGACCTTGACCTTTGGGGATAGGGACCCGGGTCTTGAACGCGACACATCATGTTCATATGGGGACTATTCGTGCCACATTATTTCAGTATCCCCTCATCAATGACAAAGTCACAGAGTGGACACGATAATTATATTATACCAATATTTGAGGTCATGTCACGGACACAACACGCCAGCTTCACGTGGCGAACATTTATGTGTAGTTATTAAAAAAAAAACCAAAGACAAACATACAGCCCGGACACGAAATATACAAGTATTTGACATGTGACCTCAAATTCTGACCTAGACCTTTGATGTAGGGATCCGGGTCTTGGACGTGACACATCATATTCCTATTGGGAACATTTGGGCAACATTATTTCAGAATGCCCTCACCCATGACAAAGTCACAGAGCGGACACGATAATTATATTATACCAATATTTGAGGTCATGTCACGGACACAACACGCCATCTTCACGTGGCGAACATTTATGTGTAGTTATTTAAAAAACCCAAAGACAAACATACAGCCCGGACACGAAATATACAAGTATTTGACATGTGACCTCAAATTCTGACCTAGACCTTTGATGTAGAGATCCGGGTATTGGACGTAACACATCATATTCCTATTGGGAACATTATTTCAGAATGCCCTCATCCATGACACTGTTACACGAACTATTATACCAAAATTTGAACGTTGACCTCTAAGTCTGACCTTGACCTTTGGGGTAGGGTGACGGTCTTGAACGCGACGTGTCATCCTAATGTTGCGAACATAGTTATTTGAATATCCACATGCTTTGACCTTTAACCTCAAAATGTGACCTCAAACTTTGAGGTAGTGACCTTGAACCCGACACATCATCTTGATGTGGCGAACATTTGTGCATAGTTGTCATTGCATGACAAAGTTACAACGTGCGAGTACGAGAGTACTAGACTGCGACGGACACACGGACATGCATACGGACATACATACGGACATACATACGAACATACATACGGACATACATACGAACATACATACGGACATACATACGAACATACATACGGACATACATACGGACATACATACGAACATACATACGGACATACATACGAACATACATACGAACATACATACGAACATACATACGAACATACATACGGGCATACATACGGACATACATACGGACATACATACGAACATACATACGAACATACATACGAACATACATACGGACATACATACGGACATACATACGAACATACATACGAACTACATACGAACATACATACGAACATACATACGGACATACATACGGACATACATACGGACATACATACGAACATACATACGGACATACATACGAACATACATACGGACATACATACGAACATACATACGAACATACATACGGACATACATACGGACATACATACGGACATACATACGGACATACATACGAACATACATACGAACATACATACGGACATACATACGGACATACATACGAACATACATACGAACATACATACGGACATACATACGGACATACATACGAACATACATACGAACATACATACGGACATACACACGGACATACATACGGACATACATACGAACATACATACGAACATACATACGGACATACATACGGACATACACACGGACATACATACGGACATACATACGGACATACATACGAACATACATACGGACATACATACGGACATACATACGAACATACATACGGACTAGCGCAACTATATAGTCCCCGAATCGGTAAACCGATAGTGGACTAACAAAGCTACAGGGTATCTGAGAAGAAAATGAAGTGAATGGTGTCGCCTTGACACGCAGTAATAGCATTGCTTTAACTAGCGAGTGAGTGTGTCAAAGGTCAATTGATGCACAAGTAGTTGAGAAATTGCTACTTCCGCGTTCAGCCTCCATCGCTCGATAACTAGCATTCGATTCTACCTGGGTACCAGTCCGTACCGGAAATACTGCTCGGAGGGACATCCGGGGTCTTCTTCCACCAATAATAGATAGGGAAGCACCATCTGACATAAGAAGCTGTTGGTGCAACTTTACACCCCCCCCACACACAGAACAAGAAATATTACAGTTGGTGATGAATGCCCCCACCATAGCCGAAGAGGTTACAGCCCGGACTGGAACTATTGACCCGGGCGGACGGACAGTGCGAACAACTATATGTCTCGCTTCGGAGGCATTACAAGTTTTAACGCATCCGAAGCGAGGTATATAGTTGTTATTTTAAAACACAACACACCACTAGCTTTGTTAGTTCATTAGTCCCTTTAGTAATATTACAAAATAGATCAATCATTTCATTTTCATAAAATAGATCAATCATTTCATTTTCATTTGTTGGCTGTGTCTTTCTCTGAAATTTATGTTAGACCTTCGTCTCTTTCCATTCATTTGTATATGTCTTCTTTCGTCTGATATATTGTCAGAAGATCACCTCGGAATTATGATCGGGTTTTCTATCTCCGTAACAGTTGGCTGTGACACACGGTCAATCAAGTCAACTGGTCGTAGATGCGTCTCGTTAATCTCAATGCAATCCAAATATGTACAGATTATTAAGCGATGTTTGTTCTGGTACATGAATTGTGTACACAGCTTAGATATTTGAATGCAGCATAACGCGCTTATACCACAGTCAATATTGAATGATTTATCGTGTTCTTCTTCAAATCTCTCCCTATCTGTATAGATGGTGTAGATTGAACTGTCTCCGTTACCTAATGTATGCATATAATTATAGATAGTGACCTTTATTGATAAGAACATTATAGTGTGTGTTTTTACGTTTATTTATCGTCGCTACCGGTTGCCCATATGAGCGACGCCTCCTGAAGCGATTAGTCATTTTAGATTTTGGAGAATAGTACAATGATACAGACAGAGACCCATTCCAGAGTCTCCTCTGGTTCTTTTACGTGCACGCACGATGTAAAGCACCGACACGAGACCTCGGTTTAACGTCCCATCTGAAAGACTGTTAATTTTATTAGGGTCAGACGGGGGATCGAACATGCGATCCCTGAATTACCAGTCCAGCGTGTTACCACTGGACTACATATCCGTCTGTGGGATCATTATTGGAATAAAGACAATTGTTTATGTACCCGAACTGAGTGGAAAACATTTACCTTACTTGATAGTTACCTATTTTCAACAATACGCTATACCTGAATATTCACGTGACCCCTAAACGAGGCAGGTTAATCTGCATTTACAATATAGATGCAAATCGCTTTCTTTGCGATGATCATGTTTACATAAACAATCCACCAGGGTAAATCAGGTGTAAATTGTGTTTGTCATCGGTAGATCAAGTACGTATACATTAAAATATTCATCTACCTGTCATGCTATATTGGGGGTTTCCCAATAATTGAATCGCATTGATTATACCTATGCTAACTAATCAAGACCACTCAAGAACGCCGAGTCAATGGCTGGCCGATTAGCGCAGTGGTGAGCGTTCTCGCTTCTCACCAATGTAACTTGGGTTCGATCCTCGGACTGGGAAGTATGTGAGATGGTAAGGTGGTCGCCAGATCGGACAGGCGAGTTTTCTCCGGGTACTCCGGTTTCCTACCACACGAATGACCACATATACGCTTTCAACGAGAGTTATTAATATAAGTTGTTAGAACTTGCTTCGCAATCGTTGCAAAATAAATAAAGTTTAAACTAACACAAGCTCAAATCCATTGATATTTCAAAATCAACTGGATTAAGCAGATACTTGAACATATGTGCGACAGTGATAGCCCCTGTTCTGATGAAAATATTCAACACCAGTATAATTACGAATCAATACCCACTACTTTTTAAACAAGCAAAAGGTGTCCCTGTACACATAAAAGGTTCAAAACAAGATAAATAGACCGATTTCAATTCTTCCGGCTACATCCCTTATTTTAGAACGACATGTAAGCATACATCTAAAGCAACATATAGAAGATAATAACCCGTTTATCTACGTCAGTCCGGCTTTAGTTTAAGCATTATTTATTTCAGTATTTGTACATGTAATCAAGAAATGAACATTTTACATATAATTTAACAGCAGTAGACTGAAAGGGATAAGAACGAAAGAAAACGTATATAGTTCTTCTCCCTATCAATTGACAGGAAAATAATATATATAACAATGAAAATACGTGAAATCTATTCTAGGTATATGCTAAAGAATTTCAGAACTTATTGTATTAGTGAGTCGATAGCTTTGGATGTAAAAAGGAAAATGGTTAATATTTAATGGAATATGTGAAGAAAGTTCAACAGCATCAAATTGGAGCACGAGAAGGAAACGAGATTATTATAGAGAAAAGTGGTCGGATAGGATTGGTTGTTGCGTCAATAACGACAGCATTCAGATTGGAATCCACCATGTGAACCTTTTAGAAATCATCCATCTCAGAACCTTTCACTGCCAATAATGTATTCAATAATGCAATGCTTTAGGTCATACTATTCATGTCAGTCGACTCTCACTAAAATTATTGACGCCTGGATTACTGATGATGATGATGATGAGTGAGCTTATTTAACCTCGCCGCCGGCGAATCATGTGGGCGAGCGTACTAAGACGTTTACTTAACACTAATAATAATTATTATAAACTAAGGTGATTAAGTTGTGTGCGTTACACAGGAATGTATCTTTAAAGGCGTGTTTTACAGCTTACACTGTTAAAAGGATGATCTAATTACAAGGTTCGGCAAACGTTACGTCGTAAATATGGCCTTAATATATTTCAAAGATAAAGTGAGATATCTTTTTCTTTGTGTCATTGAACAGAATAATTATTGTAAATATAAATAATGAGTCGCGGGTTAATAATTCACATCGGGCGTGCTTAAAGTGTGTGGAAGCAGCAGTTTACACCCCGATGGAAACTATTAATCCGCGGTTCGTTCCTTAACCCATTTCATTCTGGATACCGTTCAAACAATATTTGCAAAGAACATAGAGCCAGATCAGTTGCCACAGAATGTGCCGTCTGATCAGGCTCTATGCTGTTTACTATTCAGATGATCTTGCTAATACACTTGGCTATGTAGCAAACAACATAGATACTGATCAGCACGCAGCGTTACGCTGCGGCTGATCTGGATATATGTTGTTTGCAAAAGCCTTTAAATGTATCCAGAATGAAATGGGTTAAATGATATTTCTATGTGTACATAAAACCGTAAGTCAAACATAAGAGGGTAGCCGTGCGTGTACAATCAGGCAATTATGAAAGTAAACAATAGGCACGATTTCATAACTATGTATCTGAAATCGTTAGTTTATACAAATTTATTTTAGCTCGATTGCGAAACAAGTTATTTCAACTTATATTAATCACTCTCGAGACCTCATTCCTGATGGAATCCATCGCCACGAGGGAGAGAGAAGAGGCAACGTGGAATTTAAATGCCTTGCCAATCGTAACGGCTCCAGCGGGGCTCGAACTCCGGACCTTTCGCACCTGAAGCGAACGCGCATCCACATCGCTATCACGATTTCCACTTCGAAATCGTTCATGTACAAGTTGGTGCTGGTCCGAAACATTCATCCTCACAAATTCTCCTCAACCCTACATGTATGTACGTATACTAGACTATGTATATTCAAAGAAATAAATATTGTTTAAACTAAACTAACTAACAGTCATAATCACATTGCTTTCTCCTCAACCCTACATGTATGTACGTATACTAGACTATGTATATTCAAAGAAATAACTATTGTTTAAACTAAACTAACTAACAGTCATAGTCACATTGCTTTCTCCTCAACCCTACATGTATGTACGTATACTAGACTATGTATATTCAAAGAAATAAATATTGTTTAAACTAAACTAACTAACAGTCATATTCACATTGCTTTCTCCTCAATCCTACATGTATGTACATTTTATATATACTAGACTATGTATATTCAAAGAAATAAATAGTGTTTACACTAAGGCACAACAACGTACGCAATCCGGAACATGTTTTATTCCTCTCGTTTTCACATAGACTGCGAACAGTACTTGAAAGATGTACACGTGATGTGTAACATGAGTCGTCTTCCCTGTAGCACACGAACTGTTTGAATCAATCATGGTGCTTACTTAATACTTCTCATGCTATGTTTATACAAGTTTATTTGAGCTCGATTGCGAAACAAGTTCTTTTAACTTATATTAATCACTCTCGAGACCTCATTCCTGATGGAATCCATCGCCACGAGGGAGAGAGAAGAGGCATGTGGAATTTACATGCTTTGCCTAAGGGCACAATCGTAACGGCTCCAGCGGGGCTCGAACTCCAAGCCTTTCACACCTGAAGCGAACGCACTACCACTGCGCTAACACGACTTCCAACCACCATTGCGCTATCACAACTTCCAACCACCATTGCGCTATCACAACTTCCAACCACCATTGCGCTATCACGACTTCCATCCACCATTGCGCTATCATGACTTCCAACCACCACTGCGCTAACACGACTTCCAACCACCATTGCGCTATCACGACCTCCAACCACCATTGCGCTAACACGACTTCCAACCACCATTGCGCTAACACGACTTCCAACCACCATTGCGTTAACACGACTTCCAACCACCATTGCGCTAACACGACTTCCAACCACCACTGCGCTAACACGACTTCCAACCACCATTGCGCTATCACGACTTCCAACCACCATTGCGCTATCACGACTTCCAACCACCATTGCGCTAACACGACTTCCAACCACCATTGCGCTATCACGGCTTCCAACCACCACTGCGCTATCACGACTTCCAACCACCATTGCGCTATCACGACTTCCAACCACCACTGCGCTAACACGACTTCCAACCACCATTGCGCTATCACGACCTCCAACCACCATTGCGCTAACACGACTTCCAACCACCATTGCGCTAACACGACTTCCAACCACCATTGCGCTATCACGACTTCCAACCACCATTGCGCTATCACGACTTCCAACCACCACTGCGCTAACACGACTTCCAACCACCATTGCGCTATCACGACCTCCAACCACCATTGCGCTAACACGACTTCCAACCACCATTGCGCTAACACGACTTCCAACCACCATTGCGCTATCACGACTTCCAACTACCATTGCGCTATCACGACTTCCAACCACCATTGCGCTATCACGACTTCCAACCACCATTGCGCTATCACGACTTCAAACCACCATTGCGCTATCACGACTTCCAACCACCATTGCGTTATCACGACTTCCAACCACCATTGCGCTAACACGACTTCCAACCACCATTGCGTTAACACGACTTCCAACCACCATTGCGCTAACACGACTTCCAACCACCACTGCGCTAACACGACTTCCAACCACCATTGCGCTATCACGACTTCCAACCACCATTGCGCTATCACGACTTCCAACCACCATTGCGCTATCACGACTTCCAACCACCACTGCGCGCTATCACGACTTCCAACCACCATTGCGCTATCACGACTACCAACCACCAATTGCGCTATCACGACTTCCACTTACGTTATGAGTTCTTCCTCTGAGAACTATTTCAGGAATGGACTAGCACCGGCTTAGAAATACAGACATTACGCAAGTCAGATGGATAGCTTTCTCATTTTAGGAACATAGTAGGATTCGAACCTACAGCGGTGAGGGGCAAGTGACTTCACATACGGATCTGTAGTCCAGTGGTTATATTTGTTATATTTCGGGTTTTACGCCTGCATCAGCACCATTTCGGGCTATATCGCCGGCGGGCAGTTTACCTAACAACACCTTTCCTGGGCAGGCTCCAGCGGTTAACCAGTACTTGGGTGCACAAACCTCCGTAAGAAACTGCCAACTGTTTCATATAAATGAGACACGGCCTGAGCGGGGCTCGAACCCGTGACCATCAGTGATGATAGGTTACAGTGGTATCCAAGTCAGCGACCTTAACCACTCGACCACGGAGGCGGACTGGTAATCCAGGGATCGCAGGTTCGATCCCCCGTCTGACCATAATAAAATTAACAGTCTTTCAGATGGGACGTTAAACCGAGGTCTCGTGGTGCTTTACACCTTGCACGTAAACGAACCAGAGGAGATTTTGGAATGGGTCTCTGTCTGTATCATTGCACTATCCTCCACAATCTAAAATGACTAATCTCTTCAGGAGGCGTCGCTCATATGGGCAACCGGTAGCGACGATAAATAAACGTAAAACACACATACACACGCAGGTGACTTGAAGTCAACGACCGTAACAACCCGGCCATGGCTAAACCCATAGAAAGACATTTTAGTGATTAAATGTGTACTATTACAGTGTTAATTACAAGTTGTTTGTTCCACTTGGTAATTTGTACTTTCTTGCAAACATTTTAACCAGTTATTCGTTCTTACGAGCTTTCATAATTAAGTAACAGCCGACATAGTAACACACATAATGTGTGCTCATGTCTTCTTTACCAAGTTAATAGTTGATGACTTCAAAAATTATTTACACATGGCTGTGAAATATTGTAATGATTCCCCAAGAAGAACAAATTACCAACACGTTTTAATTCAGTTATACATGCACCTGTTAACTTAAAAAAAGAAGCCCGGTGTGTTTGTAAATTGCGATGAACATGACGGGTATAAAGAAACTAATTATTAGTAGTAAAATGTTAAATTGTATAGCTTATTTTGAGCTGTGATTTTTACTTTGGGTACATGTAGTTATCGTCGTTCCCTGGTTAATCCGGCCGACGCCCCACTACGTATATTAGTCATTTTGTTAATTCATCATCATCTTTAGTAATCGCATCACTCTGCCTAGAGTATACTGGCGATAGAAGTATACTGGCGATAGATTATTTGGAGTATAGTAAGGGTTTTCACAAGCCCGGTGTGTATCCCCGATTCATGAAACACCAGTTTATAGTCCCATCGGAAAGACTTTAAATATATAGTATTAGGGTCAGACGGGGGATCGAACAGGTATTTTGTGCAATTCGTTTTGAGCAATACAAGTGACAAATTGCTGGTATTCACACATAAACATGTTCTTGTACTCTGACGCAAAGCAGTTTTATAAGTGAGAAAATAATCCCCAAAGTCACCTGGTAAGTTTTTCAATCTAAGTGCGTCCGCCATTTTGGAATTTGTTTTTCGGATGTTTCGTGATGCAGTCACGTGATGTTGGGGGGGGGGTATTGGTGATCAGACCTCTGTTGCCATTGAGCAGTGCCCCGGGTTACGAGCCTCCTATGTAAAACCGATCTCCATTTCTAGTCATGATGCAATTTCACTGGGCTGTGAGATTGCGAACATTTAGTGATTTGGTCCACATATTTGTGCTGACTAACCAGGCTTTTATTTCGAGTAATGATGCAATTTTATGATAGTATATTTAGTCAGAAAATGTTGAGAAATATCGGAAACACACAAACATTTTGTATTTTTTTGCATCAGCCTTTCGTAATACACCTATCCTTAGCAGGTGAAAACACGAGGATGCATCAAAGATTAACAGGAGAAAACACGAGGATGCATCAAAGATTAACAGGAGAAAACACGAGGATGCATCAAAGATTAACAGGAGAAAACACGAGGATGCATCGAACATTAACAGGAGAAAACACGAGGATGCATCACAGATTAACAGGAGAAAACACGAGGATGCATCAAAGATTAACAGGAGAAAACACGAGGATGCATCAAAGATTAACAGAAGAAAACATGAGGATACATCAAACATTAACAGGAGAAAACACGAGGATGCATTAAACATTAACAGGAGAAAACACGAGGATGCATCAAACATTAACAGGAGAAAACACGAGGATGCATCAAATATTAATAGGAGAAAACACGAGGATGCATCAAACATTAACAGTAGAAAACACGAGGGTGCATCAAACATAAGCAGGAGAAAACACGAGGATTCATTAATCCTTAGCACGAGAAAACAAGAGGATACATTAATCCGTAGCAGGAGATGACAAGAGGATACATTAATCCTCAGCAGGAGATGACAAGAGGATACATTAATCCGTAGCAGGAGAAGACAAGAGGATACATCAATCCGTAGCAGGAGAAGACAAGAGGATACATTAATCCGTAGCAGGAGAAGTCAAGAGGATACATCAAACCTTAGCAGGAGAAGACAAGAGGATACATCAATCCGTAGCAGGAGAAGACAAGAGGATACATTAATCCGTAGCAGGAGAAGCCAAGAGGATACATTAATCCGTAGCAGGAGAAGCCAAGAGGATACATCAAACCTTAGCAGGAGAAGACAAGAGGATACATCAATCCGTAGCAGGAGAAGACAAGAGGATACATCAAACCTTAGCAGGAGAAGACAAGAGGATACATCAATCCGTAGCAGGAGAAGCCAAGATGATACATCAAACCTTAGCAGGAGAAGACAAGAGGATACATCAATCCGTAGCAGGAGAAGACAAGAGGATACATCAATCCGTAGCAGGAGAAGACAAGAGGATACATTAATCCGTAGCAGGAGAAGACAAGAGGATACATTAATCCGTAGCAGGAGAAGACAAGAGGATACATTAATCCGTAGCAGGAGAAGACAAGAGGATACATTAATCCGTAGCAGGAGAAGACAAGAGGATACATCAAACCTTAGCAGGAGAAGACAAGAGGATACATTAATCCGTAGCAGGAGAAGACAAGAGGATACATTAATCCGTAGCAGGAGAAGACAAGAGGATACATTAATCCGTAGCAGGAGAAGACAAGAGGATACATTAATCCGTAGCAGGAGAAGACAAGAGGATACATCAAACCTTAGCAGGAGAAGACAAGAGGATACATCAAACCTTAGCAGGAGAAGACAAGAGGATACATCAATCCGTAGCAGGAGAAGACAAGAGGATACATTAAACCTTAGCAGGAGAAGACAAGAGGATACATCAAACCTTAGCAGGAGAAGACAAGAGGATACATCAAACCTTAGCAGGAGAAGACAAGAGGATACATCAAACCTTAGCAGGAGAAGACAAGAGGATACATCAAACCTTAGCAGGAGAAGACAAGAGGATACATCAAACCTTAGCAGGAGAAGACAAGAGGATACACCAAACCTTAGCAGGAGAAGACAAGAGGATACATCAATCCGTAGCAGGAGAAGACAAGAGGATACATCAAACCTTAGCAGGAGAAGACAAGAGGATACATTAATCCTTAGCAGGAGAAGACAAGAGGATACATTAATCCGTAGCAGGAGAAGACAAGAGGATACATCAATCCGTAGCAGGAGAAGACAAGAGGATACATTAATCCTTAGCAGGAGAAGACAAGAGGATACATTAATCCTTAGCAGGAGAAGTCAAGAAGATACATCAAAGACTCTTAGATGATTTTGTTATGTCGTGGATATCGATATCTTAAATTAAGTCCAATATAAATTCATTCAAGGAGAGACAACAGAACCGACAGCTCTCGTATCCATTTGAAGCGTCAATTTCAATACGGTGGGCGATAATGTTTTGTGTAATGCCAATAGCGACTGAATTTCTGCGTAATATGCGAACGTGCATGAATTGGAAACCAAAAAACAAAAAAGAACAGACGAGAAAAGCGACGTAGGCTTAAACTGCCATTAGCATATCTCCAGAAACATTGATCATCGCCTATGAAGGAAACATAGACATGCATTATATAATATTATACTGTTTGGATAGAGAACCATTAATTGATATAGAGTAGCTCATCTAATATATTCTTAGATTGAAACAGAATATATATTTCCAAGATGGTCGCAAATGAAACATAGACATGCATTATAACGTTTCGATAAAGAAGAGAACCATTGCAATGGTATAGCGTCGCTCATCTAATGTAGTCATAGGATGAAGACGAAACCGAAACTAGATTTTCAAGATGGCCGCAATGATACCATATTGGATTCAGGATCAGCAATAATTAAGCCTATTATTTAACTATTGGTTTAAACATATTTATTCCACATACTTATTCCACTATTCCACTATTCCACAAAACAATACATGACAAGTACACACAATCAAAGAATAGGAAAGGATTAAAACGGAAGCAGAGCTTATATAGTTTCTCTCCTTGCAGTTCAAAATACACGGTACTATATTGGACGGTGTGGAACTAATACATGTATATCAAATGTGCATATTGCTTAGAAATGACAGATATATAATACCGGCAAGAATGCAGAAGAAAGAGAAGATATTTGAAAATGAGAGTAGAAAGTCTTCAACTATTCGTAACACCGGTGCCATAATGAAAATGTTCAGGAAAATCCCCTAAAGCTTCTAAAGCTTCGGGAAGCCAGTTAAAAATAAGATTTCGGAGAATGTCTTTCCAAACCATTCCAACGATTTGAGAGGTTAGTAAAACAAGATGTCGGATCGGAACAATAGTTTCTTTTGTTTTAATGGTGATCCCAAAGTTTCGTGAAAATAACCGCTTGATAGTAGATGCCGACTCTAAATTAACAAGAGCGATCAGAACAATTCCAGCTAATTTATGATCTATTATTTGCAGCGATACCCCATGCCAGATTGTGTTCCAACTTGGTCCAACTTGGTCACACGTTATATCGTCGTTTGTGAGAACAGACGGACGGACGAAAGTCGATCGCAGTATCTCACAATGGATATACAACTGCTTTTATACTTCAGTTCAATACCTCTGTAATCACTTGATCCTTGTCGTTGCAGGTTCGAATCCGACTGGGGGTGTCGAATTATTTCGTGTGAAGAAGCTATCCAGCTGGCTTGTGGACGGTCGGTGGTTCTACCCGGTGCCGTCCGTGCCAGAAATACTGCTCAGAGGGGTACCCGGGTTCGTCCTGCCAACAATAATACCAGGAGAGCCGCCATATGACATAAACTGTAAATTCGCCCAAATGCATATATGCGGTGGCGAGTATAAATAAACTTAAAATGATTGGATTGGTAAACTCAAGAAACAAAGAAATCCAATACCTCAGTCTTCTGAACTTAAAATTCGTTGAACATCCCAAACTTGAATAAGATCTAACAGATAGTATCAATCCGTTCCACCACCCGAGGTGAGCAGACATTCTTGTGTATTTCGATAATTTGTTTCCGAATCAAATAAGTACATGTATAGATACATTAAAGATGCATGTATTTATAGATTGTAAAACATGCATTGATACGAAAGCTGGTGATAATTACTGTTATCATTTTAACTCTATAAAACCTCCGAAAATGCAGATTTTTGTATTGTAGTCCCAATAACTAATATAGTTAATTTTTGTTTTTGGTAAAAATGCATTTTCATGACAGGCAGTGTATAGTTTTTGTGTTTTTTGAGAAATTATGTGACTTGAGAAGACTTGAGACTAGTTGATGTGTAGAAAAGATGTGGTATAAGAATTCAGGCCATTGCAAACTGAAGGTTGGTATACTGTATTATTTGGCGGAGGAATACAGTGTGTAAACACAGTGACGTTATTCACAGGCGAGCACTGGTTATTTGAAACTTAAAATTTGAAATATTCTTGGTGTGTTTCAGACTGATTTGAATACCTCTTCACAGTGGATGTGGTATCAGAAGAAATGAAAGATTGGAAATATAAATGAACAGACTGTATGTTATTACTTTTTACTATGTATTTAATAGGCAATTTATTTGTTGTTTTACAACCTCAACAGACGGATATGTAGTCCAGTGGTAACACGCTGGACTGGTAATCCAGGGATCGCAGGTTCGATCCCCCGTCTGACCGTAATAACATTAACAGTCTTTCAGATGGAACATTAAACCGAGGTCTCGTGTCGGTGCTTTACCGCGTGCACGTAAAAGAACCAGAGGAGACTCTGGAATGGGTCTCTGTCTGTATCATTGCACTATCCTCCAACAATCTAAAATGACTAATCTCTTCTGGATGCGTCGCTCATATGGGCAACCGGTAGCGACGATAAATAAACGTAAAACAGACGTTTGTATCATTCCTATTTCGGATGATTTTCTTCACAAGAACCGCTGGGATTTAGCCTTTACGCAATAAAAGAGATAGTAGATCTATGAAAGCGCAGTGATGTCAAAAGCGCAGGGGAAAATGTTGTTTAAGACTTAATTTGTTGTTGAAGGATTTAAAGCAACACTACATCAGTGAAAATAAAAATGTCTACAGAATGTACTTTCCTGTTATATGGTATAATTCCCCCCCCCAATATTTGCCTCAAATACTGAGTATTTCAACTAATAAACAAACGTCGTATACGCGGTATGTTGACATAACAACATAGGTGTAAAGCACCGACACGAGACCTCGGTTTAACGTCCCATCTGAAAGACTGTTAATTTTATTAGGGTCAGACGGGGGATCGAACCTGCGATCCCTGCATTACCAGTCCAGCGTGTTACCACTGAACTACAGGTCCGGTTATTATGAAGCCAATGTGTGTCGGCTAGTTATATATTTATATATATATTTATTACTATTCAATGCAGTTTCCAGTATTTTGATTGGATAACGGTGCAATAAATTAATCGCGACAACTCCGGGCTAGTCAGGGTATATAACCCTTAAAATATATACGTTTCGTGTGCCTCCCGATTATAAAACTCCCGATTCTAAAAATAAAACCGGAAGTTGCGCATACTGTTCGATGATGCGCATGCAAGATACACATGGATGCAATTTTTCGACATTTTATACCGTTTTAATATGTTGAATTGCTTAACACACGGTGTAACAGCGAACTACGACATGTACATCTATGGAACATTTATGGGATCGTAAATCTGTGTCAGGTTAAAAATCACAATTCCTGAATGTACTCGATTGAGGAAGTTGACAGGGCAAAAACGATAAAATCGATGAATATCGCTAACCAAAAAAAGAGTGACTAAAACATTGTTACCTTGTCTTTCAGCGTAATAAATTTGCTAAATATCATATATTTTTTATTATATAGTATGCTTAGATCATGTGGGTTTTTACGTCAATATACTAAAATCATACAATGCAAATTCCGAATTTAAAACACCTTCTAATAAAATATGACTGCTCTAATGAAAACAAGGCGTATCAGTCAGAAAATGCCGCAATGACCAAGATATGGTCTATGCCAATACATTATTGAAGGATCTTCCTTAAAATTAAAGCACACAACATTCCATGTAAAAGAAAATATGAACTGCCCTGTTAAAATGTTATTTATGTATGAATATGCAACCTATGATCTATACATAGTCAGCAAATCAGAGACTCGTCTCATCAACAAGGCAACTATTGTTGTCAAACTGACGAAACTCCAAACTATTGTGGTATATTTAAGATCGATCAGACAATTCATAGGATCAACACAGCTGGATCTGTAGTCTAGTGGTAACACGCTGGAATGGTAATCCAGGGATCGCAGGTTCGATCCCCCGTCTGACCTTAATACAATTAACAGTCTTTCAGATGGGACTTTAAACCGAGGTATCGTGTCGGTGCTTTACACGTAAACGAACCAGAGTAGACTCTATAATGGGTCTCTGTCTGTATCATTGCACTATCCTCGAAACATCTAAAATGACTAATCTCTTCATGAGGCGCCACTCATATGGGCAACCGGAAGCGAAGGTAAATAAACGTAAAATCACACACTCAAAGGATCAACGTTCTAACGACCGTAGCTACTTGGGGACACTGAATAAACATCGACTACCTCAAACAGTTTATTGTAATATGCACATCTTATAATATCCTGGTAAGTGAATTGATAGAGGGAACGCATTAATAGCGCTCTCCGACTTTCTAAAATTTATATTTCTGGATGAATGGAAATTTATGTGATAAGAATTGCTGCTATGTATTCGTATTATAGGTATTAAACGTGTCCAATAGTTATCAGGGAACTAGTTCCAAGCTTTCACTGGTGTGCGCATAGAAATACAGGCTTGAGCTGGAAACCAGAAATGGCCAGGTCAATCCATTTACGCCGTTGAAATTCTGCAACAATAATTGGTTCCCATATGATTCGCGGATGTTCCAGCAGGGATGTGGTATATACTATTATGCTGGACAGGGTTTCATGTTATTATCAACATGTTTGCATTTAATTACTAAGCTATGCACTTTATAATTATATACATTCACTCAATAAACTATCCGAGTGTGTATTACGCAGAGTAAATGCTCAATCGTCCTTCTATTACATATTTATACATGTATGTAATAGTTTTTCTTGTTCAGCATATTTTCAGTAGGTTCCAACTCAATCAAACCTTTCAATTCTTTAAAACTATCGGTTTAAAAGTTATATCAATATATATTTTGTTTTATGAAATAATTTTCACCTTTAAGCTCTATGGAATTCGGGAATTTTCCTTGTTTTTTTTATAATTGTCTTCTTTTATCTCCGCTGCTTGACACCAGCAATCAATTATGCCAAGAAATGACACAGGAGACAGATTGTCAGCGAGCGGCATGGATCTCCGAGAAATAAAACAAATGCCGACAGAGACCATGCTTCATTGGTGCCAATTAAAAACTGAAACAGTTAATTATTCCATGTCACGTGTTTGTGTACGATTGTCTTACTGATAAATCGGTGTTAAGGTAGTTGTCTACCGCGATAACTGATACCTTGGTTAAGGTTATTGTCTACCGCGATAACTGATACCTTGGTTACGGTTGTTGTCTACCGCGATAACTGATACCTTGGTTAAGGTTATTGTCTACCGCGATAACTGATACCTTGGTTAAGGTTGTTGTCTACCGCGATAACTGATTCCTTGGTTAAGGTTATTGTCTACCGCGATAACTGATACCTTGCTTACGGTAGTTGTCTACAGCGATAACTGATACCTTGGTTAAAGGTGACGTTTACCGCAATAACTGATAACTTGGTTAAGGTTGTCGTTTACCGCAATAACTGATAACTTGGTTAAGGTTGTCGTTTACCGCAATAACTGATAACTTGGTTAAGGTTGTCGTTTACCGCAATAACTGATAACTTGGTTAAGGGTGACGTTTACCGCAATAACTGATAACTTGGTTAAGGTTGCCGTTTACCACAATAACTGATACATTGGTTAAGGTTGTCGTTTACCACACTAACTGATACATTGGTCAAGGTTGTCGTTTACCACACTAACTGATACATTGGTTAAGGTTGCTGTTTACCACACTAACTGATACATTGGTCAAGGTTGTCGTTTACCACACTAACTGATACATTGGTCAAGGTTGTCGTTTACCACACTAACTGATACATTGGTCAAGGTTGTCGTTTACCACACTAACTGATACATTGGTCAAGGTTGTCGTTTACCACACTAACTGATACATTGGTTAAGGTTGCTGTTTACCACAATAACTGACAACTTGGTTAATGTTGCTGTTTACCACTCTAATTTATACATTGGTTAAGGTTAACTCATTTTTGAGTTATCGTGTCCACAGACAGTGTCAAATACCAGAGCCAGCGTTTGGATCTCATCGAGTTCTATTCTCTAGTTTCATTTGCATTTAAATTACATTCAAATGCCACACGCCGTGTCCTATATCAATTTATATCAATTTATCCTAGATATATTTCTCTGTCATTTACATTAAATACATACTTTCATGTTATTTCCTTATTTATTATGTTCGTCCATCCTTATTTATTTTCCAGACTTTTTGCCATGTCTTAATGATACGTTTCTCTGTACATAATGCCACTAACATAATTTTATGGTCGTGACTACGGATATTTGGAAGACCATCAATGTGATCATCCCTGGGGCCTGTTTTATATGCCCCACGTTGGTGCCACATATGTGTAATTATAGGGATTTATTCCACATGCCTCTTCCCTCTCCCTAAAACTGTAATTTAGGGTAAGGTCCACAGCCTCTCATGATAGATAATTTGGAACAAAATGAAGATGTCGAGACGTAATTAATCTCCTTGTCTGCCTTTATCTGAATTAAAACAATGCGTAATATGTCATTCTAAAAATGACTGCGTTTACGGTTAAAGAGAACAGATAAAATCATTATGTAAATGATGATTTTCCAACATAATCATTTATAGGCAATCTTTATTTTGGACACGATTATTCAGAACTGATTTGTTGCTATCAAAGCAATTGGGAGTGAGTAGTACTTGGTATGGAATAGATTTCATAAGGACGCGTGATGGCGGAGTTACAAAAATGTTAAACATGATTTTCTTGGCCATGCTGATGTGTTACGGCGAAATGGAGCTACAGGAGAATGCTGAACAAGACTATCCGGGTCAACTATCCTTGTAAATAAATATTCTGTTTTTCAACACTGTTTTTAACTTAAGCCCACACAAAACATTACTTTTATATTCCAATCAATCTTTATTTCTCCCCTGCACATGTTCTATCGTCTGAAGGTCAGACCACTATTGTAATTTCCATAGGCCACCATTATATAGCAAGATATTAGCCTCAAACGGATCCAATATATAAAATATTGGTACGGTCTGCGGCGCTACGCGCCTCACACAGTCCAATAGTTTGCATATTGGATCGTTTTCGGCTTATATCCTATATATGAATTAAAATCCTATCGTACACTAATAAACACAAAGGCATCATTTTCTTGTATGATTTCCAACGATTTTGGCTAATATAATAGTTGTTATCAAATTTTATTCATTTTAACTGCCCTGTTGGAGCCTCATTGCACTACAATACACAACCGCACAACCACTTCTGGTAGCGTGAACGTCCATAATAAGAAATAATTCCGGTATAATATTCAAGTTATGTTTCTGTTTGCTGTCACAATTAAAAACTACAGACACAATTGTAATTTCCATAGGCCACCATTATAACACACAGTGCCATTATATGTTCCCCAAAAACAGTTTGGCACAAAAGACAGTAGTTGTCAACAGACTGGCCTTTGAGCCACAAGAAAATGTCAAATTTCAATGGAGTTGACCGATTGCGTTGTTTTTCATTTCCCACTAAAGGCACCCACCCCCTACTCTGAAGGTATGCTGTTCATTTGTCACCAAATAGTCTGCAAATATTTTGAAATATTCCAAAATGCAGCTCATATATTGTATTTTAATATTTAGAAGTCATTTTCACGATTGCTGACAATACCTACTCAGCCAATCAGTTCATGTATCAATAACTCTTAATGGCTTCCCTACATGTTTTCAACCAATCCCAGACCACTATATCAATAACACCGTCTGACATGTAGTATTTGTTGAAGTGCGTTCGCGATTTACGTAATCTTCCAATATATCTGAAGTAAGTTACTGTCAGTCTGACAACTACTATTCGTAACAACTTAAAGCAGCATTACATCATATGAAATAAAATATATTTGAAAAATTCAATTTTTACGTATGGGTAGCAATGCTGCTACACATTCTAACATTATACTTTGTATGCTTATGTTCATTTGGTAAACAGTGTTTTTTGCGATAAAACAAACTCGAAACCGAAAGTAGGACTTTCCGAGTCGATCGGTCACGCACTTGTTTACAACCGGAACGCATCGTCCGCACTTGTTTACATTCAGAATGCATCGACCCCATTTGTCCCACGTTGTCTTTTTTAATTAAATTACTTGATATGTTGATTCATAATTTCATACCTCTGTTAGCGTCTTTTAGGGACATTTCTACATCCCCGCGAGGGGTTCGACATTAGAGGAAGATAGATAGATAGTATTTCAGTTCAAAATATATACGTTGTTTTCTACATCCTCTGTTGTTTCACGCATGCGCGCTGTGCGTGTTTACATTTCGTGTGTTGATAAACAAATTCGCGTATACGACGGTTTACATTTATTGGAATGTTATCGTTTCTGAGCGACTATTTCGATTTTTGTAAACACACACATATTAGTATTTATATTTTACCCAAAACATCCTTTATTACGATGTAATGCTGCTTTAATTAAAGCGACACTATATTGAAATAAAGCAAGGTTTTGCTAAAATGTTCCAGATATTTAAAAAATAGATTTCCAATGACTGTGTATTTAAAACAAATATATTTCACAGAAAACGAAACAAATCAAATAAACATAGTACCGTCGTATACGCGAATTGTTTATCAACACAGGTATGTAGACGATGCTTAATGCGCATGTTTGACGCAACAACGGATGTTCAAACAATTGTTTTAGAGGTTGTATATACGTAAATAGGCGGAAGTGCATCCGAGGTCGAATGTAGTCCTGATAACTAATATAGTTCATTTTTCTTTGCGGTGCATTTTCGTGACAGGCAGTGTATAGTTTTTGTGTTTTTGAGAAATTATGTAACTTGAGAAGACTTCAGGCTAGTTGATGTGTAGAAAAGATGTGACATAAGAAGTATGACATTTTTTAATGTAATGCTATTTAACGTCGCTACCGATTGCCCATTTGAGCGACGGGCACTTTATCTAACAACACCTTTTCTGGACAGGCACCAGCGGTTAACCAGTACCTGATGCACCAACCTCCGTAAGAAACTGCCAAATTTTTCATATAAGAAACACGGTCTGAGCGGGGCTTGAACCCGTCACCATCAGTGATGATAGGTTACAGTGGTATACAAGTAAGCGACATTAACCACTCGACCACGGAGGTGGACTGTGTCAGGCAATTGCAAACTGAAAGTGGGCTATTCTGTAATATTTGGCGAGAGACTACAGTGTGCAAACACAGTGACGTCATTCACAGGTAAACGGTGTCAATGTTTGCCATTGCATTTGTAATATTTTACTGTTTTTCAGTGTGATTTGAATACCTCTACACAGAGGATGTGGTATCAGAAGAAATGAAAGAGTGGAAATATAAATGAACAGATTGTATGGTTTTACTTTTTAAATATGTATTTAATAAGCAATATATTTGTTATTTTACAACCTTAGATGTTTGTTCTGATTGCCGACAGAGGGCGATTCGTTACAAATGTATGGTGGGCGTCACAAACCGAATCAGGAAAGTCAAACTTTCACTTTGAGTTTGCTATGTTGCAAAAAAACACGCGTTCGCTTCAGTTGCGAAAGGTCCGGAGTTCGAGCCCCGCTGGAGCCGTTACGATTGTGCCCTTAGGCAATGCATTTAAATGCCACGTTGCCTCTTCTCTCTCCCTCGTGGCGATGGATTCCATCAGGAATGAGGTCTCGAGAGTGATTAATATAAGTTGTAAGAACTTGTTTCGCAATCGAGCTAAAATAAATTTGTATAAACTAAAAAATCACTGTTTTACGGAGCATAATTATTTAAATTATGACGGAAGAACGTGTAGTAGCAGTGCTACTGTGTAAGTAAAAATTTCAAATTATATAATATTTTTATTCCATACAATATGATTTCGCTTAGCTAAATTCATGGCATGGCGAATTCTGTTTGCAGCAGTAATGACTTAATAGTTCAATACATCACCTATCCTACTCCCGAGAGTCACATCGTATTATTATCATCTTTATTTCTGTCTTATCCATGTACAATACAATACATAATACAAATAACATTACCCATACAATTGCAAACAGCCATTCTATATAGAATTACACGAGACTATACAATTCATATAAAGTCACATAAATTACATATAGACATATTTACAAATTAAGACTATGTAACTACTGCTAATCGAATATTAAAAGAAGCTTAAAATGGTATTTTGGCACTAAAACGCAATTAATAAATGACTTAAACTAACTAATAATTATCAGCTCTGATCAGATCAGAAGTGAACTGATTAGCAGTAGCCACCTAGGAAAAATAAAAACAGTACTGTTATACTAAAACATGCAAGAACATTATCTACATGCATTAAAATGGCGCCATATGTGTTATGGTGACTCTCCCCCATGCCAATTTGAGTACTATTTCATGCACGGACGGGTACACGGGTAGAACCACCGTCCTACCGCAAGTAAGTTTGATAGCTTCCTCACTTGAATGTATCCGATGCCACCAGTGATATTTGGTGGTGGGTAAATGATTTGACGTTAACGACCGTAACCACTCTGTCACGGAGTCTACTATGCCAGTGTGTAAGAATTAAGTGTCCAATCAAGGATTTGCAACCTTTGCATAATCTGTTCCACATATACTGGTACCTTATTTTGAAGTCCATTTTTGTTGGTAAAATATACTAAGAATTGACATGTTTATGATTATATTGGAATCATTTAGAAATTTAATTTGGTAGATATTTGGGCACTGAACGCCACTAACGTATTTGTAAACTGTGTACTTGTGGCACTGTTGAATCAGAACATCACTATTTGTTATAGTATTTATTGTATACTAACTTTAGACTCAACTTTATTCAACAACTTAGGTTCATACATATAACTGCAAAAACATCATATAATATAACACACATTACATCAATGGCGACTCACAAAATGGTTTTAAAATCACATCATTTCCAGGAAACGGCAATACCTGTTTTACAAGATTTTATGTTACTTGAAATTGAAAGCCAGGTGGATAGCTTCCTCACATTCAACATTACAAATTTGATTTGAAACTACGGGTGAGTGGTAAGTGTTATGAAGTCAACGACCCCAACAACTCGCCCACAAAGGCCACTACTATTATTTGTTTTTGTTGTGGATGACTGTCAGATGTCGGTAGAGGGAGCCAAAACATATTTATTGTTGTGGCCTTATAATGTGTCACACGTTACACAATGCCGTGATGTGATTGTTATGTTATCATTTCTATCAGAAACAGTAGTTAGTCTCAATAGGTTATTGGTTGTACCGTTGCAAGTTCATATATGTCACATCTATTGCAGAAAGCAATGTCGTGTTTCCAATAAATCCAATTTGACCGTAACAATACCCCCGGAGCCGCATTTCATACATGCATAGAATATCTGTGTTTTATAAACAACAAAATCACTATTACTCCTAGGTGTTCATAGACCGTGTATTCATCACGTGTATGTAATTTTAACAGTATTAATTAAGCGTTTATGTATAGTTGCCTCCGCTAAGGTGACACGTCCAGACGATTATTAATCTGGTTTATTTAGGATAGTGTAAGGCCAACCGAAGATATTCCAATTCTAACTTTGTGTGTTTTACGGAGTCGGAGTTCGAACCCCGCTGGAGCCGTTACGGTTGTGTCCTTAGGCAAGGCATATAAATTCCACATTGCCTCTTCTCTCTCCCTCCCTCGTGGCGATGGATTCCATCAGGAATGAGGTATAGAGAGTGATTAATATAAGTTGTTAGAACATGTTTTTCATTCGAGCTAAAATAAATGTGTATAAACTTGTGTTTTACGTTTATTTATCGTCGCTATCGGTTGCCCATATGAGCGAGGCCTCCTAAAGAGATTAGTCATTTTAGATTTTGGAGAATAGTGCAATGATACAGACAGAGACCCATTTCAGTCTCCTCTGGTTCTTTTGCGTGCACGGTGTAAAGCACCGACGTGAGACCTCGGTTTAAAGTCCCATCTGAAAGACTGTTAATTTTAGGAGGGTCAGACGGGGGATCGAACCTGCGATTCCTGGATTACCTGGATAACTGGACTACAGGTCCAGCATGTTACCACTGGATTACAGAAGCCAATTCTAACATGATCCCTGGGATATTTTATATGCCCGGTGCATAGCACTAATAGATCCTCCGTTTAAATTCCCCATCGGAGAGACTGTTCATATCAGTATGGTAGGTCGAGGAATCTAACACGCATCACATCGATGTACAGTGTACTAGCTTACCAACCATTGACCCACAATCTGTATATATAAGTTGATTTCGTTTGTTTGAATTTTGGGTTTAATGTCGCCCCAATAGCTTAGGTCACATGACGCTTCTCTTGTTCTATTATTGGCGGAAGACCCCGGATGCCCATTCTAGCAGTATTTCAGGCATGGATATAACTTGGACTTTTCTTATTCAAAGTAAAATATATTTTTAATACATCTGTCTAACATTTGTTGTAGTTATTTATCAATTAGTGACACTGACTAATGTGCTTTTCTATCTAAAAGATCAACTTAGCGACCTCATAACATGCGCTAGCTGTAACCAACACATTTAGAGAAACAGTTTCAATCATCTCTATAGACAATGAGAGACATCGGTCAGTTACTTCCCCTGAATACTCCCTATAAAGGTAGATATGTCCTCTTACGTGGTTTCTTCTGTTTTATTGTTCTTTCCTATGCACAACACGTGCAATTTTCGTCCAATGTCTCATCTTATAATTATTAAATGACTGTATCTCGGCAACAAAACACCTAACTAAAAAGACCGATACTGTATAATATACATTTCGGTAAACATCGGATTTTATCTGACAAGGGAGGTAACAGAAAATCCAGTGCTGTCGCGTGCAAACAGCATAGAGCCAGATTGCACGGCACAGAACGTGCAAACAGCATAGAGCCATATTACACGGCACAGAACGTGCAAACAGCATAGAGCCAGATTACACGGCACAGAACGTGCAAACAGCATAGAGCCAGATTGCACGGCACAGAATGTGCATACAGCATAGAGCCAGATTGCACGGCACAGAACGTGCAAACAGCATAGAGCCAGATTGCACGGCACAGAACGTGCAAACAGCATAGAGCCAGATGACACGGCACAGAACGTGCACACAGCATAGAGCCAGATTACACGGCACAGAACGTGCAAACAGCATAGAGCCAGATTACACGGCACAGAACGTGCAAACAGCATAGAGCCAGATTACACGGCACAGAACGTGCAAACAGCATAGAACCAGATTACACGACACAGAACGTACATACAGCATAGAGCCAGATCACATGGCAGCATAATCTATAACCAACGTTATGAATCATATAAATATGTATGTATGTTCTTGCAGAAACATACGTTATACATGCAGCGTAAATGGAAAGAAACTCCAACGATACATTCAACTCGGCGTGGTAATAAGATGGTTTAACGTTTTCAGAGTTTGGGTTTGACAATTAACACATTTGACTGGGCTACCTTCAATGCCTTGTACAAGCAGCCCAATAGGGAATACAATTCTAATCCATTCAACAACACTGCTGTTTTGAAAGAGCTATTGCAATGTGCTCATAAATAAAGATGACAGGGGATTTTAAATCGTGCATACTTCAGTCTGATATTTGATAAATGAGGGATTCTTTATAGCGGAAAGGAGGAACAGGACAGACAAGACATGACAGCACATGCGTGTGCAATCATATATTGAGGAATATAGTATTTGGCGGCAGCTTTATTTGCTGGTTGTATCCTTGTTAAAATACAATACACATTATTGTTGCAGGTTTATATCGCGGTACCGCGGTACAGCAAACACTCTGTGTGTGCAGCAAACACTCTGTGTGTGCTTTGCTGGATCTGAATCTGGATCAGGATAATTGACGTTGCAGGGTCATTCAGTGCAAATAAGAAGAAAATGATACTCACTTTCGATCATTCTAGTGTTACAAGAGATACAGATTCGTTCATTCCGTGGTACGTTTGTGGAATGTCATGGGATGCTATCCGGAATTTGGTTAATTATGTTCTAAGTTTAGGTTCTTGTATAAAGTCAATATATTTTATAATTTAAATTCACGGTTAAGCAAGTTATATTATTTATTGTCATAATCGGTTTCCCACATGAGCGACGAAGACATCGGTTATTTTAGACGCATCTAGGGCCCATCAATAGTTTATAATATTTTTCAAAATTTAATAATATTTTATTGCAACTTTTTCACAATGAGGATAACACAATTTACAACTACATATCACAATATCATTACTGTCACATTTCTAACATACATAAATCCTGATAATCTCCATATACAAATACATGACATTTTCAAAGTGTAAAAGGATTGGGCTGACATGTTTTGACAACATAAGCAACAGCCCTATCCTAATCTATTATCATATATGGAAAAACAAAATGAAAAGCTTAATGGCTGCCATAGTCCATTTTGTAGTTTGAGCTGCGGTGTACTTTATGCATTGTTTAAGAAGCAGTAATGCCAAACATGATAACATGAATACATGTACTTAATTGAATGTTTTTCATTGAGAGAAAAAAAAGAAAGAAATTATTTGTATGATTAAACGCGGCGTCAAATCCCGCCATAATGACAGAACATGCTGGGAATGGATTAAATGTCCATTTTAAATGTTCCCAATGTGAACGACACAGGATCCTCTACTTGGAAATTGGCTCCAACATTATTCAAATCGTAGCCCCACCCTTGTAAAAATCAATCCCTTTGTCTTTGTTTCATTTGCTTCAATTAGTTGCAGATATTAATTCTTACGGACACACTTTCTAACACTGTGGTGCACGTCTTCTTGGCTGTATTAACTGCACGGTGAACTGCAGATTACATGGGGAAGTGTGATGCATGACAAGGCGTGATTATTTTCCATTAAACTGTACATTGATACGAATGATTACAATGATACACACAGTTCATAGCACGGGAAGAGTGTAACTATAACATGGATTCAAGGATCTTCCGAACATACGAAATAAGCGATATTTGTGTGTATTAGTTTAGGATTTTATTTCATCGAGTGATCACCGAAATATATCACTCGTTAAAACCACTGACGTGACGTCATATCTTTGTACTTGCAGTCCATTATTATTAATATTGAACTGGTGTCAAAAGGCCAGAGTATTATATTCAATCATACGCGTAAATATACGAAATTAACAATTTTAATTAGTAGGATCTTGTTTATAAGTATGTGTTTTAAGCAAGATATTAGCCTCAAACGGATCCAATATATAAAATATTGGTACGGTCTGCGGCGCTACGCGCCTCACACAGTCCAATAGTTTGCATATTGGATCGTTTTCGGCTTATATCCTATATATGAATTAAAATCCTATCGTACACTAATAAACACAAAAGCATCATTTTCTTGTATGATTTCCAACGATTTTGGCTAATATAATAGTTGTTATCAAATTTTATTCATTTTAACTGCCCTGTTGGAGCCTCATTGCACTACAATACACAACCGCACAACCACTTCTGGTAGCGTGAACGTCCATAATAAGAAATAATTCCGGTATAATATTCAAGTTATGTTTCTGTTTGCTGTCACAATTAAAAACTATAGCGATTTGCTTTTTTCAGTATTTTTCCTGACAAATCATAAAATTCGGAGAAAATACCGCTAATTTCAACAACATTGTGAGAGTAGCATGCATTTGGAATAATATGTACATACGATCATCATGGTATTTTCTATATGCCCGATTTACACAAGTTTTGAAATCTCGATGTCCCATTTTTTCCAGTAGTTTCATTCAGTATTAAAACGGCGATTTCAAGGAACATTGCATAAAATGTACAAAAATATGCATACAAATTAAGCCTCTAGTAGCCCCCGGGACAACGGAGTGAATGCTGGAAGTCGGTTCTCGGCTCTCAGCTCTCAGTACCAGGTTAAATAGTTCCGTGACAAAACCATAGCTCAAGCGGTGCCATTGTACACATATCAGGGACATGTGCCTACGGAGGTTGGTTGGAGAGTTGAGTACTGGTTCTTACCAAGGACATGTGGATGGTCTCCTCTCCGCCACAATTGGCTGACCTCCCAATAATACTCAAATGATTGCTGGGCAGTAGCAGAAGAAACAAGCCCACCGAATCAATGATGGCTCGTCCATGTTGTACATTGTTTGCTTGAAATCGCCTACATGGGGTTCTTCAGGACCGGTTTTTATCACCATAGCGGCATTTGTTGGGGAGGGAGGGCAGCTGTTCAAATAGATGAGGGATTAAACTTGTTTTCTATGTTATAAATATTATCATCCATGTTCAATGTTTCACTAAGGCTGGGATCCTAGTCCGGTTTGCACGTAGTCCTTTGCAATTAGACCCCAGCTGAAATATGGCTCCGAGATTTTGTCGCCCCATACCCAAACATTGATAGACCAAATTGAAGGTGTCCAACGAAGAGCAGCCCGTTCGATAAAGGTTGACTTCTATCGTACTTCTAGTGCTACAAACATGCTACATTCCGTACATATACGCAGACTAGGTCAACGGTGTATTGACAAAGGTTATTCCTTATGTATAAAATTCATAATGATCTGGTTGCTATCACCATTGAAAATTACCTAGTTCCCCTATCCCGTCCTGCTCGCCATTGCCATTCCTTAAGATATGTTAATTACAGCAACTACAGACTACTACAAGTTTTCCTATTTTCCAAGAACAATCTACCATTGGAACCATCTCCCTCCTGACAGTGTTCATCTCACGACCATATTGCAATTCAATACGGCTATTTGCCGTATTGATCATGCCAGCCCCAAGTTCTTCTGCGCAGCTGCTTTTAAACTCTTACAACAACTTATTTTCATTACTTTCTTATAATTATGCTTTTAACTACTCATACTTTTAACTTATTTGCGTTGTTTTGACGTGTAACATGTCTACATCCCCGCGAGGGGCTCGACATTACAGGAAGATTGATGAAGATAGAAATAATATTAATGTGTTTATGTTTCCGTTACATCGTAATGCTAAATGACGCATATCATGGCCCATGACGAACACATCGTAATGCTAAATGACGCATATCATGGCCCATGACGAACACATCGTAATGCTAAATGACGCACATCATGGCCCATGACGAACTCTTCAATTTAGGTTGCATAACAACGTGTAATTAATTATAGTTTATACACATTTATTTTACCTCGATTGTAAAACAAATTATTACAACTTATATTAATCACTCTCGATACCGCATTCCTGATGGAATCCATCGCCACGAGGGAGAGGGAAGAGGCAACGTGGAATTTAAATGCCTTGCCTAAGGACACAATCGTAACGGCTCCAGAGGGGCTCGAACTCTGGACATTTCGCACCTGAAGCGAACACGCATCCACTGCGCTATCACGACTTGTGTAATTAATTAAATAGGTCACCCAGTTACCATGGCAATTGTCTGAACACATACTATCACATTTCTATTCGAATTTCTGTCTATATTTCTTCATATGTAATGCCGGTGCTAGTCAGAATGATGAATCTGTACAGTCTGGTAATAATATTATAGTTAACAATATCAACACGGAATTGAGACAGACATAAATGTGTCCTCATATAACCTGAGAACAGGCGTCGATATATTTTGCCTGGTCAGTCAAATAAATATATTTTAACACCGAGACTATTAATTGGGTCGTATTGACTTTCGGATCATATCAAATTTCATATCATATCATATCAAGTTAAAAAAGTGAAAATTCGACAGACTGGAACACAGACTAGTCCTCATGTTAAACTCTGACAAGCGATATAATACAACACATGCAAACTAATGAACGTGGTATTCTATGAATATATCAGTTGTTGTCAAGGCAACCTAGTGATGTTTTAAGTAAAACCTGATTGCCATTTTTTTCTGCAAATACGAACATATTGTAACATGTCGTAATATAATATTGTAACTACTTTACTCCGATTAAACATTGTGCTACATATTCATGTTCTAACTGATTGTTACCGTACATTTGTATTCGTCAGAAAACAATTAGAGCTATATAATATCCAAGTTTTGTAGAAAAGAAATCCAATGAGAGACATCGGTCAGTTACTGCCCCTGAATACTCTCTAGGTCAGTTACTGCCCCTGAATACACTCTAGGTCAGTTACTGCCCCTGAATACTCTCTAGGTCAGTTACTGCCCCTGAATACACTCTAGGTCAGTTACTGCCCCTGAATACACTCTAGGTCAGTTACTGCCCCTGAATACTCTCTAGGTCAGTTACTGCCCCTGAATACTCTCTAGGTCAGTTACTGCCCCTGAATACTCTCTAGGTCAGTTACTGTCCCTGAATACTCTCTAGGTCAGTTACTGCCCCTGAATACTCTCTAGGTCAGTTACTGCCCCTGAATACTCTCTAGGTCAGTTACTGCCCCTGAATACTCTCTAGGTCAGTTACTGCCCCTGAATACACTCTAGGTCAGTTACTGCCCCTGAATACTCTCTAGGTCAGTTACTGCACCTGAATACTCTCTAGGTCAGTTACTGCCCCTGAATACTCTCTAGGTCAGTTACTGCCCCTGAATACTCTCTAGGTCAGTTACTGCCCCTGAATACTCTCTAGGTCAGTTACTGCCCCTGAATACTCTCTAGGTCAGTTACTGCCCCTGAATACTCTCTAGGTCAGTTACTGCCCCTGAATACTCTCTAGGTCAGTTACTGTCCCTGAATACTCTCTAGGTCAGTTACTGCCCCTGAATACACTCTAGGTCAGTTACTGCCCCTGAATACTCTCTAAAAGAGTGGTTCGACCCCCCCCCCCCCCGACTCACCCTAATACAATTAATCGTCTTTCAGATGGTACTTTAAACTGAGGTCTCGTGTCGGTGCTTTGCATCGTGCACGTAAAAAGAACCAGGGGATACTCTGGAATGAGTCGCTGTCTGTATCATTGCACTATCCTCCAAAAATCTAAAATGACTAATCTCTTCAGGAGGAGTCGCTCATATGGGCAACCGGTAGCGACGATAAATAAACGTAAAACAAACACACAAAGTATGTAGGTCCTTTTAAATTGTTTCCTATGTTTTTATCGTTAATTCCTTTGCATTACATGTCATCAATTTTCCTCCACTTTCTCATCTTATAATTATTATGTTGCTATATCTCGACATATAGCATACACTATATCCATTGGGTAAACAATCTGTAATATATTTCCCCCAAATAAATTAACATGATTTAGATAAAATCACATTTATCATAACGCAACATCTGGTTAGGGAACAACTGTAAACAGAAAGGATTCCAACTGACAGGACCGCTATACATTTAGGGATAACTCGGACTTTATCTGCCAAGGAAGGTAATAGTTACAGGTCAGTCTATTTTTCGCTCGGCTCTCGTCTCGTGACAAATCATAATGACCATGACATTAATGTATGTAAATCACTATTAGCATGTTATATATTTAAATTTCTGGAATTTCCGGAATAAAAAAACTCGATACTCGCATACTTCGTAATTTCGTTTTTCTGGACAGGAATATGAATTTATTTAATCACTATGGAAACCGGATTGTTTTATCCCATACGCTGTACAGTTGTATTCAGTAATTTATCTCTACGATTTCGCATATTCCATTGGGCTTTATTATTTTCAAAGATGTCAAACATGCACCTCATAATAGCTTGGACAGTGACAGAGAATGGACCGAATAAAAGATGAGCAAAATTCGAGGTTTTAATGTTTTCGACAACATTGATCGCATACCGTGTATCGCTAGTCTTAAGGTTACAACAAGGATACCTCTGTGGAAGACTTCAAATAATGTCCCACTCATTTCTATAGGTTCGAATCTCGAGTTATCCAGCTGACTTGCTGAAGGTCGGTGGTTCTACCTGTGTGCCTGTCCGTGCATGAACTACTACTCGTATGGGCACCCGGGAGCTTCCCCCGCCAATGCTAGCTGGATAGTCGCCAGATGACCTAAGCTGTATGTGTGAATTTAGTTTATACACATTTATTTTAGCTCGATTGTGAAACAAGTTTTAATAACTTATATTAATCACTCTCTCTCGAGACATCATTTCTGATGGAATCCATCGCCATGAGGGAGAGAGAGAATAGGCATGTGGAATTTAAATGCCTTGCCTAAGGCACACTCCAGTGGGACGCGAACTCCGGGCTTTTCGCTACCACTGCGCTATCAAGACTTCGTGAAACTCAACACGGCTCAATTAACGGTTGGGTGTTAAATGAATATATTTATATAACTGACAATGCAAAATATATCAACGCCTGTTCCCAGGTTATATCCGTCATTCCCAGGCTATATCCGTCATTCCCAGGCTATATCCGTCATTCCCAGGCTATATCCGTCATTCCCAGGTTATATCCGTCATTCCCAGGTTATATCCGTCATTCCCAGGTTATATCCGCCATTCCCAGGTTATATCCGTCATTCCCAGGTTATATCCGCCATTCCCAGGTTATATCCGTCATTCCCAGGCTATATCCGTCATTTCCAGGTTATATCCGTCATTCCCAGGTTATATCCGCCATTCCAAGGCTATATCCGTCATTTCCAGGTTATATCCGTCATTCCCAGGTTATATCCGTCATTCCCAGGTTATATCCGTCATTCCCAGGCTATATCCGTCATTCCCAGTTATATCCGTCATTCCCAGGCTATATCCGTAATTCCCAGGCTATATTCGTCATTCCAGGTTATATCCGTCATTCCCAGGTTATATCCGTCATTCCCAGGCTATATCCGTCATTTCCAGGTTAGATACGTCATTCCCAGGTTAGATCCGTCAATCCCAGGTTATATCCGTCATTTCAAGGTTATATCCGTCATTTCAAGGCTATATCCGTCATTCCCAGGCTATATCCGTCATTCCCAGGTTATATCCGTCATTCCCAGGATATATCCGTCATTCCCAGGCTATATCCGCCATTCCCAGGTTATATCCGTCATTCCCAGGTTATATCCGTCATTCCCAGGCTATATCCGTCATTTCCAGGTTATATCCGTCATTCCCAGGTTAGAGCCGTCAATCCCAGGTTATATCCGTCATTTCAAGGTTATATCCGTCATTTCAAGGCTATATCCGTCATTCCCAGGCTATATCCGTCATTCCCAGGTTATATCCGTCATTTCAAGGTTATATCCGTCATTCCCAGGTTATATCCGTCATTGTTATATCCGTCATTCCCAGGTTATATCCGTCATTCCCAGGCTATATCCGTCATTTCCAGGTTATATCCGTCATTCCCAGGTTATATCCGTCATTCCCAGGATATATCCGTCATTCCCAGGCTATATCCGCCATTCCCAGGTTATATCCGTCGTTCCCAGGTTATATCCGTCATTCCCAGGTTATATCCGTCATTCCCAGGCTATATCCGTCATTCCCAGGCTATATCCGTCATTCTCAGGTTATATCCGTCATTCCCAGGCTGTATCCGTCATTACAAGGTTATATCCGTCATTTTCAGGTTATATCCGCCATTCCCAGGTTATATCCGTCATTCCCATGTTATATCCGTCATTCCCAGGTTATATCCGTCATTCCCAGGTTATATCCGCCATTCCCAGGTTATATCCGTCATTCCCAGGTTATATCCGTCATTCCCAGGTTATATCCGCCATTCCCAGCTTATATCCGCCATTCCCAGGTTATATCCGTCATTTTCAGGTTATATCCGCCATTCCCAGGTTATATACGCCATTCCCAGGTTATATCCGCCATTCCCAGGCTATATCCGTCATTCCCAGGTTATATCCGTCATATTCAGGTTATATCCGCCATTCCCAGGTTATATCCGTCATTCCCAGGCTATATCCGTCATTCCCAGGCTATATCCGTCATTCCCACATTCCCAGGCTATATCCGTCATTCCCAGGCTATATCCGTCGTTCCCAGGCTATATCCGTCATATATGTGGTCGGACCTTCGTGTGAGAGGAAACCGGAATACCCGGAGAAAACCCGAGGATCGTACCCGGGTTGCACTGGTGAGAAGCGAACGTTATTGCCACTGCTCTAATTGGACAGCGTATGCTATAGGGTATCATATTTAGATTTCGTGTGCGAACAACCTTCAATTTACGAAAATATTCCATACTATGCACGCCAACGGCCGACCTACTGTGTAAGGTATATTAGTTTATACAAATTTATTTTAGCTCGATTGCGAAACAAGTTCTTTCAACTTATATTAATCACTCTCGAGACCTCATTCCTGATGGAATCCTTCGCAATGAAGGAGAGAGAAGAGGACATGTGGAATTTAAATGCCTTGCCTAAGTGCACACTCGCAACGGCTCCAGCGGGGCTCGAACTCCGGGCCGTAATGTGTATTCTTAAGTTAGATTATTTTATCTGTAGTTCTTCCTGACAGTCAATATCTCAACGCTTAAATTGTTGCGCATTTAGTCACGTGTTATCGCGTGTTATCACACAGTCACATATAGTCGGAACACGTGGTGAGACAAGGCATATGTAGATAATTGCCATATCTCGAACATACTTAATCCTACAAGCAGGTAAATGTGCTTACTGTCAAAATGATAAAGTAAATCATTTAGATTTCAATTATTTATTAAATGAATGCGTGCTTTCACGAAAGCTTGGTAACGCACACCCAGCGTCAAAATTCCCATTCATTCTTAGCAATAGCTCGATTGCGAAACAAGTTCCTACAACTTATATTAATCACTATCGATACCTCATTCCTGATGATGTGTGTGTGTGTTTTTTACGTTTATTTATCGTCGCTACCGGTTGCCCATATGAGCGACGCCTCCTGAAGAGATTAGTCATTTTAGATTTTGGATGAGTCTCCTCTGGTTCGTTTACGTGCACGGTGTAAAGCACCGACACAAGACTTCGGTTTAAGGTCCCATTTGAAAGACTGTTAATTTTATTATGGTCAGACACAACCCAACCCAACCACAAACCACCACAACCCAACGGATTCCTGATGAAATCCATCGCCACGAGGGAGAGAGAAGAGGCAATGTGGAATTTAAATGCCTTGCCTAAAGGCACACTTGTAACGGCTCCAGCGGGGCGAGAACTCTGGACCATTCGCACCTGAAGCGAACGAGCTACCACGCGCTATCACGACTTTCATTTAATAATTAAATCTTACACATTGATATGCAAGTTCTTTATTTCTGCCGCACCAAATTGTGTGAGAATCTGACACGATGTTGCGAGGTCTGATACGTATTCCTACACGGGTTCTTAACAGTTCAGAAGCTACAAAGTAAGAATACATACATGTCACTAGGCAACGTAACGCCCCGCCGCAACTTATGGCTTCATCTAAGTTAGCAATACAGTATGTGTGTTAATCTTGGTACGGCGTCCAGTCACAGACTGATGATAAGCGGAAAAAGTGATGATGATCGTGCGGAATCATAAGAACTTTCAAACAAATTACATTTTCAATGTCATTTAAAGAAGTACACACGCCACTTAATGTGGTCAATCGCACAGCAAGCTGATGGTTGGGTGTATGTTTTGCGTATATTTATCATCATTACCGGTTTCTCATATGAGCGACGCCTTCTACAGAGATTACTAGTATATTTTAGGAGGATAGTGCAATGATACATACAGAGAACTTTCCAGAGTCTCCTCTGAAAGACTATTACTTTTATTAGGGACAGACGGGGGATCGAACCTGCGATCCCTGGATTACCAGTCCGACGTGTTAACCATTGGACTACAGATCCTGATATCGCTGTTTTCCTATCACGATCCGTTGCCATCATAACGCCCACGTGTTTTCCTATCACGTTTCGTTGCCTTCATAGCGCCCACGTGTTTCCTTATCACGTTTCGTTGCCTTCATAACGCCCACGTGTTTCCTTATCACGTTCCGTTGCCATCATAACGCTCACGTGTGTCCTTATCACGTTCCGTTGCCATCATAGCGCCCACGTGTTTCGTTATCACGTGGTTTGCCTTCATAACGCTCACGTGTTTCTTTATCACGTGGTTTGCCTTCATAATGCCCACGTGTTTCCGTATCACGTTTCGTTGCCTTCATACAGTACATATGTTATCTGTAAGATGTATATATTTGATACATAGAGTAGTACACTAGCGGATACAGATGGGGGGGACACATGTCGCACCCTAAGTTCTATGAAGTATGGATTCAATGCTGCGATTCGCTATTATAGCGTATATTATGTTAACATTATCTCGCTTGCACTGCTCGCTGGTTAATTCGAATGTATAAGCAATACGTTCCATCTGTACAGTATACGGGTATTATTCAAATATATAGCATTGTGTACTATTCATGCTTTCGACCATGACCTCTTGATATTATTAAGTATATTTCACTGCCCGATTAGCGCAGTGGTTAGCGCGCTCGCTTCTCACCAATGCAACCCGGGTTCGATCCTCGGACCAGGAAGTATGTGAGATGGTACGGTGGTCGCCAGGTGGACAGGTGGACTTTATCCGGGTACTCCGGTTTCCTCCCACACGAATGACCACATGTACGCTTTCATCCGCGCCAATGAGAGTGATTAATATAAGTTGCTAAAACTTGTTTCGCAATCTAAATAAATAAAATAGATACAGTTTTAAAAATTATTTCACTGCTATTTGGCACAAAATGCAACAGAATGCACCGACCGCAATGCTCCTCCAAAATGTCCATGGGGTGCATGCAAACAGAACCCTAACCAATTCGTGCCGGCCTAACGCCAATGAGAGACATTAGTCAGTTACTGCCCATAAATACTCATGAAAGTAGATTGGTCCTATTAATTCGCTTCCTCTGTTTTTATCGTTGTTTCTTTTGCACCACATGCTAAAGTGTTTGTTTATTATAGTGTCACCCCTATTGAAAGAGCCACCCATTTCTGACTTATGAGAAACCTATTATGGACATAAGTACTTCCCGAATCCTATCCTTGACAGCAAAGCACCAGGCTGATAGTCAATCGGTAACCACTATTTAACTAGCTGGCGGATCTCCAACCGGCCATATCAGAATATGTAAATATGGTATAAAATGAACAAAAATGAAAGTTTCATAAGAAAATGTTACACTGTATTACGAATCGTATTGATATAGACTGGTTATTACAGTAGTTCAGATGGTATTACAAACCGATGTATCATGTCTCGGTACTATTCACCGGGCATGTGCAGGAACAAGGGATGCTTCTAGATAGAGACTGGTTATTACAGTAGTTCAGATGGTATTACAATCCGATGTATCCTGTCTCGGTACTATTCACCGGGCATGTGCAGGAACAAGGGATGCTTCTAGAATCGGGACTCTCTTCTGTATCTTGACTATCCTCCGACATTTAAAATGATTAAATTAAATATACTTCTGGATGCGCCGCCACCATTTTGTTTTTAAACGTATTTTACAACGATTGCGAAGCAAGTTCTAACAACTTATATTAATCACTCTCGTTGGCGCGGATGAAAGCGTAACCGTGGTCAATCGTGTGGGAGGAAACCGGAGTATCCGGGAAGCATCCGGAGAAAACCCACCTGTCTGGCGACCACCGTACCATTTCACATATTTCCCGGTCAGAGGACCGAATCGGGTTGCATTGGTGAGAAGCGAGCCGCCCCGATTGCCCAGATGGTGGCGATAACTAAAATAATCGGAACAAACTTCTATTGATGCAAGATTGCACGGTTTGCCTTTTTTTCTGGCGGGATAAAACATATGATTTAGGACCGTGACATAACAATGAATTCCACATACATCAAGGTTGAAGAAGAGTTACTTTTGTAACTGATTCATTGCAATGCAATGCGTACATTTGGAACTAATCAAACATTGAACTGGAAATTATTTTAATCTATTTCTTGGAATTAGAAAAGAAATGCTCTTGAGAAGAGCACTTCGCTGAATTGCTATGATTAAAAAGAAAAGCAGCGGAATACATTTTGAAAGCGATGCTCTGCCTTCCATTCTCATTTCTCATGAATGAAAATGCGAAGGAAGTTACTAGAAGATTACTGTATTATAAATAATTTCGATACGGGAATTATGTGACGGTCTTTATTCACAGGGTGGTATTTTCTCGGAGATTGTCTTTCTCCGGAGATAGTCTTTCTTCGGAGCTAGTCTTTCTCCGGATGGTCTTTCTCCGGAGATGGTCTTTCTCCGGAGACGGTCTTTTCTCCGTCTTTCTCCGGAGATGGTCTTTCTCCGGAGATGGTCTTTCTTCGGAGATAGTCTTTCTTCGGAGATGGTCTTTCTTCGGAGAGGGTCTTTCTCCGGAGATGGTCTTTCTTCGGAGATGGTCTTTCTCCGGAGATGGTCTTTCTCCGGAGATGGTCTTTATCCAGAGATGGTCTTTCTTCGGAGATGGTCTTTCTCCGGATGGTCTTTCTCCGGAGATGGTCTTTCTCCGGAGATGGTTCGCGTTCGGTTTATTGGCTTAGGTGGTTTTTGTGTTCAGATGATTTTTGCCTATAGATGGCCGTTGTTCGAAGGTGACCTTTGATCAGAGGTGGGATTTGATCGGAGGTGGTCTTGATTAGGTGTGTTTTATTCATATTGGTCTTTGCTTAAAGGTGATATATGATCTATGTGACCTTTGTTCGGAGGGGATTTGCTTAGAGGTGGTATTTGATAATAGGTGGCCGTTGTTCGGAGGATGTCTTGCTTAGAGATTGACTTTGCTTAGGTGTGGTCATTACTTATGGGTGACCTTTGTTCAGAGGTGATCGTGCTTAGTGGTGGATTTTGTTCATGTGTGGTCTTGTTTAGTGGTGGATTTTGTTTGGATGTGCTCTTTGCCTATATATGGTGTTTACTTGGAGGTGGATTTAGGTTAACGGTAATCTTTGTTCGGATATTATCGTAAACACAGGTTTGACTGCACAAGGTATATGAACATTTTAAATAAAACACTAAACGAATCACTCTCCAATCAGAGTATCAAATAAAATAACTCAAGCACATTTCCAAAATGTATGACTGTGAAAACGGGATTTTAGTCAACTCAACATCCGCTGAGAGATATAGGAGCAGTTAACCTGTTCATATCGGAAACAGGAACGGGCCATAACTCCGATGCACGCGCAATTAGATTTCATAATTAAGCATATTTGAAAGTCCAATTCGTTAAACAATGAGGACTTAGCTTGACCAGACATACAGACGGAATGGATGAACTGTAAACAGCCGACAAATGGAATGGATGAACTGAAAACAGCCAACAGAATGGATGAACTGAAAACAGCCGACAGATGGAATGGATGAACTGTAGACAGCCGATAGATGGAATGGATGAACTGTAAACATCCGACAGATGGAATGGATGAACTGTAAACAGCCGACAGATGGAATGGATGAACTGTAAACAGCCGACAGACGGAATGGATGAACTGTAAACAGACGACAGACGGAATGGATGAACTGTAAACAGCCGACAGATGGAATGGATGAACTGAAAACAGCAGACAGAATGGATGAACTGAAAACAGCCGACAGATGGAATGGATGAACTGTAAACAGCCGACAGATGGAATGGATGAACTGTAAACAGCCGACAGACGGAATGGATGAAATGTAAACAGCCGCCAGATGGAATGGATGAACTGTAAACAGCCGACAGACGGAATGGATGAACTGTAAACAGCCGACAGATGGTATGGATGAAGTGTAAACATCCGACAGATGGATTGGATGAACTGTAAACATCCGACAGATGGAATGGATGAATTGTAAACAGCCGACAGACGGAATGGATGAACTATAAACAGCCGACGGACGGAATGGATGAACTGTCAACAGCCGACAGACGGAATGGATGAACTGTCATCAGCCGACAGATGGATTGGATGAACTGTAAACAGCCGACAGATGGAATGGATGAACTGTAAACATCCGACAGACGGAATGGATGAACTGTAAACAGCCGACAGATGGAATGGATGAACTGTAAACAGCCGACAGACGGAATGGATGAACTGTCAACAGCCGACAGATGGAATGGATGAACTGTAAACATCCGACAGACGGAATGGACGAACTGTAAACAGCCGACAGACGGAATGGATGAACTGTCAACTGCCGACAGATGGATTGGATGAACTGTAAACAGCCGACAGATGGAATGGATGAACTGTAAACAGCCAACAGCGTCAAAACACCTTTCAAAGAGGGCAACTACAACATTATTTTTCCGAGGGTTGACAATATCCACTGTCACACTCACTGAGATGAAATATTTATTTTGTTATATCGAACAATCGGCTGTTCTGTACACATTACTTAAATAACGATACAGCTACATGGTGTACGAACAATGTTGACTGATAAAATAATTATCGATAGATAGTCTATTTACATTTTTATTCTGTTTTACCGAACATTTTTTCAACAAAACATGCATCGAGACTACACGAAAACAAGATGGCGGCATAACAAATAAAACCACATTGAAATTAAACGGTAAAGTCCGAGTATTGTGCTTTTGTTCCGAATGAGGCTATTCAGAGAAATTGCCATGAGACATTGAGAAATGTCGCCCGTTCGGGTATGGCATAGTTTGCATGCGGTAGTCACGTGAGGTATAATACTATTTGTCTTTCAGTTACATAGTGACGACTAAAACATGGTTTGGAGATCTGACGCGTAGGAATTCACCACATACTGTAGGCCGTAGCCCTAATTGGTTAGTGTCGTTGCTCAGAACGACACACCATGTTTTATTCGACTATAAATAACGCAAATACAAATTAGTATTTCGATTCTAATATGACCACACTATCCAAAACGCGCAAAGTCAGTTGGTGTTATTTTTAAAAGTGAGTACACGACGTCACAACACTACAAATAATGTTTTATCGGAGAATTAAGCACGTTCAATTCCTTCTTTGCGTATACTGGCAAAATGGCGAGCAATATATACTATGTTATTTACTTACGTGTCTCGCTCCAAGGTTTTGTATGGAACAATAGAGGACAGCTAGGGCTCCCTCGGAATAAGTATAATTTGATTGTGAGTCCCGAAACGTAGGTAGTTGAGCTACTGACTTTACTCTGGAAGCCGACGCTGAAATAAACAAAATTGTCATGAAAATGAGGAGCATACCTCACCCACTCACTCACTCACTCACTCACTCACTCACTCACTCACTCACTCACTCACTCACTCACTCACTCACTCACTCACTCACTCACTCACTCACTCCTCACTCACTCACTCACTCACCACTCACTCACTCACCTCACTCACTCACTCACTCACTCACTCACTCACTCACTCACTCACTCACTCACTCACTCACTCACTCACTCACTCACTCACTCACTCACTCACTCACTCACTCACTCACTCACTCACTCACTCACTCACTCACTCACTCACTAACTCACTCACTCACTCACTCACTAACTCACTCACTCACTCACCCACCCACCCACTCACTCACTCACTCACTCACTCACTCATTGTAAATCTTCTTTTTTTTTAAACTAGGGATCATATATCTTCTAAGGAATATGTGTGTGTTTACGTCCGGCTTTTGTCAATTGTCACAGCAAACTGTAGTTTGTATATGGAATGTTCTGTATATGTACTTTTCCTTATGATAATGCTACCAAATTATCACTAATAGAACATACAATGCAAATTAAAACACGAACTGAGTCAACACATAAAACGCCACATGTTTTATTCATCAAGATACATATTTTATAAATTGAGAAATAGACAGAAACGAGAGCGATTAAAGTAACGCTGTAGGAACTATTTTCAACAAACAAACAAACAAACAAACAAACAAACAAACAAACAAACAAACATAATTTGACTATGTTTCAAGGCTGTCCGATTAGCGCGGTGGTTAGCGCGCTCGCTTCTCACCAATGCAATCCGGGTTCGATCCTCGGACCGGGAAGTATGTGAGATGGTACGATGGTCGCCAGATCGGATAGGTGGGTTTTCTCCGGGTACTAAAGTTTACTAAACAAAAAAACAAACAAACATAATTTGATTTTGTTTCACAGTAAGTGGAACTCTGATGCTTCCAGTCAGAGTAATTGTGTTGCATATAATACTGAATGCCATTACACGTTCTGACGACATTCATTCGGTAACCATCAAATTCCGCTCCAAAATGAAGTTTATTAAGCCTCTATAAATCCAAAACACTTTATATTTCGCTGGAAACATTCATTATCTATAGATTTTTATCAATTTTATAGTTGGCTCAATGGATCGGTTAGAACTACAAATAAAACATTAATAAAGTTACACAAAATTGGTAAAATGAGTACTTATTTGCCAAATTTAGATACACAATCGTTATTAAATAACTTTATATAATAAATTTTATCGATTGAATAATCTGTTTTCAGTTATAGAATTCCGACAGGGGAATGTGCTACTTCACCACATCTCAGTTTAGCTTTTCGTAGCTTTAATTTTGACTATAAGCAGCAGGCAGTGGTCCTATTTTCTTGGAGAACATTTAATTTGGTAAACTTATAGGGTTGCTAACATGTTCGAACATTTCTCGAGCTCGTGCAATCAGTTTGCGATTATTTGCGTTTCATTGAGTTTGTTTGCGATCAGATTGCGATTATTTGCGGTTCATTGAGTTTGTTTGCGATCAGATTGCGATTATTTGCGTTTCATTGAGTTTGTTTGCGATCAGATTGCGGTTATTTGCGTTTCATTGAGTTTGTTTGCGATCAGATTGCGATTATTTGCGTTTCATTGAGTTTGTTTGCGATCAGATTGCGGTTATTTGCGTTTCATTGAGTTTGTTTGCGATCAGATTGCGGTTATTTGCGTTTCATTGAGTTTGTTTGCGATCAGATTGCGGTTATTTGCGTTTCATTGAGTTTGTTTGCGATCAGTTTGCGATTATTTGCGTTCCATTGAGTTTGTTTGCGATCAGATTGCGGTTATTTGCGTTTCATTGAGTTTGTTTGCGATCAGATTGCGGTTATTTGCGTTCCATTGAGTTTGTTTGCGATCAGTTTGCGGTTATTTGCGTTTCATTGAGTTTGTTTGCGATCAGATTGGGGTTAATGTTCGAAAACGAGGCTAAACAAAATGGTTGACAAATTTTGAATTCTTGAATAAAATAAACAAAATCGACAGTTTTGGTGGTATTAACTGGATTAATTTGGTGGACTTTGATCAAACAATGATGGATATACATACTATTTGATAGTCAAGTAAGAGTCCAGTTGTTTTAGCTAATAAACTCTATGATATGATGGCAAACGTAAAAGAGAATACTCCAAACAAAGGAAATAATGGTGCTAAGAAAAAATATCAACCAAGTGACAAACAGATGGACACACATCAGGTACCGATCATTCCGCCCTACATGGGTCCACAAGCAGGATATTTTCCATCTTTTGGAATACCCAGTCAAATACCGCCACATTTATACCGTCCTTCGTTCACTGATTACCCAACTCGAGGCCAGGATAACAGTATGCTAGAACTTTTCCAAGAAATGAACACAAGGCTTAAAACAATTGAAACGAGTGTCTCGAAAATCGCCCCAATGGAACAGGATATGGCTTACCTTAAAATCCAGATGTCCAATATCCAAGAGACTAATCACACGTTGACACACAAAGTGTTCGAAATTGAAAAATCCTGTCAATTTAACAGTGCACAATACGACCAATTCACTCATGACAAGGAGCACATCGATGCTGATATTGACCTTTTGAAAACTCAATATGCCAGTATCAATTCACAAACTCAAACACTGTTTGCACAAAATTCCGAATTAAATACACGTTGTCTAGATCTACAATCACGGATCATGGAGAATGATCTTATTATATTCGGAGTACACGAGGAGGCCCGTACTAACGAGAACGGTGTTGCTCAGAGAGAGGATGTCCAGTCAACTCCTATAGACACTTTGACCATAAAACTGATTGATAATGACGCTATTAGGCAAGAATCTCCAGTATCGCAGACACATTTTAGCTTTGAAAAAGTATACCGTGTTGGTAATCCGGTGAAAGCCAAAGAATCTAACAGACCACGTCCAATTATAGCTCGATTCGAGAAACTAAGTAATAGAAACACGGTGCGTAAAGCAGGAATCTCTCTGAATGCTTTGAAACAGGGTGTTAAAATCTATGAGCACTTTCCACGTGAAGTCGAGGAACGCAGGAAACAACTCTACCCAATAGTCCGTCACCTTTCTGACCAAGGAGAGAGAGAGTGTCGCTTGTCAGAGACAGACTGTACATAAATAACAAGTAATACCATATCAATAATGGAGAGTACACCAATAGAGAAGGCCGTAAATGTTACACCCGTTCCATGCATCCCCCAGCGTACCATGGTGAGGACAGAAGAGACAATCGACCCACACAATATGGCCCACACCCCGCCAGACAAACAATTCCACAGAGACCATACAACGGCAGAACCTTAAACTTCGAAACGCCGACCTGTTCGGCCAGCTCGCCCCCTTGGGCGTTGACAGAACGTCACAGAAACGCAAGGAACGCTCGCCGCTTGATACTGACATTTATTTGAAACGTCAAAATACTGATGTAATTCAATCGAACACACAATATGTTGAAAACAATGATGTTCTTCTAATAGACCGTGATTCTGCGATCCAACCTGATGCACGTGATCAAGGTTGGGCTAATAGACAGCCCATTCACAGAATGGAGCATATCAGTGACCCCCATGGGGTACCTCAAATTGTGAGCAATGACACAGATACATAGGTATGACTAGTTGTGTATTGACAATTACTGGATTAGTGTTTATCCTTCTGTGACATTACGCTTCCACTGTACAAGTGACTTTTCAATGATACATTGGTTGAATGAATACTATTACTATTATAATGCATGCACTTATTGGCTATTGACTACATTAAATTATTATGATGCGCTAGTCCTGTATAATGTGTATAACGGGATCAGTGCACTTGAATTCTATAGAAATGGTATATATTTTCCTATGTTCCGTTACAGTCAAAATTATGGTCTTTTTCTGCAATGCGGATTTTCTATGACTAGCTATTATAACTTCATGTTGCTGCACCATTACTATAGCAATATTGAATTCCTGAATAATTTTATAGCTGGACAGTGTAGTCGTCTTAATCTTTATCCCACAGATTATAAAATTAACTCGAATGGAGGTATACGTAATAGGGGAGATAACTTTAATGAGCGAGCATTTTCACCTGAACCAAAGAGAAATTCTCCTGATGAATTTAATAAATCAGATTTATTCAATATTCTTTCTCTAAATGTATGCGGGTTAAAATCAAAATTGAAATGCCCAGATTTTATTGACCTTGTAAATAAATATTGTATTGTAGGCTTGCAGGAAACGAAATGTGATGATTTAGATTTTGTAGACGTACCAGGTTTTGACATGTTTATGAAAAACAGAAAATCTATAACCAGTCGTAAAAGTGGAGGACTTGCTCTACTTGTTCGAAAGGATATTTCTAAATATATTACCATAAAGGAAACTGATAGCAAACTAGTTCTATGGTTCACATTATCAAAATCCTTGTGTTATACAGAAAACGATATAGTCTGTGGAATTATATATATTCCTCCGGAATACTCCGATTTTTCTGTAGAAGACCCGTTTCTAGAAATCCAGGACGACTTAAACACGTTTTCACGAACATCTGATACAATATACTTATTTGGAGATTTCAACTCTAGATCAAAAGGCTTGCAGGATTACATAATACTAGACACTGAATTTTTCGAAAGCCAACATTTGGATGAACTTTGTTTAGAATACAATCTCGAAATGTGTATTTTTGACAGGTCTCTAAATGTAAATAGACAACGTTTAAATAGCGATAGAATTTCTAATAATTATGGAAACCAATTTGTTGATTTTTTGAAACTTAATTACTTATATATTTTAAACGGAAGAACTACAATGGATATCCCTGGTAAGGCCATGTAAAGGAACAAGTGCGGTTGATTATTTTGTTTGTAACTTGAATCTTTTTAATAATGTTTTATCTCTACAGGTAATAGACTTCTGCCCATTATTTTCAGATGTTCATAACTCAATTGAACTTAACCTACAATTTAAGTTACGCAAAACGATTGATTATCAGCCTGATGAGAAGCCGTCAGTTAAATTATGGGATAGAAATAAAGCGAATGAATTTATTAATAAACTAGATCGTCATAAAATACAAACTTTACAAGATACGCTAGAAATTTTTAGTGTGGATACAAATGTTAGCCAACAGAACGTAAATGCAATCGTTAACGATATGTCGTCACTATTTATAAACACGTCTGCTGAAGCCTTTGGCTATACCAAAATAAACAATGTACAGGAGACCAACAGTTCCAAAACATCCCCGTGGTTTGGTCCAAAGTGTAAAAAGGCAAGAAAAAATTTCCACTCCGCAAAATATCTCTATAAACTAAGAAAGAATAACGAAACAAAAGAAAGCCTAAAACGAACTGCTACTATTTATAAAAATACTATGAAACAGTTTTACAATAAACATAAGCATTCAAATATAAGGAAATTAAGAGATGTTAAAAGTAAAGACACGAGAAAATACTGGAAAATATTAAATGGAAGAGCTATAAATAAAACTGAAGCTGATTTAACAGATCTTTATAATTTCTTTAAAAATGTAAACTTTACCAATAATAATAATAGCGATAACAATGATAATAATAATCATCATCATCAAGTCAATGAAATTAATGGAGATATAAACCCCCCTATCACTGAAACAGAAATAGAATGGGCAATACAAAATTTAAAAAATAACAAAGCTAGTGGCTACGATAAAATACTAAATGAACAAATAAAAGCATCTTTACCTTTGATGAAAAACATATATGTTAAACTGTTAAATCTTATATTCGATACCGGAATCATCCCAGAACAGTGGACAGTTGGTATTATTAACCCAATATATAACAATAAAGGAGACATAACAAAACCAGAAAACTATCGCCCAATAACATTGTTAAGTTGTCTAGGCAAAGTATTTACTAGTATTTTGAATAAAAGAATAACCGATTATGTTGAAACTAATGATATTTTAAACAACACACAAGCGGGATTCAGAAAAGGATTTTCAACAGCAGACAATTTATTTATTTTACAACATATCATTCAATATGTTAATAACAACAGAAAAAAATTATTTTGCTCATTTATCGATTTAAAACAAGCGTTCGATACCATCTGGAGAAATGGCTTATGGGAGAAATTAATAAATGCTAAAATCAATGGTAAATGTCTACAGGTTATAAGAAACATGTATAATGGAATAAAGTCTCATGTATAATGGAATAAAGTCTCATGTATAATGGAATAAAGTCTTGTGTAAAAGTTAATTCAAAATTTTCGAACTTCTTCACATGCAACATCGGAGTTCGTCAAGGTGAAACTTTGTCTCCTTTGCTATTTTCTTTATTTTTAAATGACTTAAGAGATTTTTTCCAAAACAATAGTAATGCGCAAGGAATATTATTACAGAATGAACAAAACACAAACGAGCTCTTTAATCTTTTAAAAATATACATTTTACTTTATGCAGATGATACAGTAATACTGGCAGAAACTGCAAGTGATTTACAAGATGCCCTAAATACTTACGAACAATACTGTGATAAATGGAAGCTCACGGTTAATATCACAAAACTAAAATAATCGTGTTTTCAAAAGGTAGACAACCTATGTATAATTTCAAATATAAAAAGGAAACAATAGAAGTCGTAAGAGTATAAATACCTTGGTATCTTCTTCAATAGAAGTGGCTCTTTCTTTAATTGTAAAAAAAATATTTCAATACAAGCAACTAGGGCAATGTATAGCCTAATAAGAAATTCAAATCGACTTAACCTACCAATAGATCTACAAATAGACCTATTTAATAAAACCATCAAACCGATTCTACTATATGGAGCTGAAATTTGGGGGTTTGGGAAATTAGATGTAATAGAAAGGGTTCAACTTAAATTTTTAAAACATATATTGAAATTAAAACGGTCCACCCCAAATTATTTTATTTATGGCGAAACTGGATGTATGCCGCTATCGATAGCTATTGAGGAAAAAATTATTTCGTTCTGGTCAAAACTATGTATTACGGAAGAAGGTGATATACCAAAGAAATTGTCTCATCTAGTATATAAAAATATGTTACAAACATCACAAAATTTACCCGAAGAATTGCTTAAAGTAAAATTTCCATGGCTATATAATGTTAAAACAATTCTAATAAAATGTGGTTTCATAAATGTATGGACTGAACATAGTTTCCCTAATGCAAAATGGTTAAAACTAGCGGTAAAACAAAAACTACATGATTTATATTTAAATAATTGGTACACCATGGTAGACAACTCTAGTAATAGTACGTTTTATCGAGTGTTTAAAAGATCTTTTGGAATTGAACCTTACTTATCAAAATTACAAAACTCCACATTGTATAACCTAATTAAATTTAGAACAAGAAACCATCGATTACCAATAGAAACAGGAAACTGGTCAAGAACACCAATAAATGAAAGAACATGTAACTCTTGTAGAAACAGAATTGGGGATGAATTTCACTATTTGTTTGAATGTGAACAATTTACAAATGAAAGAAGACACTATATTAATCCGATGTATTTTCGACGCCCAAATATGTTTAAATTAGAGAAATTAATTTGCACCAAAAATAGTTCAGAATTTCAGAAATTATGTAAGTTTATTATGATAATAATGTCACATACAAGAATGTAACAGGTATACTCTTTTTCCAAATTTGTGATATTTGTGTCTATAACTAAAATACTATTGGAAATATTTATTCACCTTGACAATTGATATATTCTGTTTTGTGCTTTTGTTTTGTAGCCTCGTTTGTATGTCTTGTTTATTGTAAATACCTCATATTTGCATGTTCTGTACATGTATTGAGTGAAATAAAAGAGATGTTCTGTTCTGTTCTGTTCTGCGACACTCTTTCTAGGAAAGAGGTAACCATAGAAACAAGTTGCTTTCTCCTCAATCCTATATGTATGTACATATAATAATAATAATAATAAAGACTTTATTTAACGAGATAACTCATTTGAACAATTAAGTCAATCTCCCATGAGGCCCTCAACAAATTAAAACATGAACTCTCAATTTGATACATATAAACAGTAACCAGTAAAACTTTCATAAGTTTAAACATAGTTTATTTCAAACCATACAGCATATACAAATATACAGCTTACACAAATTTAGATACATGAATGAAAATGGACTTACTTTCATAGGAAATAAGTTATAAGCTGCAAGAACTAATACTTATATTCATGCTTGTATATAATTGTATATTATCAGTTTATTAAGTTATTATAATAATAAAAATATATAAAACATTGAAGTGTGGAACAGAGCGTACTGTTTTGATGTGATAAGGGAGGGAATTACACAAATGTGACCCTGACTATAAGATTTCCTAAAAACTTCAGTAGTTGGCTGAGTAGGGTAAAGTTGGAGATTGGCGGATGGTCGCAAGATTTGAGTTCGAACACCGGAAGTAAATCTGAATGTATTATTTATGCTGAACTATGTTTATTCAAAGAAATAAATAGTTAAACTAATGAGAGACATCGGTCAGTTACTGCAACTGAATACTCCCTAAAAGTAGATAGGTCCTATTAAGTGTTTTCCTCTGTTCTTGTCGTTGCTTTCTTTGCACAACATGCTAGCAATTTTATTCCACTATCGCTTCATACGATTATTAAATTACTATATCGCGACAGATCTCCTACAGTGTATGCATTGGATACTTATTTGTAAAACAATGTTATCAGTATCTGGTTAGCGAACATTAGTAAAACCAAAGAATTCCAACTAAAAGGACATAAATAGTATTTACATTTTGGGATAAATCAAGCTTTATATGCCAAGGGAGGTAATATAAAATATTTAAACTTTATTTTGTTGTATGTACAAACGAAGCAAGTTTTAACAACTTATATTAATCACTCTCGTTGGCGTGGGTGAACGCGTATATGTGGTCATTCATGTGGGAGGAAACCGGAGTACTCGGAGAAAACCCACCTGTCCGATCTGGCGACCATCGTACCATCACATACTTCTCGGTCCGAGGATCGAACCCAGGTCGCATTGGTGAGAAGCAAGCGCGCTAACCACTGCGCTAATCGGACAGCCGATTTAGAGATGTTTCTCATGTGCGATTACTGGTGTTCTAATTGCGCTTACCAACAAGTAGAACAATCCAACGCAAGCATAAATCGCCAACGTATGACCATAGCATGACGTATTCGATGAACAAGTGAATACAGTATTAGACAGATGCTCATCACTACAGCAACTGCATTCACATATTCACTGCAGGGGTTTCCGTGGCCGAGTGGTTAAGGTCGTTGACAATATAGCACTTGTTCCTCATCGCCGATATGCTCGAATTCCACTTGGGATTTCGAATTTGTGCATGTGAAGAAACTACCCAGCCGGGTTTTCTCCAGGTACTCTGGTTTCCTCCACACGAATGACCACATATACGCTTTCATCCGCGCCAACGAGAGTGATTAATATAAGTTGTTAGAACTTGTTTCGCAATCGTTGTAAAATAAATAAAGTTTAAACTTTACCCAGCCGGGTTGTGGAAGGTCGGTGGTTCTTTCTGATATGCTGCTCGGGTAACGGGCGTCTTCCTCAACTAATACTTGCTGGATTGTAATATGACCTGAGCTGTAGGTACGATTTGAAACCACAAAACGAAACAAACATATTCGCTTCGTATTTCGCACATTCACAGTATACTAATAGTATTACTCACAAACGCATATACAGACAACATAAACAGCTCAACAATTTATGCAATTGAAAATAGTTAATTATATAGGTCATAAATGACACATGTTGTTGAACATAAAACCATAAACTGGAATTTATTATCATTTTGTGTATTTAAAGTAAGAGTGTTTTTAGTTTACTCTAGAATGGTGAGCAATAAACTAGAATAGAACAGCGCGGAATAGAAATATTGCATTCCTTTGAATTTTATATAAAAAGAATAATAATGTCAAAGTTTTACAATGTAAATTTGTGTTTATGAGTTCGTTTACAAATACTGTTGCTCGGTGTCTGCGATGTATACTGCGCCGGTTTCACCGCTTGTGTTGAGTAAGTTCCGCTACTTCTGTTATATCACAGGTCAAGAATTTATATTTAAATTAACTTGATTTGGGGCTGACAAATTCGCACCAACAGCTTAGGTCATACGGCCACTCTCCGGCTATTATTCGTGGAGGAAGACCCCGGATGGAACCACCGACTGTCCACAAGTCAGGTGGATAGTTTTCTCACAAGAAACAATTCAGTGGGATTATTATGTGTGTGGGGGTGGGGGTGTGGTGGGTAGGGGGGTTGACGTCAACGAAATTAACCACTGAGCCACGGAGGTCCACTAGATTGAATTCTTTATTTTGTCAAGAACTACGGATCAGAATATGCCACATATTAACATTAATTTGCCTCGCTGATAAAGCAAAGGGCTACAATTCCATTGAAATTATATTCCTTTTCAGAGAATGTCATAATTTCGAACATGGTGTTACCATACAATTGCACGGGCTCGAGCCCCGCTCAGGCCGTGTCTAATTATATAACAAAGTTAGCTATTTCTTACGGAGGTTGGTGCACAAAGTATTGGTTAACCGCTGGAGCCTGCCCAGGAAAGGTGTTGTTAGGCAAACTAGCCGCCGGCGATATATAGGCCAAAATGGTGCTGATGAAGGCGCGAAACGCGAACAAACAAATAAAGAAACAAACCTATTTAGCATTTTAATGTACTTGAACATTGTCAGTACCTTAGCCAGAGGCAAATTTCAACGGAGGAAATCTAAGGGGTCAGGGGGCATGTTCCCCATTAACATTGTTGGGGGTATAGAAGCGATGTCCTGCGTGTTCTGATTTAATGAGTTTAGACGTATACTAGTAGTTATGTACTGACTTTTCAGCTCTCTAGCAACTCTTTGCATTTTATTTATTTAATTTTTTATTTATTTTTTGGTTGCTTTGGAAATTTTAATCCCGAGGCAGCTGCCTCGGTGTGCCTCAGTGTGACTACGGGCCTGATTGTTGAAAACTATATAATCTTATTTTGACTAGGTTCATTACAGACGGATCTGTAGTCTAGTGGTAACACGTTGGAATGGTAATCCAGGGATCGCAGGTTCGATCCCCCGTCTGACCATAATAAAATTAGCAGTCTTTCAGATGGGACTTTAAACCGAGGTCTCGTGTCGGTGCTGTACACCGTGTACGTAAAAGAACCAGAGGAGACTCTGGAATGGGTCTCTGTCTGTATTATTTCACTATCCTCCAACAATCTAAAATGACTAAACTCTTCAGAAGGCGTCGTTCATATGGGCAACCGGTAGCGACGATAAATACACGTAAAACACACACACAAAAGATAGTCGTTCGTTCGTTCGGTTCTATTCCTAGCTCTGTTTCTCCATAGCAAATCATAACAGCAATGAAATTACTATGCGTAGATCACATTTACCATGTAATTCTATTATTAAAAGTGCTCCCATAGAAAACAGACAATCGAATACACCGTACTTTCGTTTTGCTTAACAGGAATATATGACGTTAACGTTAACAATACAAACCTTGTCGGAACGCTAAAAGCTGATGCAATTTCTATAACGTTACAAAACTGATTACCTGCTAACATACCAACCGACAATAAACGTTTAGAATTGGATGCTGAGCTATATGTAGACATAGATATTGCCAGTAATACTTCTACCGAGCGTTTATCGAGTTACTAGGTCTATTTTAAAGTTTAATTTGATATGGTGGGGTTGTCACAAAATGCGCGCCGTGATCATTTTCCTGTGAGCCTTAAAGTCATATACCTGTTCAAAGTGTATGGTAGCGTCACGTGCTGTATAGTAGCGTCACGTGCTGTATGGTAGTGTCACGTGATGTATGGTAGTGTCACGTGCTGTATGGTAGTGTCACATGATGTATGGTAGCGTCACGTGCTGTATGGTAGTGTCACGTGCTGTATGGTAGCGTCATGTGTTGTATGGTAGCGTCATGTGTTGTATGGTAGCGTCACGTGATGTATGGTAGTGTCACGTGCTGTATGGTAGCGTCATGTGTTGTATGGTAGTGCCACGTGCTTATGGTAGTGTCACGTGCTGCATGGTAATGCCACGTGCTGTATGGTAGTGTCACGTGTTGTATGGTAGCGGCACGTGCTGTATGGTAGTGTCACGTGCTGTATGGTAGTGTCACGTGCTGTATGCTAGTGTCACGTGATGTATGCTAGTGTCACTTGCTGTATAATAGTGTCACGGGCTGTATGCTAGAGTCACGTGCTATATGCTAGTGTCACTTGCTATATGCTTATGTCACGTGCTGAATGCTAGTGCCACGTGCTGTATGCTAATGTCACTTGCTGTATGCTTATGTCACGTGCTGTATGCTAGTGTCACGTGCTGTATGTTAGTGTCACTTGGTGTATGCTTATGTCACGTGCTGTATGCTAGTACCACGTGCTATATGCTAGTGTCGCGTGCTGTATGCTAGTGTCACGAGCTGTATAATAGTGTCACGTGCTGTATGCTAGTGGCTCGTGCTGTATGCTAGTGCAACGTGCTGTATGCTAGTGTCACGTGCTGTATGCTGGTGTCACGAGCTGTATAATAGTGTCACGTGATGTATGCTAGTGTCACGTGATGTATGCTAATGTCACTTGCTGCATGTTCAACTACATTAAAATATACAAAATGATGGGTTTTATTACTGCAAAACTTGAGTAACTGGTTCCGTTTATATAGAATTTCGTTAAGTCAAACTTCGGTTATGTCGAAGTATTTTGTTCGGTCCGACGGAATTCGACATAACGGATGTAGACTACGTTTAAAGAATGTTCCATGATGCATCATTTGGTGAAAACAAAAATACCGCATACGGACGTTGTCCGTGTATATTGTTCTCCTGCAGACGAGTACGAGCACTTTGGCCATAGATCCAGTTATGTGTGTTTTACGTTTATTTATGGTCGCTACCGGTTGTCCATATGAGCTGAAGAGATTAATCATTTTGCATATTGGAGGATAGTGCAATGATACAGACAGAGACCCATTTCAGAGTCTCCTCTGGTTCTTTTACGTGCACGGTGTAAAGCAGCGACACGAGACCTCGGATTAACGTGTCCATCTGAAAGATTGTTAATTTTATTAGGGTCAGACGGGGGATCGAACCTGCGATTCCTGGATTACCGATACAGCGTGTTACCACTGGACTACAGATCCGGTTATTATGAAGCCAATGAGGGTTAGCAGCAGTGACAATTTGGAATGAATTGTGCGCATGCGTGTTCGTGATATAGCGTTTTTGTCCAGTCAAGTGTTGTAACGGGTGAACGTCTATGACGTAGAAAGTGGTTTGGGCGTCCTGTCGTTCGAAATCGTATCGCTCGACTAGAACTCCCAAACATGCATCGCAACGTCTTCTGTCGACATGCCACCACCAAACATGCACGTTCGCGTACATTACCTGGTATTCTTGTCATACTAAAATGCTACAATGTAAAATAATTATATTTTGTGACACACTTTGAAGCGTTTCGTTCACTTGACAACACTGTCAGTAAGGCAGGTGAAACCAATAGAGCAAATATCACAACGGAAATGTTGAAACATTCACGCACGTGCACATCAAGTTTCACGTTCTCGACCGATTATAAAAGTGCACACAAAAAAAAAATCGATAATATTCATGAATCCTACCAAATCTTCTCAAGGTTAATACGACATAGTGACACAACAGATACTATAATGTACAATTCGAAAGTGTTTTTGTGTTCAGTATATATTATTCAATAGATAAAAACAGTTGTGAATTATTGTGTACCATAGAGAATATTGTGTTGCGAATGTAATTATTTAAAAGTTAGTAGAACTTTCATGAATAATTCACAAACTTAAGCTCGATATTCGCTTTCGGTAATTGAGAGTAATAGAACACTCGTAAATGTCACATAAAATGGAGATGCTAATCTTTGTCTACCACATACTGAGCAGGGAACTTACTAGTATGAATGGAAGAGGGAGATACGTGTACATACCGAGCAGGGAACTTACTAGTATGAATGGAAGAGGGAGATACGTGTACATACCGAGCAGGGGAACTTACTAGTATGAATGGAAGAGGGAGATACGTGTACATACCGAGCAGGGAACTTACTAGTATGAATGGAAGAGGGAGATACGTGTACATACCGAGCAGGGGAACTTACTAGTATGAATGGAAGAGGGAGATACGTGTACATACGAGCAGGGGAACTTACTAGTATGAATGGAAGAGGGAGATACGTGTACATACCGAGCAGGGAACTTACTAGTATGAATGGAAGAGGGAGATACGTGTACATACCGAGCAGGGAACTTACTAGTATGAATGGAAGAGGGAGATACGTGTACATACCGAGCAGGGGAACTTACTAGTATGAATGGAAGAGGAGCAGGGGATACGTGTACATACCGAGCAGGGGAACTTACTAGTATGAATGGAAGAGGGAGATACGTGTACATACCGAGCAGGGGAACTTACTAGTATGAATGGAAGAGGGAGATACGTGTACATACCGAGCAGGGAACTTACTAGTATGAATGGAAGAGGGGGGAGATACGTGTACATACCGAGCAGGGGAACTTACTAGTATGAATGGAAGAGGGAGATACGTGTACATACCGAGCAGGGGAACTTACTAGTATGAATGGAAGAGGGAGATACGTGTACATACCGAGCAGGGAACGTACTAGTATGAATGGAAGAGGGAGATACATGTACATACCGAGCAGGGAACTTACTAGTATGAATGGAAGAGGGAGATACGTGTACATACCGAGCAGGGGAACTTACTAGTATGAATGGAAGAGGGAGATACGTGTACATACCGAGCAGGGGAACTTACTAGTATGAATGGAAGAGGGAGATCGTGTACATACCGAGCAGGGGAACTTACTAGTATGAATGGAAGAGGGAGATACGTGTACATACTGAGCAGGGAACTTACTAGTAGAATGGAAGAGGGAGATACATGTACATACCGAGCAGGGGAACTTACTAGTATGAATGGAAGAGGGAGGTACGTGTACATACCGAGCAGGGAACTTACTAGTATGAATGAAAGAGGGAGGTACGTGTACATACCGAGCAGGGGAACTTACTAGTATGAATGAAAGAGGGAGATACGTGTACATACCGAGCAGGGGAACTTACTAGTATGAATGGAAGAGGGAGATACGTGTACATACCGAGCAGGGGAACTTACTAGTATGAATGGAAGAGGGAGATACGTGTACATACCGAGCAGGGGAACTTACTAGTATGAATGGAAGAGGGAGATACGTGTACATACTGAGCAGGGGAACTTACTAGTATGAATGGAAGAGGGAGATACGTGTACATACCGAGCAGGGAACTTACTAGTATGAATGAAAGAGGGAGATACGTGTACATATCGAGCAGGGAACTTACTAGTATGAATGAAAGAGGGGGAGATACGTGCACATACCGAGCAGGGAACGTACTAGTATGAAAGAAAGAGGGAGATACGTGTACATACCGAGCAGGGGAACTTACTAGTATGAATGAAATAAGGCGAAGAGGGAGATACGTGTACATACCGAGTATATAACTGACTAGTCGTTATTACTTAGAAACGCATGATATTAAGGTTGTTTTTCTTGAAATATATTGTAAATATTATAAACCATTTTTTGTTTGCATTATGTATAGGCATCCTCACTCTAAAATAGAGTGGAAAGACAGATTTGAAATGTTTATCGCAAATGTGTTCTGTGGAGATAAAGAACTAATTTTATTAGGTGATTTCAATAAAAACCTCACTGATTGTTATACAAATGATGAATGGACACATGTTTTTATCCCACTAGGTCTTACACAGTTAGTAATGGAACATAATAGTGTAACTAGATCATCTTCATCTTTGATTGATCACATATATACTAACATGGAAGAAACCATTGCCAATATGTATGTACCAAAGCTTTCTATCAGTGATCATTACCCAGTATTCTGTAATCGTAAAGTCAACTTTTCAAATAATAAAGCAATGAGCAGCACTTTTGTGAAGATTTACGTCTTGCAGACTGGACCTTTGTTTATATATATGATGATCCAAATGAAATATTAAATATGCGGTGTAAGCTGTTTTTAGAAATTGTACATAAGTATGTTCCAATAAATACTCAGAGTGAAAAGGAAATATCAACCAGACTGGATAACAACAGAAATCTTAGATACTATGAAAGAACGCGATAACATGAAGCAAGATAAATCAGAGCAATGGGCTAATCAATATAAACTACTTAGAAACAAAGTGTCAGCAATGATTAATACAGCAAGGAAAGAGTCATGTGAAAGAACAATCGAGTCTGGTAAAGATAACCCTCGTACTGTCTGGACGATTTTTTAAGAGTTTGGTTCAGGGAAATCAACGCAATCTGAAAACAATACTAACTCAATATACCATAAAGGAACTGATTACTCTCAAAATGTTGAAATGGAAAATATATTTAATGAATTCTTTGTCAATGTTGCATCCAACATCAAAGATCCAGTCCCTGACTATATTCAAGATTTTATTATTGAACATGTACCTAATGAGTGTTTGAAATACCCGAAGTTACACAGAATAATATCAGAAAGCAATTGCTCAAACTTAATGTTTCTAAAGCTACAGGAATCGATACTATTGGATCAAACTGTTAAAACTGTCAGCTGATATCATTGTACAACACAACACTATTATAATAAATAAGAGTTTGCATACATCAACTTTCCCTGAAGCTAGGAAATTTGCAAAAGTCAAACCATTATTCAAAAGTGGAAAAACCAATGACGTAAATTACTATAGACATATTTCAATTTTACCAAGTTGAACTTAGTCTAAACATTTTGATAGACAAGCATAAATCATTGCAGACATTTATAGATCAGTGCAATTTACTTCACAAAACACAAAGTGGTTTTAGAACTGGCCACTCAACTGAATCAGCTTGTCGATCATACTGTTTTGTTAAAGGAATTATCATTATACAAATGTAGCAACAATACCCTGAAGCTTTTCCAATCCTATCTTTGTGATAGAAACCAAACTGATTCTATAAATGACGTTTTATCTGAAAACAAAACTTTTAATTGTGGAGTCCCACAGAGCTCAATATTAGGACCACTTTTATTCTTACGTTTTATTAATGACTTACAACTGGTATTTTCAAACAAAATCACAGGTAGCGATTTATATGCAGATGGTACTACATTATATGATATCCATGATATCACAGAAAGAAGTGTTAGAAACACGATTACAACAAGCTTTGGAATACTTTAAATACTTGTGTTTTCAACAAAAGGGAATGCAGATTACTACAGACAAAATGAAAGTTCTATTTATGATGACAGCCCAGCGACAATGTGGTTTCCCTAATCCAGCACTCTCTCTTAAATATGAACATATATTATTGAAAACCAGCAAATCAGAGAAGTTGCTTGTAGTATACATACAGGATTCATTAAAATGGGACTCGCATATAAATTCTATTATGAAAAAGATTTCAACTAACATTTAACTATTAGGCAAAATACGGTATATTGTCAATCTGAACTGCAGAATACTTTACTACAAGGCATATATCGAACCACATTTTGATTATTGCTGTATCATATGGGGAAACACAACCCAACAAAATACTGACACACTGTTAAGATTGCAGATACGAGCATGTAAATACATTCTGGGCCAAGATTATATTTCTTTGCGTGAATCAATGTCTGAAATTAGTATAATGACTTTTGACCAACGGATTATGTTTCAAAAAACAACAGTAACAATGTACACAATTATACACAACCTTGTACCGAATGATTTGAATGAACATTTTCAATTAAGACGTCGCAATACAGTTATACAGATATCTCCATAGGGTTCGCCAATATCCACAAATGGCCCACCTCCGCGGTTTAATAACCTCTAAATAGTGTAATACATTATTACATTGACGTCATATTTATATGTACTGTAATAAATTGTTACTGTGACGTCACTACAACATTCATTGTGAATACACGTCCTATTAAATAAATATGTTAATTTAGTTCTTGGATAGAAACTGACTTACGTGGCGTTCACGCTATGTAATCTGATACAACAAATCGTCTTTACTGTGAACAGCTGATACAATGAAACACGAATTTCGATTACTACTCAAAGGCATCTTGGAGTGATTTACCGTGATTACACTCGGAGTGGAAGTCGTGATTACACAGTGGCACCCTGATCGCTTCATGTGTGAGAGGCGAGGAGTTCCCGCCAAGCTATAGCCTTTACGATTGTGCTCTAAGGCATGGCACCTACCTATACTTGCACGTTGTTCATTATCTCTCCCTCGCAGCGATGGATTCCATCAGGTCTCTCCTGGGGTTATTAAACGTCCAATCTCAAGCTCAATCTCATGCTTCAGATTGGTTGAGCTTAGAGTAAATCTCAGAATCAGCCAATCAAATCACTTGAGTTAGAGATCTAAGAAAAGTAATTCATCTCCCAAACAGGAATGATGTTTTTCCAGTGCGATGGAATTAAAGTTGTAAGAATTTGCATCGCAATTGAGCTCAAATAAATTTGTATTTTTTAAAATTTATGTCATACACATACAGATACAATACATAGCATGAACATACAAATGGTTTGTGCCACACGTTTTAACACCATTATACAACGGCACGCACCAGAAAGTCAAGCTAACGTTTGATTAAATTAAATGACTTAGTTTCTTTCTTGAAATTTGTAGTTTATTTAGGAACTATTTTTGATAATATTATTTTATAACGTGCGTCCATCACTGTCTACGTACTACTGTTAAAATCGGATCAACACAGAATGGTAAACCGTTCAAATTAAATCAGTGGCTACGGCAAGAAATACGTGAAATATTTATTGGTGTTTTACGATCATTTATATGATCAAATTACGATAAACATTTGTGATTGATTGCCGCTCCCTATGGTATCTTGTCCTGGAAAGGTAATCATGAATATAGTAGAAAGGCATTTCGTATATTGAAAATTATATTCATTTTAACTGCCACTGTCTGGAACCTTATTGCACTACGCGACATAACCGCACAACCACTTATGTTAGTGTGACGTCCGTAATAGGACATAGTTCTTGTATAATTTTCAGGCTAGATTCTGTTTGCTGTCAAGATTAACAAATACAGACACACACACATTCATTAGAATATATTATTTATATAATTAACTGTTCATGATAGTCAGAAAATAGCTAAAATAAAATATTAATATCTAACCGCGCAGGAATACGAAACGTAACCGGTGACAGAGAAGGAAAAAAATGACATCTTTCACTGTTTCAAAGCGGTTTAAGATGGAGTTTTCGTTCACTGAGAATAGTCTATCATTCATTGGAAAGCATAAAATAAATGGATACCTATTAAGTTCTAATGATTGTTTTTTATTTGTGTCATTTTGTTAAAATGTCCCTTTTTCATAGCTATAGTCAGCTTGCATCATTCGAGATTATGCGACGCATGCGCACTATCTGTGTTTACTTTGATATCTAGAGTCAGTAGCCATCGTAACGATTCTGCCATACAATTATTAACTACACACACCCCGAATCAGTTACGGATCGTTACCGTTAACAGGTGGCACTGGCAAAAAGCCGGGCAATTAGCAGCATGTTATTGTCAACTTGATGTATCGTATAATACTAAATGATAAAACATATTATCAACTACATTAACGTATGTGTTATAAACTCCTCTCCTCATAATAGTGGCACTATAAATATCGAACCGTCTGAGATTTGTTTCAGAATTCCGCTTCCGTGGTCGAGTGGTTACGGTCGCTGACTTGTATACCACTGTAACATGTCAAACAATGATAGTCACTGCTTCGAGCCCCACTCAGGCCGTGTCTTTTTATATGAAAAAGTTGGCAGTTTCTTACGGAGGTTGATGCATCAAGTACTGGTTACCCGCTGGAGCCTGCCCAGGAAACGCTGGAGCCTGTCCAGGAAAAAGTGTTGTTAGGTAAACTGGCTGTCGCTCAAATGGGCAACCGGTAGCGACGTTAAATAAACGTTAAGCTATTTGTTTCAGATGGTAGAGTAATTCAGTGGTTAACACGTTGGACTGCAAATCCAATAGCAAGTTCGATCCCGCCTTCTGACCCTAATAATATTAACAGTCTTTCAGATGGGATAATATATAATCCAAAGTATCATGTATCGATAATATACACCGGACATGTAAAAGAACAAGGGCTGCTTCTGGAATTGGAGCGACTAGTTTCTTTACCTTGCACTAACATCCAAACATATAATATACATCTGAAGGCGTCGCCCAAATTAACCAGAGGGTGATTATAAATAAACGTATATAAATTAGTTTCAGACATAGGCGAGTATTCGTGAATATTACAGACCCTCCGCATATATTAAACCAGTTGGAGAGTATGCAGTTGGAGAGTATGCAGTTGGAGAGTATGCAGTTGGAGAGTATGCAGTTGGAGAGTATGCAGTTGGAGAGTATGCAGTTGGAGAGTATGCAGTTGGAGAGTATGCAGTTGGAGAGTATGCAGTTGGAGAGTATGCAGTTGGAGAGTATGCAGTTGGAGAGTATGCCTCACAAGAAATAAATTCATACCCCAGGTGGAATTCGGATACACATCGTTAATTTTAAGGGCATGTGGCTTGAAGATTGATATACCTCAACAAATCTACTACTATTATCTAGCCCTGTGCCTGTCTGTGCCTGATATACTGATCCGAGGGGCAACCTGGGTCGTCCCCACCGATAACAGCTTGGGGGCTGTCGGTGCGACTTTAAACCTTAAACTAAAAAACTGTTTTAATTGTGCTCAACCAAATAAGCCAGGCTTCACATTTTTTGAAGACAGCGCTAACATTTGTTTCTTTCCAAATAGTTGGTACTCGTCTACATTGTCAGGATGAGCTAAACATATTACAGAGCGAGTGCGATACCGGAGGTCATGTGAAGCTTCATATATGAATTTGTTGCGGTTTCCGTCTGGACCTGCCAACTTTTCAAACATTAGAGACTTTAGAATATCAGTTACTTCCTTTGGTTGGAGAATGATTTAACTCAGCATTACAATGGAACGTGGTGGGGATATCTAGTACCTGCTGCTGTCATTGAGTATCTGTTCTTGATTGTAGATGTTGAGAAGTTTACCGCTTAAGAGTCAGAGAAAGTAGGCAGTTGTGTGCAGCGATGTGTATTAGAGTTGTGGTGATAGATTTGTTTGCAAGTTTCTGATCTAAGAGATTTCTACCAGTCTTTGCATAAAAATGAACCTTAATTTACTTAGCATATCAGAACGTGTCCTGAACCATACAGATTCAGCTTCTCAGATACAGTAGGAACATTCCTTTGGTAAATATACTGTGTCGACTGGGTTATCTTGGAATAACCGTGTTCTCTTGCCTATTTGGTTTGTGATGGTTCTAGGCATTCATTGTGGTTCCATCCGTCTTACATTGATGGTGTGACTCAGCATATGTTGCTTAGCAATAGATGTAATTTGTGAGGAAATGTTAATTATATACGTGTCAATATAGTCGCCCATATTTTTTATAATCCGGCAACAATTTAAACACAATATACTAAATGTGATTTGTCCACATTAGTTTCTTTGCTACTGTGATGTGCTACGGAGAAACGGGGCCACGAAGACCTGAACGATACACGACACCGTTTGCCTGTGAATGACGTCACTGTGTTTACACACATATTCTTCCGCCACATATAACAGTATACCATGCACCCAGTTTACAATTGCCTGGTGTTCTACACATCAACTAGTCTGATATCTTCTCAAGTCACATACTTTCTAAAAACACATACCAACTATCAACTGCCTATAATGAAAATGAATTTAACCAAAATGAAAATGTACTATATTAGTTATTGGGAGGTAGGACTACATTCTGCCTCGGATGCACATCCACTATACAATCGGGTTCGATCCTCGGACCGGGAAGTATGTCAGATGGTACGGTGCCGCCATATCGAACAGGTGGGTTTTCTCCGGGTACTCCGGTTTCCTCCAATACCACATATACGCTTTCATCCGCGCCAACGAGAGTGATTAATATAAGTTGATAGAACTTGCTTCGCAATCGTTGTAAAATAAATTAAGCTTAAACAAAATTACTGGATACTGGTTAAGTATGTAATACAATTGTACGATAACAACCCTTTGAGAAATTGTGACGGTTATTTTGAACATAACTATGACCTTAAGATTCATATCACAGGAAAATGCTACCATTGGTCGTCTTCCAGAATAAATGGAGGCTATTTTCTATGGTGGAAACACTAATAAGGTCAATTAAAGTTTGTGGATATTCAGTTGGTTCGTCGATTGGCTGTATTCGATTGTACTGCTGGATACTGGATATAATTATTTCATCGGTAGGTGAGTTAGGATATTGGAATCGCTACTGATAATTATATCAGTGCAATGTTTGGTGAAATAGAAGCATAGGCAAACACTTCAGCTCAACTAGACTTGACAGTGGTCCAGTGGTACATATTGGATTGCAAGTCCAGGACTCATGAGATCGACTCCACGTCTCACCTTAATAATATTAGCGTTCTTTTGGATGGGACCGTAAACCGAGGTCCATTGTTTGAGTGCAATGTAAAAGAACCAGTGTTTCCCATGAAATGGGTAGCGTCTTGTATTTTGCACAAAATTAACAAAAACAAACTACTATACGTCTGGAGAAGTCTCCAGAAATTACTTGGAAAGGAAAATATATAAACGCTTAACAGTCGTCTAACGTACACATTCTAGTTCAGTTGTCCGGTGACATAGCTCGTAATCCAGGCGCATAACTCTTAATCCAGGAGCATATCTCGTAATCCAGGCGCATATCTCGTAATCCAGGAGCATATCTCGCATAATTCGTAATCCAGGCGCATAACTCGTAATCCAGGCGCATAACTCGTAATTCAGGCGCATAACTCGTAATCCAGGCGCATAACTCGTAATCCAGGCGCATAACTCGTAATCCAGGCGCATATCTCGTAATCCAGGAGCATATCTCGCATAATTCGTAATCCAGGCGCATAACTCGTAATCCAGGCGCATAACTCGTAATCCAGGAGCATATCTCGTAATCCAGGCGCATAACTCGTAATCCAGGCGCATACCTCGTAATACAGGCGCATAACTCGTAATCCAGGCGCATAACTCGTAATACATACATCACGGGTTGATATACAACAGCGATAACTAATCATTGTCCGAAATGCAAGATCCGTTAATGCACCAGACGAGTATCTGGAATGGGGCTCTGTCTGCATCATGCACTACCCCCTTAACCTAAAAGGGATGAAGTATTCAGAGGGTTGTGCTCATGTTGGGAACATGTAGTGCAAATGCATACGGCGTGGTCCGATCTCTAAAGCTGCCTGTAGGATGATGGACCTTTATCAAATAACTACACCGACATTCAATAATATAAAAAAACATAATGGAAAATGCCAAAATTATTGGAAAAGCATAAAGTACACCTGGCGCTCACAATGACGCCTACACTGGTATTAACCTGCGACTCGGTTTGGGGTCCTTTATGGCATTACAGACAGCATGAAGAAGTTTGTTTGGGTTTATAAAATATACCAATAAAGAATAAAAACCTCGTGAGAAGTTTATGTTGGCATGGATCAGACGAGTTATTGTATCTACTTGAAATAAATTATATCCATCGTTTTATGTCTGGCTTTTTGCCCTCTTTAAAGCAGCTTCAAACTGCTCGTTGTGATCGATTGCATCGATATTATATTGCTTAACTGCAAGCCATTATTTCAATATTAGAACATAGAAACATTTGATCACAGGCTATGCTGCAAGAATACTATCTAAAGCTAATTAGATTGGAAATCGCAATATTGAATAACAGCATTTGTCGAAAGTTATATTGACGTTCAGAAAATCGAACATGCCTGGGTATACCAGGTTATAAATCTTTTCTACGATCTCAAGCTTAGTTCCAAGCTTCGGATTGGTTCAGCTGAATGTAGGTCACGGACTCAACCAATCAAATCACTTGAGGTCGAGTTTGAGTTATGTGTAAAGTGTTATGACATTGGGGCCAGTGTCCCGCTTCTAGTCGCCCAAATGCATTTATGCGGTGGCGACTTTAAATAAATTTATATACGTACGTACCCGCTTTTACACGAACACTTAAGATAAGATGATGAACAGTGATTTACGGGTAGTTGTTTTCTTTGCTATGCCTATACGACATTTTTAACTTTCGGCACTGTCCTCACCACTCGGGGAAGTTCGGAAACGATCGGTTAAAATAATTTGAACGCTATTTTAGATAGTCAACCATCTATCAGAGAAACGGTGTCAAGCTATGTCACTAAAACGATAAATATTAGCTAAAGACATACGTATATCAAACGGATAATACAAACAAAAAGGAATCTAAGCGAATAAAAGTAATAATATTATCATTGTTATATATGTATACTTATGTTAGTAATATTATTAACATTAACATAAAGGTGTGAATTTATAATAATCATTGTTGTAACCATTACCATTGCTAACATTACAGTCATAAATACCAGGTTTTAATCTTTATTAAAGTCTCATCTATGTACATACATGTAATACAAACACAAATATAAATAATCAGATTAAAAGTACATAGCCATTCTGAATAGAATTATAAGAGACATATTGCAACAAAACATATCACATTATAAAATCCCACACTACTATTAGTTAATGCTTATTTACATTCTAAAGACAAGAAACAGTTGCTAATTTATATTTAAATACGAAATAAAACAAAATGGTATAAAACACTAAATCGAAAAACAAGCACTAGTGCGCTTTTAAGAAATATACCATGCCATATTACAGTCATAAATACCATGCCATACTTAAAATAACTGAATATCATATTGTTGATATAATCATTGTGACTTCTATATGATGTTTATATGTATAACAATTTAATATGTAGGTGACTTATAGACCCATTGGGTCGGGTGCTATATTCATGTATTTATGTATGTATTGAAATATGTTAATGCACATGTCACTATAATAAACTATTTACTTACTTACTTACTATTGTTATACATGTGTAATTATGTTAGTAATATTATGAGCATCATGTATTGTATTGATTGTAATACCTCATGTATTCATGTATGTCATGAAATAAGAGAATAAAATATATTTGACTTGACTTTGAAATACCCGTGAAAATTCAAACAATCAAAACTATTTTATTATTGTTTGGCAGTTTTCATGCAATATTGTGCAATAATAAAAAAGATGGTTCTTTAAAATAATGTTTTGTCAAACAATATTGTTCAAACAGTGTAAACCACCATTCCGGTACTCTGAATACCTTCTGGCACGGGATCTCGGTTTAACGTCTCGTGGCACGGGATCTCGGTTTAACGACTCGTGACACGGGATCTCGGTTTAATGTCTATCGGCACGGGATCTCGATTTAACGTCTCTGGCACGGGATCTCGGTTTAACGTTTCGTGGCACGGGATCTCAGTTTAACATCTCGTTGCACGGGATCTCGGTTTAACGTCTCTCGGCACGGGATCTCAGTTTAACGTCTCGTTGCACGGGATCTCGGTTTAACGTCTCGTGGCACGGGATCTCAGTTTAACGTCTCGTTGCACGGGATCTCGGTGTAACGTCTCGTTGCACGGGATCTCGGTGTAGCGTTTCGTGGCACGGGATCTTGGCCGAAATATTCATAAGGTTGAGTGGAGCACTACTAATAGAAGGCCAGGAAGTCATGAACATATATTTACAATTCTCTGCAATCAATGTTGTACAAATCTTCCAATTGTCTTTTGCTCAACTGGTCGCTGAGTAATGGCCTTCTGGAGAAAATAATTGACTAGATGGACACGATAATTAGCTTTGTTTGAGACAAATATGTCTAGAATGTTTGATTAGCTACTTGGCCTTAGGGACACAATTATGTCAGATGTTTTATACTGTATATATCTATCATATATATATAGCTGGTTTGAAGAGTATTTTGCAGATACAACTATGAAAAATAAGTCGCGAGGTCAGTCCGAACTACTTTGCGGAAGAATAATTGTTCGCGTATGATTACATTTTTCGCTTGTTTACGTTTAAACTAAATGCGTTATGTGTGTGCACGTCACCAGTCTTCGTGCTTATCGAAACAGCTGTTGTGAAGAACGTAGGAACCATTAATATGTGATTATACGCAATTCCGTAAATAGTTGACAATAATTACTATCGCATACATTTGTAATTGCCAGTAATCCCGATTCTCTTTCAACACACGGCAAGTAGTGATGTGATGTGACTATGTGATTATGTGTGCTTTAGATTTGATTGTAGACCCTTTCAGTGGTTGGTCGGACACATTCTACCTAGGAAAAAGTGTACTTAAAGAAAATGTCAAGTTTTGTTGTTGTAGTCAACATCATGGTGACGCAGACAGTGTGACGACAATTCCGGTCACATTAGTTTTACTGGTTTAAGGGCTGATAATTCGTCCAGGGTTCGATACTCAGTCAGGCCACGTATGTAGCGTCCATGAACAAGGTACCTCACACACATTGCTTAGTATTGGTTAACCGCTAAGCCTTCCCAAGAAAACATGTTTTGGTCCCCGAAAAAGGGTTTGCCATAAATGGAACAAACATACATACATACATACAATGCCAGCTAATTAAAACAAATACAGTCAAACCTGGGTGAGTGGTCATCTCTACTAAGCAGCCAACCTGCATTAAGCAGCCAGTTATCAGATTCCAAAATGGTTGCTTTTATATACATTTGACTCTATTAAGCAGCCATCTGTGTTAAGCAGCTCACCCTTGGCTGGCTGATTAAGACAGGTTTGACTGTATAGCACGCACAAATACCTTAATGATTAGCAGACGAAGCTCAAAGAAAACTATGTTAATTATTTGACCCGTAAACATGTGCAAATATTGTGGTTTATTAAGTAATATAACATAATCATAACATATTTTCTAGTAATGGCGACTTTTGTTTGGTCGATTCGTCTTAAAATAGGTCAAATTGGCCCCACTTATAGTGTCGTAAGATCAATTTATAATATGTTTTATTGTACATTCTTTTTTATAAGTTGGTCAACTAGTCACTGAATTGATCAAAGCATTCCGACTTTGGGTCAAATCGTTTGAAGGTCGCCAAATACGTGTGAACAGGGAAGTATGTGAGATGGTACGGTGGTCGGCAGATCGGACAAGTGACTTTTCTCTGGGTACTCCGGTTTCCTCCCACACGAATAACCACATGTACGCTTTCATCCGCGCCAACGAGAGTGATTAATATAAGTTGTTACAACTTACTTTGCAATCGTTGTTAGAACTTGCTTTACAATCGTTGTAAAATAAATAAAGTTTAAACTTTAAATTCGTGTGAAGTTGTAATTCCGAATTTTGTTGAAAGTTGAAATCGTGAAATGATGACATAGCTTATGTTACCACACACGTTCGTAGTACGCAAAAGGCATACTCGGACAACGTACACAACACAATTGTAAGGGCTAGTCTGAGAGAATACACTATGGACATATAAAGCAAGAGAGATTGCTATCTTACCATGCATAATACCCCTCGTGTGGGAATATCAGGCGTCTGTAAGACGATGGTCATTTGTCAAATCTCTTTGGACATGTCCAGATAACAATGCGCTGTTTTTATGCCGTATATCTGTTCTGCTTAACTGCACACAGATAAACGGATGCTACTTGGTGTTTCAGTCGAGAAAATGAAAGATAGCAGTTTGTTTATTTCAATGGAAAATGATGCTTCTCCGATATGAACGATATTGTTATACAGTATATCATGTAAGCAATCTACAGGAGTCATGACGGTCAGTGACATCAACATAACCTTGGGAATGTTTATATGTTTATAACTATGTACGTCGTTTTAGCATTTCCCTCGATGAACGTAGGCTTATGTGCCCTGTTTGTATCTATTTTCGTATGAATTTCCTCATTAATGATATGCAGCTGACATGCACACTCGATGTTACGGGCATGCGTACTCGATGTTACGGGCATGCGTACTCGATGTAACGGGCATGCGTACTCGATGTTACGGGCATGCGTACTCGATGTTACGGGCATGCGTACTCGATGTTACGGGCATGCGTACTCGATGATACGGGCATGCGTACTCGATGTTAGGGGCATTCGCAGTGTTTGGCAGCGTTCCTTTGATAGTCACGGCGTGACCTATATGTTACGCTGTTCCAAGGATGATATAATTACAAGATCCGACACACGGTAAGTCGCAGCTATTGCCTAAATATATTTTAAATGAATGAGTGCAATATTTTTGTCTGGATGAAGTAAATAACACATAAGTACAGAACACTTCATGTCAACAGTGATTCCGGAAATATACTGGTAGATAAACGCGTCTGCAGTATCACAATGGTATAGGCTATTGCAAACGAAGGTTATACATTAATCTTGTATAGCCATGAGACCAATGTTGTAGATCACGCACACACTATAGTAGTCACGTGAACAACGCATGTATGGTAGCGATACGTCATTGATTGCACGCATCACCGATGACGTATTGCTGTTCTCATCTTGTTCGAATTAATGCATGATTGGTAGGTAGAGCAGGGTGTTACACACTATACACGTCTGTGAGAGCATTGCGTAGTGTCCATTTAGTGCCTTAGTTTAATACACACTAAACAAAAACGTACATGTGTTATTCTATATGACGTATATTTACAAGAATAATTATATGGGTCAGTCGCCCATTGGTTAACACGTTTGACTGCGAATACAGGGTCGCAGGTTCGATCCCCACCGGCCCCCTAATACTATTAACAGTGGGACTTTAAACCAATGTCGCGGTTCAGTGCTTTACATCGTGCACGTTAGCATGATTGTTCACGTTTTTACTTTTGGCAAAATGACAATACGGCTAAATTAATGGTCTAGGCAGAATATATCAACAAGAGGAGACTCTGAAATGGGATATGTCTGTATCATTGCACTATCCTTCAAAATCTAATATGACTAATCGTCGCTCAGATGGGCAACCGGTAGCGACACAAAATAAACCCAAAATACGCACACGCACACAAGAGCATACTATGCGCATGATAATAACATAATGCAAGTACACTGTACATGTATATATTATGCCCAGCATAATAGTGCCACTCCTCCATGTAAATATAGAGATCGTGCGACAAGATTACATTTCATATAAACTTGCATTAAACGAGCTCAGAAAAAATGTTAAGCTAGCATCTGTCGAACGTCGTGACATTTTTGAACAATTTTCTTTGTCGCATGAATAATTGCCTTTAAACAATTATACATGTATATTATATATATGATCTTACACGAGTGGTGATTATATACCATATTTTATGAAACTCGCAAACAGCCTTCTTAATAGCAAAATTCCAAAACGAGTTTCATAAAATATGGTATGAAGTCATCACAAGTGTAATATTCTTTCATCACATTATCACAGTAACCATAAATTTGAAAACGAAATGTTCTGCGTGCCTGTATACTGTGAGCCTTATTACATCTCAAGGAAATCAGTATGGTAGGCTGTAGTAAATAGTCCTCGATAATTAAACAAACATCTCCACCATTTAATTACTATAGTGTATACGTTTGTGCATATTTAACATTTTAATGATATTTAACGGCAAAGTGGCAAACTATATAATGACAAATCTTCTTAACACTTTCGCTTATAAATGTCTCGTTCAAACGTATTTGTGCATATGCATGTATGATATCAAATACTAGTATGCATGCATACTGTTTCTGAACGTAGTAACTTTGAAAACATGTTATATTGATATTTGTATTTTGACATGCGATTGAGAAAATAGAAGACACACTTATAACATTAGATGCCATCTTTCTTTGTTTTGATCGTAAGATGGAATTATAGAAACTATATGAACATCTCCTTGTCTATCTACTCGAGTCAAGTCAAGCTAAGTAAAAATGGCTTCTCGTGATCTCGATAGGCCCATATTCTCGAGGTGAAATGTTGTGTCCACGTGCACCGTGCAATTGTATGAACGTCATCAAATGCTTACTCGACTGTAAACGCTATCACAAAACACCGGATCAGTGGAATAGTAAAAACGTTGGTAAGTTATCGATACTGAACGGATCAAGTTACTAAAGTAGTGGATAGAACCTAGCCTAACATACACCCTCCATATATATATCGTTATGTATTGACTTTGAGCTTACAATAATCAAACAATTCCAATGTTTTGATACCAGTTTCATGAACACTGTTGTGTCTTACGTTCATTTATCGTCGCTATCGTTTGCCCATATGAGCGACGCCTCCTTAAGACATTTTAGAGTTTGGAAGGATAGTGCAATGATACAGACAGAGCCACATTCCAGAGTCTCCTCTGGTTCTTTTACGTGCACGGTGTAAAGCACCGACACGAGACCTCGGTTTAACGTCCCATCTGAAAGACTGTTAATTGTATTAGGGTCAGACGGGGGTATCGAACCTGCGATCCCTGGATTACCAGTACAGCATGTTACCACTGGACTACAGATCCGTCTGTGAATCATTGTTAACGTGATACGTCTGATAAATATGTCAACAAATGACTTGAAGAGCGCCAAAATATAAGGGACGTTGTATTCATTATAGTTCTGGAAGAGATTATATGGTCTGTAATAAACTTAGGGAGGACTTTTTAAAAATGGATATTTACGTGAAATTAAATAAATTATCAAATGTTTTAGTGCTGCTTAATACGAGTAGCTTCATAGTTCTTTTCCATGATATGATGCAGAATGTAGGTCCTCCATGACACTATTATAAGGCCAATCTAAGACTAGCTTGTGGCGATTATCACAAAGCGAAGGCAATATTGCAAATATCTCATTAATAACTTATAAGTGGTTAATTAAAACTATAGCAACAAACACATTCGTTGAATTGGTATCCCGCCACATATTAATTATTGATTGGTGAAATGGCAAGATTAAAATCATTTAGCTCCGGATTGGGATGGATAGTTAATATACTATATATATGGAAGTAGTGATGGCGCGTTCGCTTCAGGTGCGAAAGGTCCGGAGTTCAAGCCCCGCTGGAGCCGTTACGATTGTGCCTTTAGGCAAGGCATTTAAATTCCACGTTGCCTCTTCTCTCTCCCTCGTGGCGATGGATTCCATCAGGAATGAGGTCTCGAGTAAGAATTTGTTTCGCAATCGAGCTAAATTAAATTTGTATAAGCTATTTATTAACTGAAGATAAGTAACTGTTGTGTCACTGATTCGATCTGGGTCGAACTTGCTGGGAACTATGCCAAACAATGGTATCCCCTGCCGAAGAAGTTATTATTTTATGGGATATGTGGATTATTAAGCAAGGGGGACACATGATTAGTTTTACTTATGCAAAACAGGAAAGCAAATAAATCATTCAACATATGCAATACATCTACTGGTATGTCTCAGAATCTCGTGATATTGACATAATCCGAACGAATGTTATACGTGCAGCTGGGTACTATGGTGATATATATTTATTTTGAGCTTCATGAAATTCTATGAAGCGGTTACTTAGTTTAGGCCAAACTTATCATCAGTGTATTGTTAATCAATTCAAGGACACTAACTCTGGTTTAACTATTGTAATGTGGGTCAAACTTGCAGGACTACATCACACAATGGTGATTTAAATTTATTCTATGTTTGATGACATACATCAGTTAGTTAGTAATAGCCAATGTATTGAATTATTTATTTATCAATTAAAGGGTCATAATTCGAAGGGCCATAACTCTGGTGTTACTGACCCGATGCTGACGAAAGTTATACGTGCACCTGCACACTATGATGATATATATTTATTTGGGGTTTCATGAAATTCCACCAATTGGTTACAGAGATCTGAATCCGGACGGAAATACCGAAGGATGGAAAGACGGACGGACGGAAATACACACGGACTGACAAAACACCAAACCTATATCCCCTCCGAGATCCTTCGGACAGGCGGGGTAACCTCAAATGAATATTGTAACATGGACAATAATCGATGTTGTCTAATTTCTTTTACTGGAAAGATATCTTAAACCATTCATTTAAATGAAGACAAAATATATTTGGAAATGTAAGCTTTGACAAATTAGCTAGTGCTGATTAAAGTCTTAGTAGCTCGAGAATAGGGTCACCCTTCATTGACGTAGCTTCGTGGCCTACTCTTTTCCCCGAAAAAATAAAAATTCCAAATTTGCAACAAACATCGGGAGGCCAGGATTAAATTATAATTATACGCTATAAATAGTTGTCTTGGGGACGACCCCCCGGACCACCCTCCGGCCTTAAGTTTTAAGTTGGTCTACACATCGATTCCAGCCAAGCTACGCCCATGCCCTTCTAAATTGCATTTACAGTCAGGATAGCTAACTAAAACTAGGCAATAGTTTACTATGCATTATGTGCCGGAACTGAAAGCAAAAACATAAGTAAGTTCAAACTTGATAAATATGCTATTATATGTATTTAAATCAAAATACATAACAAGAAATATACAAACGTGCTTACATAGAAACCGCCCGCCGCTATGTGGGTGAAGTTAGCAGTGAGCAGTGTACTGCCAGTGTACTGCTGTACTGCTAGCAGTGAGCAGTGAGTAGTGTAATCCAGCAGTGAGTTATGTATTCTAGTAGTGAATGATGTGTATATGCCAAATTTCGAAAAATAAATAAATAAAATATAAAAAATGTTTTTTATTTTTTTACTGCCAGTGTACTGCTGGCAGTGAGCAGTGTACTGCTGTACTGCTAGCAGTGAGCAGTGAGTAGTGTAATCCAGCAGTGGGTAGTGTAATCCAGCAGTGAGTGGTGTATTCTAGTAGTGTATGATGTGCAAATGCAAATTTTCGAAAAAAAGATTAAATATAATAAAAAGAAATTCTATCATTTTCCGTACTTGCTTTTCTGGCAGTGAGCAGTGGATGTACGAGTAGTGTATTCCAGCAGTGGGTAGTGTAATCCAGCAGTGAGTGGTGTATTCTAGTAGTGTATGATGTGCAAATGTAAATTTTTGAAAAAAAATAATAAAAATAATAAAAATATGTTTTATATCTGTTTCTGCTTTTCTGGCAGTGAGCAGTGGGGAATGTACGAGTAGTGTATTCCAGCAGTGGGTAGTGTGTAATCCAGCAGTGAGTGGTGAATTGTAGTAGTGAATGATGTACAAATGCCACATTTTGGGGGGGGGGTAATAATTAAAACAAAATTATTTTTTTTTAAATTATTTTTATTAAAAAGAATTTCGATTTATTTCTCGAACATTGTTTACGGGTAGGTTGGTTAACCGGAAACAGGCAAATATACTTTACTTCAGCGATGAGCGCTGTGATTTAGCGATGAGCAGCTCATTCCAGTTCTGTAGTGCTGTGCTGTGATGGGATGTTATGATTTATGTATAATGTATAATATATATATTTGGTTTTGAACCCGCCACAACTTGTCCCGATACCAAGCGTCAGTGATATCGCCCGCTTCCGCAGAAAGATGACGTATGCATGTCTGGATGCTGGGGTGCTTCTGTGATCATTTGCACAAAGACAATTAGCACCATCTTCCACTGAAGCACGCCAGTGTTTTTCAATAATAAATTATTACAATAAAAAGTAAATTTTTAACTATTTTCCACAAACGAAGCTGAGTTCGTGAAATTATCATTTGTAAATTGCCTCCCTTTATGGATACGTATGTAACTATGCAATGTGTCACAGCATGACACGAGGGACAGCTTCTCCCAAGGTCACGGATACCAGAATCAAGTGTATGCACAAAGACCTCGCAACTTTACAACATTTAATATACATAAACGTTAGCACTTCCAACAATAATCAATAATCTGAAGCGTATGTGTGTCCGTAGTTGCACCTTTCACCGATGGTGACTGAACTTCAGAATGTTGTTCTAGATGCGGCCTGTAGAGCCGTTAACTTCATATGACAGTTCCTATGCCTACTGCCTCGGCTCTCAGTGTATGCTATAATGCACCTTATAATTGAAGATATTTGGCAAGTATTGCCCTCGCTGTGCTATAATGCACCTATAAATTTATACTGGCACGTATGGCCACCACATTGATAGTTCACTAGATTTACAATGCACAAGTGTATAATGATCATCCGCGACTTGCTGACACGCTCCAGTTTATGGAGGCAACCAGCTTACGCAGGCAGACTCTCCCAGTCGGCATGTGCCCCAGCTCTTCTAAGCTCTAGCCGAACAAGATACCCCTGAGCTATTCATCCCACTGCTCCTGATTCAGGCGTGACGCGACTACAACAATAACAAATATCATACCATCGTGCTACATGTACTAGAGACCCAAATCAGCCCGTATTATAAACTTGTATCATACTATTGTTGTACCACAAACAGGACAAGAGTTACCCTTATCCTTTTATAATATATACACACACGTCTATCTTTCCATATGACGTCGGTACACATGGTGATCGTCATGGTCTAAATATACAACGACTCGGTATCAATCATGACCTCATATGGTCTAACTATGCCACGACTCAGTATCAATCATGACCTCGTATGGTCTAACTATACACATACTTAGAACCACTCATGACCTCATTTGGTCCAACTATACACAGACTGAGAACCACTCATGACCGTATATGGTCTAACCATACATATACTGTGAACCACTCATGACCTTCACGGTCTAAACATATACAGACTGAAAACCACACATGACCTTCACGGTCTAAACATATACAGACTGAAAACCACACATGACCTTCACGGTCTAAACATATACAGACTGAAAACCACACATGACCTTCACGGTCTAAACATATACAGACTGAAAACCACACATGACCTTCACGGTCTAAACATATACAGACTGAAAACCACACATGACCTTCACGGTCTAAACATATACAGACTGAAAACCACACATGACCTTCACGGTCTAAACATATACAGACTCGATCGAAAGTGATCCTATTACACCGCTCCTGCACTTTGAGCGTACATGATTCCCATTTCAGACAACAGCATAATTATAACAACTCTGTCGTCATCATCATCATCATATTTAGTAATCGCATCACTCTGTCTAGAGTATACTCGCGATAGAGATTAAAAGCATGCGCAGCTGGAGAGGTGGATTTGTACATTTAAAAGTATGTCTATGTATAATTTTTAAAAACAGGTTAAAAACGAGTGTGCCATTTACAGGTTATGTATGCCAGCCATGACGGTCTTGAAGCCCTCTAGGGTGGACTGGTTCACGGCGTGTTGAGGCAATCGGTTCCAGATGGTGACGGTTGCAGGAAAGAAGCTGTGATGATAAGTAGACTTAGCACAGGAGGTACATGTATGTGTGTACTGTTGATTGTGATACCTGGAATATCTAGATTGTCGGAGTGGTGGTTCAGGGTTGATGTTGACGAGCTCATGCTTGATTTTATATAGCATAGTAGCCCTGGCTACGTTTCGTCTGTGCTGTAGAGTGTTCCACTGGAGGTCTTTGAGCATGGTAGTGACGGAGCTTGTTCGCTGATAGTCATGTTTGACGAATCTGGCTGCTCTCCGTTGTATCATCTCCAGCTTGTAGATTTGGGTCTCGATGTAGGGGGACCAAACAGTTGAGGCGTACTATACGATGGGTCGGACATATGTCTTGTAAGCTGTCGCTTTGGCATTAGGTGGGCTTAAACCGATGTTTCTGCGGATAAAGGACATGTTGGCATTTGGATTCATTGTGATATTGTCAATGTGCGATTTCCAGGAGAGATCGGGTGTGATGGATATTCCGAGGTATTTGGCTGCGTCAGTAGGTTTTAATGGTGTGTTGTGGATGTTGTAAGTAGATATGACTGGTTTCCGTTTGTTAGTTACATGGATTACTTCGCATTTGTCAGGGTTAAATGCCATTTGCCACTCCCGCTCCCATTCTTGAAGGTGGTCAAGGTCATCTTGTAGCTGCCTGGCGTCTTCCTGGCATGCATTTTTTTTGTACATCAGAAAGTCGTCGACGAAGAGGCGGACAGTTGACTTTACTCTAGATGGTAGGTCGTTGATGTACCTAAGAAAGAGGAGGGGCACAAGGACACTGCCCTGCAGGACACCAGACGTGACGGTGGAGATGTCGGAGTTGCCACCATTGTTGTGTGCGACATTGTAGGAAATCTGTTATCCAGGAGTGGATACTGACCGAACTCCGTAGTAGTCGAGCTTCTGTAGCAGACGGCTGTGGTTAACTTTATCAAAGGCATTACCGACGGTAGTTAGAGGGTGTAGATCTGTTGCCCTTCTTAAAGATAGGAGAGACGAAGGCAGTTTTCCAGTCGGATGGTATTTGACCCTTGTCAACGGATAGTTGGAAACACGTTGTGAGTCCTGGGGTAAGTTCAGCAGCCGCAAGCATCAGGAGTCTTGTAGAGATATTGTCCGGACCGGCAGCCTTGTGTGGCTTGACAGGGTGTCCCAGCAATATATTCAACTATTGAGTCAATTGTAGTTAATTATTATGTATGTGTCTCTTTAGTAGACGAGTATGCACTTTAGATACTCATGAGTGTAAATCACTAGAACCACCTTGGATAATAATTTAATGCAGCAATGTTCTGGTAGTACTGGAATAGTTGCCTTTAGATCAGTTATGTACACATTTAGTTATGTAAACATATTTTAAACTTAATAGTCTTAACTAAAAGTATTTTAGTACATAACTTTGTAATGTTAATATCTACAGTCGGATGCTGGAGGTATATGGGTACACAGTACTTTATTGTATTGTGGTATGTCGATCACAGTAATATAGTGTAATGCGACATTGCACGTGTATCAAGGTATTCTCGTCACATAACCGTAGTAGAAATGGTAAACATATAGTTCTTGTGTGAGCGACAGTCGGAGATATGAAAACCCAACACACATTGATATTACAGCCGCCCTCATAGCCCCCATAAACATCTAGTTATGATAATTAGAGTTGATTTACGATTCCCCACTGCTGGAATACACTGGTGCCACAATGGTACTGAAATCGTTATACTTAAATGTATGTATCGTGGCTACCTGTTGCTCATTTGAGCGATTGGCAGTTTACCTAACAACACCTTTCATGTGCAGGCTCCAGCGGTAACCAGTACTTGGTGCACCACCCTCCATAAGAAACTGCCATATAAGTGTATGAAATGAACAATTTTAATTAATAAGAGTTTGTGTTATATAACTGTGTGATTCCAGATCTACTCGCCTCAAACATTCCAATATTTTACATATTGGATAGTTTTTAGCTTATATCCTATACTTCAAGAAACTGTTCATAAAACTTGGATAACTGTCTGTGCTCTTGATGCTGTCGGTATTCATGTAAACGATCAGGAAGTTGTTTGAATATGCATTGGTGTTGTGTATTAAAGTTGTTATTGAATTTCATTGCGCGTAATTAATATAAAATAATACATTTAGGTCGTTCGAATTGTACTAATTATACCACATGTGCAGTTGTACTCCTCGTGATTTAATTACATGCTATACAATTATATACTATACAATAATTGTATACTTATGTTGAAGCTGGTGTGTGGTTTTGTTGATCTTTTCCAATATCTCGGAATATTATATATATGAAAGTAATGTTCAGGCGGTCAACAAAAACACACACCCACCTAAACATAAGTTTACAATTGTTTTACTGTATACCCACTAACACATTTACTTACTGACTCGATATCAATGCATCAGCAATCAGAACGCTCGTTTCAACGCTCGTTTCAACACGAATTGCGCTGCTATAGAAATTTTCAAAACAAATTGAAAATGCTACGAAATCTCTTTTTGACGTACATTATTTTTTCAAAAATAAGCATTTACACTTCATTATTACAATACGCCACTCACTGCTGGATTACACTACCCACTGCTGGTACTCGTACATTCCCCACTGCTCACTGCTAGAAACGCAGCAAGTACGGAAAAAGATAAAAAAATATTTTTATTATTTTTATTATTTTTTTTCGAAAATTTGCATTTGCACATCATACACTACTAGAATACGCCACTCACTGCTGGATTACACTACCCACTGCTGGAATACACTACTCGTACATTCCCCACTGCTCACTGCCAGAAAAGCAGAAAAAGATATAAAACATATTTTTATTATTTTTATTATTTTATTCAAAAATTTACATTTGCACATCATACACTACTAGAATACACCACTCACTGCTGGATTACACTACCCACTGCTGGAATACACTACTCGTACATTCCCCACTGCTCACTGCCAGAAAAGCAGAAAAAGATATAAAAAATATTTTTATTATTTTTATTATTTTATTCAAAAATTTACATTTGCACATCATACACTACTAGAATACACCACTCACTGCTGGATTACACTACCCACTGCTGGAATACACTACTCGTACATTCCCCACTGCTCACTGCCAGAAAAGCAAGTACGGAAAATGATAGAATTTCTTTTTATTATTTTTATTATTATTTTCGAAAATTTGCATTTGCACATCATACACTACTAGAATACACCACTCACTGCTGGATTACACTACCCACTGCTGGATTACACTACTCACTGCTCACTGCTAGCAGTACAGCAGTACACTGCTCACTGCCAGCAGTACACTGGCAGTAAAAAAATAAAACAACATTTTTTATTATTTTTATTTATTTATTTTTCGAAATTTGGCATATACACATCATTCACTACTAGAATACATAACTCACTGCTGGATTACACTACTCACTGCTCACTGCTAGCAGTACAGCAGTACACTGCTCACTGCCAGCAGTACACTGGCAGTAAAAAAATAAAACAACATTTTTTATTATTATTTATTTATTTTTCGAAATTTGGCATATACACATCATTCACTACTAGAATACATAACTCACTGCTGGATTACACTACTCACTGCTCACTGCTAGCAGTACAGCAGTACACTGCTCACTGCCAGCAGTACAGCAGTACACTGCTCACTGCCAGCAGTACAGCAGTACACTGGCAGTACACTGCTCACTGCTAACTTCACCCACATCCCGCCGCTGTTAAACAACCGGTGCTTTGTGTGTAGGTGTGCTTTATAAAATATGTGTTTGGAAATATCATTAATAAAGGTAATTCCTTTGCAGAGGAATGCTGATAAATGATTTTCCAGCCCGATTCTGCTACACAGCGGATGATCAAAGGTAGACTGAGATCTAGTTATCCACCTAATATAAGAGAATTATTTCATAGAATAATTAAATATTTATAAGTTATTTCGAGTTATCTCGATATTTTGATTGTTTTACAGTAGATTGGGGAAATGAGCCACCCCGTGGCAAAACAAAAATACAAAACCAACAATATCTATGAAACAGACGGGTAGGTACAGTAAGTAGTCCAGTGGTTAGCACGTTGGATGGCAAGTTCGACCCCGCTATGAGCCTAATAATATTAATAGTCTTTCATATGGGACTTCAAACCGAGGTCTCGTGTAGGTGCTTTACTCCGTGCACGTCAACGAACCAGAGGAGATTCTGGAATGGGGTTCCGTCTACCTCATTGAACTATCCTCCAAAATCTAAAATGACTAATCTCTTCAGGAGGCGTCGCTCATATGGGCAACCGGTAGCGACGATAAATAAACGTAAATCACACAACTATATGATAGAAAGATAAACTTGGTACGAATATGTCGTTTATCACACACCACACCACACCACACCACACCACACCACACCACACCACACCACACCACACCACACCACACACACACACACACACACACACACACACACACACACACACACACACACACAATTTCATAACGTAGAGTAGAGCACGTCGAATGTTTGCAAATGTACTACATGCATTTTTACTTCTAAAATTGGACAGTTTTGCCGTTTGAAATATAATTCTAGACTCCGACAGTGTGGTGTATTAGTAACGTCACTTGTTCATTGTGCAAACGTTTATACAGGCTTAACGCACATCTTGTGTACCATTTAGTATATACAAATGTATTGTAGCTCGATTGCGAAAACAGTTCTTTCAACTTATATTAATCACTCTCGAGACCTCATTCCTGATGGAATCCATCGCCATGAAGAAGGGAGAAAAGGCATGTGGAATTTAAATGCCTTGCCTAAGGGCACACTCGTAACGGCTCCAGCGGGGCTCGAACTCAGGACCGTTCGCACCTGAAGTGAACGCGCATCCACAGCGCTATCACGACTTCCATTTATAGTCGTATACAGTTTTGAAATGTTCAGACAATGCAATGTAAATATATGGAAGGTGTGCGTCGTTTATGCGGTCACATACACTTTAAACGGCAGCATAAATGTATTGTATACCCCGATAAACGCAACACACGTTCATTTTATATGACAACACGTGTCTCATAACTCAGAAATGGCAGGCCGTTTTAATATTTGAACACTTTACGGTACTCTTTCTCCATTCTTCAATATGTTCAATGTCTTCCAATATTCCACAGCAGTTATGATAATAGCTAGACAAATTCCTTCAATATCATGGTGCACTCTGTCTTCAACAACATTCGTTTTCCTTGTCAAAACTGTTAACAACAACCAAATGCGCATGGTTTTCCTTCAGCGATGCGACAAGACCCACTTCAGAGATGCAACAAGCCCTGCAATCTGCAAGATGTTGAGGTCACATTGATATTCAAGCAGAGATATGTTATGTCATGACGTGGAAGTAGATCGGAGGTTGTTGATATGTCTGGCAGAGACGCTAACCGTTTATTCCTAGACAACACACATTAATCAATTAGAAACTCGCGGCTAGCGAATATTTTGTAATTTCTTCACAATAGATTATAGCTCCTAAAAGCAATTTTAACAACGAATCAGGAGGACTATTATCACGTGCGCGTACATAGAACACCCCCTTTGTTGCAGACGGCGTTAACGACTACAGAGGCACCAGCTACACATGGCATTTATCAACGTAGTTGGTTTAATTTAAGACGGCTGCTAGTTTAAAATAGCCATATGAATGGGATATATTATGGCCATATTGTTTCTGGAAATACGCAGGAAATGTTTGTAACAAACAGATACGTATCGCCTCGATTCTAAGAAGATGACATCGCGGTTAATTAAATGGCAGTTGGCCAGTAGTCGTTCAATATGCCCCTCTTCTTGGAATAACTCTAGTATTCCCTGAATTCATCTATGGGAGCCATTTCAATTTTTCTACTTGATTTAGTTGAGCAATCAAAAGGATATAGACAATCTATACTCGATCCTTACCGCGAGATTTGTTATCATTAAGGCTTTTCTATGGAAAGAAAGAAATAAAAATACAACAATCTCCAATACATTCACATACAATGAGTACTATTTCTATACAGGATATCTATATATATAGGATCTTACATGACTGGTGATTCGATGACATATTTTATGACAAGAGGTTTGGAATGTTGCTATTAAGCGAGCCTTTTGGATATTTGGAATGGTTCCCTATTGGACATGTGATGTCGTCTCTACATAGTGGTGTAATTGGAATGGTTCCCTATTGGACATGTGATGTCGTCTCTACATAGTGGTGTAATTGGAATGGTTCCCTATTGGACATGTGATGTCGTCTCTACATAGTGGTGTATTTGGAATGGTTCTCTAGTGGACATGTGATGTTGTCTCTACATAGTGGTGTATTTGGAATGGTTCTCTAGTGGACATGTGATGTTGTCTCTACATAGTGGTGTATTTGGAATGGTTCTCTAGTGGACATGTGATATCGTCTCTACATAGTTGTGTATTTGGAATGGTTCTCTAGTGGACATGTTCATGTCGTCTCTATATAGTGGTGTATTTGGAATGGTTCTCTAGTGGATATGTGATGTTGTCTCTACATGGTGGTGTATTTGGAATGGTTCTCTAGTGGATATGTGATGTTGTCTCTACATAGTGGTGTATTTGGAATGGTTCTCTAGTGGATATGTGATGTCGTCTCTGCATAGTGTGTATTTGGATTGGTTCTCTAGTGGATATGTGATGTCGTCTCTACATAGTGGTGTATTTGGAATGGTTCTCTAGTGGATATGTGATGTCGTCTCTACATAGTGGTGTATTTGGAATGGTTCTCTAGTGGACATGTGATGTCGTCTCTACATAGTGGTGTATTTGGAATGGTTCTCTAGTGGATATGTGATGTCGTCTCTACATAGTGGTGTATTTGGAATGGTTCTCTAGTGGACATGTGATGTCGTCTCTACATAGTGGTGTATTTGGAATGGTTCTCTAGTGGACATGTGATGTCGTCTCTACATAGTTGTGTATTTGGAATGGTTCTCTAGTGGACATGTGATGTTGTCTCTACATAGTGGTGTATTTGGAATGGTTCTCTAGTGGATATGTGATGTTGTCTCTACATAGTGGTGTATTTGGATTGGTTCTCTGTAGATATGTGATGTCGTCTCTACATAGTGGTGTATTTGGAATGGTTCTCTAGTGGATATGTGATGTCGTCTCTACATAGTGGTGTATTTGGAATGGTTCTCTAGTGGACATGTGATGTTGTCTCTACATAGTGGTGTATTTGGAATGGTTCTCTAGTGGATATGTGATGTCGTCTCTACATAGTGGTGTATTTGGAATGGTTCTCTAGTGGACATGTGATGTTGTCTCTACATAGTGGTGTATTTGGAATGGTTCTCTAGTGGATATGTGATGTCGTCTCTACATAGTGGTGTATTTGGAATGGTTCTCTAGTGGATATGTGATGTTGTCTCTACATAGTGGTGTATTTGGAATGGTTCTCTAGTGGATATGTGATGTCGTCTCTACATAGTGGTGTATTTGGAATGGTTCTCTAGTGGATATGTGATGTTGTCTCTACATAGTGGTGTATTTGGAATGGTTCTCTAGTGGATATGTGATGTCGTCTCTACATAGTGGTGTATTTGGAATGGTTCTCTAGTGGATATGTGATGTTGTCTCTACATAGTGGTGTATTTGGAATGGTTCTCTAGTGGATATGTGATGTTGTCTCTACATAGTGGTGTATTTGGAATGGTTCTCTAGTGGATATGTGATGTTGTCTCTACATAGTGGTGTATTTGGAATGGTTCTCTAGTGGACATGTGATGTCGTCTCTACATAGTGGTGTATTTGGAATGGTTCCCTATTGGACATGTGATGTCGTCTCTACATAGTGGTGTATTTGGAATGGTTCTCTAGTGGACATGTGATGTGGTCTCTACATAGTGATGTATTTGGAATGGTTCCCTAGTGGATATGTGATGTCGTCTCTGCATAGTTGTGTATTTGGATTGGTTCTCTAGTGGATATGTGATGTCGTCTCTACATAGTGGTGTATTTGGAATGGTTCTCTAGTGGATATGTGATGTCGTCTCTACATAGTGGTGTATTTGGAATGGTTCTCTAGTGGACATGTGATGTCGTCTCTACATAGTTGTGTATTTGGAATGGTTCTCTAGTGGACATGTGATGTCGTCTCTACATAGTTGTGTATTTGGAATGGTTCTCTAGTGGACATGTGATGTCGTCTCTACATAGTTGTGTATTTGGAATGGTTCTCTAGTGGACATGTGATGTTGTCTCTACATAGTGGTGTATTTGGAATGGTTCTCTAGTGGATATGTGATGTTGTCTCTACATAGTGGTGTATTTGGATTGGTTCTCTAGTGGATATGTGATGTCGTCTCTATATAGTGGTGTATTTGGAATGGTTCTCTAGTGGATATGTGATGTCGTCTCTACATAGTGATGTATTTGGAATGGTTCTCTAGTGGACATGTGATGTTGTCTCTACATAGTGGTGTATTTGGAATGGTTCTCTAGTGGATATGTGATGTCGTCTCTACATAGTGGTGTATTTGGAATGGTTCTCTAGTGGACATGTGATGTTGTCTCTACATAGTGGTGTATTTGGAGTGGTTCTCTAGTGGATATGTGATGTCGTCTCTACATAGTGGTGTATTTGGAATGGTTCTCTAGTGGATATGTGATGTTGTCTCTACATAGTGGTGTATTTGGAATGGTTCTCTAGTGGATATGTGATGTTGTCTCTACATAGTGGTGTATTTGGATTGGTCCTCTATTGGACATGTTCATGTCGTCTCTACATAGTGGTGTATTTGGAATGGTTCTCTAGTGGACATGTGATGTCGTCTCTACATAGTGGTGTATTTGGAATGGTTCCCTATTGGACATGTGATGTCGTCTCTACATAGTGGTGTATTTGGAATGGTTCTCTAGTGGACATGTGATGTCGTCTCTACATAGTGGTGTATTTGGAATGGTTCCCTAGTGGATATGTGATGTCGTCTATGCATAGTTGTGTATTTGGATTGGTTCTCTAGTGGATATGTGATGTCGTCTCTACATAGTGGTGTATTTGGAATGGTTCTCTAGTGGATATGTGATGTCGTCTCTACATAGTGGTGTATTTGGAATGGTTATCTAGTGGATATGTGATGTCGTCTCTACATAGTTGTGTATTTGGAATGGTTATCTAGTGGATATGTGATGTCGTCTCTACATAGTGGTGTATTTGGAATGGTTATCTAGTGGATATGTGATGTTGTCTCTACATAGTGGTGTATTTGGATTGGTTCTCTAGTAGATATGTGATGTGGTCTCTACATAGTGATGTATTTGGAATGGTTCTCTAGTGGATATGTGATGTCGTCTCTACATAGTTGTGTATTTGGAATGGTTCTCTAGTGGACATGTGATGTCGTCTCTACATAGTGGTGTATTTGGAATGCCAAATGTGATGTCGTCTCTACATAGTGGTGTATTTGGAATGGTTCTCTATTGGATATGTGATGTCGTCTCTACATAGTGGTGTATTTGGAATGGTTCTCTAGTGGACATGTGATGTCGTCTCTACATAGTGGTGTATTTGGAATGGTTCTCTAGTGGATATGTGATGTGGTCTCTACATGGTGGTGTATTTGGAATGGTTCTCTAGTGGATATGTGATGTCGTCTCTACATAGTGGTGTATTTGGAATGGTTCTCTAGTGGATATGTGATGTCGTCTCTATATAGTGGTGTATTTGGAATGGTTCTCTAGTGGATATGTGATGTCGTCTCTACATAGTGGTGTATTTGGAATGGTTCTCTAGTGGATATATGATGTCGTCTCTACATAGTGGTGTATTTGGAATGGTTCTCTAGTGGACATGTGATGTCGTCTCTACATAGTGGTGTATTTGGAATGGTTCTCTAGTGGACATGTGATGTCGTCTCTACATAGTGGTGTATTTGGAATGGTTCTCTAGTGGATATGTGATGTCGTCTCTACATAGTTGTGTATTTGGAATGGTTCCCTATTGGATATGTGATGTCTCTACATAGTGGTGTATTTGGAATGGTTCTCTAGTGGATATGTGATGTCGTCTATACATAGTGGTGTATTTGGAATGGTTCTCTAGTGGACATGTGATGTGGTCTCTACATAGTGGTGTATTTGGAATGGTTCTCTAGTGGATATGTGATGTCGTCTCTACATAGTGATGTATTTGGATTGGTTCACTAGTGGACATGTGATGTTGTCTCTACATAGTGGTGTATTTGGAATGGTTCTCTAGTGGATATGTGATGTTGTCTCTACATAGTGGTGTATTTGGAATGGTTCTCTAGTGGATATGTGATGTCGTCTCTACAGAGTGGTGTATTTGGAATGGTTCTCTAGTGGATATGTGATGTTGTCTCTACATAGTGGTGTATTTGGAATGGTTCTCTAGTGGATATGTGATGTCGTCTCTACATAGTGGTATATTTGGAATGGTTCTCTAGTGGATATGTGATGTTGTCTCTACATAGTGGTGTATTTGGAATGGTTCTCTAGTGGATATGTGATGTTGTCTCTACATAGTGGTGTATTTGGATTGGTTTTCTAGTGGATATGTGATGTTGTCTCTACATAGTGGTGTATTTGGATTGGTCCTCTATTGGACATGTTCATGTCGTCTCTACATAGTGGTGTATTTGGAATGGTTCTCTAGTGGACATGTGATGTCGTCTCTACATAGTGGTGTATTTGGAATGGTTCCCTATTGGACATGTGATGTCGTCTCTACATAGTGGTGTATTTGGAATGGGTCTCTAGTGGACATGTGATGTGGTCTCTACATAGTGATGTATTTGGAATGGTTCCCTAGTGGATATGTGATGTCGTCTCTACATAGTGGTGTATTTGGAATGGTTCTCTAGTGGATATGTGATGTCGTCTCTACATAGTGGTGTATTTGGAATGGTTCTCTAGTGGACATGTGATGTCGTCTCTACATAGTGGTGTATTTGGAATGGTTCTCTAGTGGACATGTGATGTCGTCTCTACATAGTTGTGTATTTGGAATGGTTCTCTAGTGGACATGTGATGTCGTCTCTACATAGTGGTGTATTTGGAATGGTTCTCTAGTGGATATGTGATGTTGTCTCTACATAGTGGTGTATTTGGAATGGTTCTCTAGTGGATATGTGATGTCGTCTCTACATAGTGGTGTATTTGGAATGGTTCTCTAGTGGATATGTGATGTTGTCTCTACATAGTGGTGTATTTGGAATGGTTCTCTAGTGGATATGTGATGTCGTCTCTACATAGTGGTATATTTGGAATGGTTCTCTAGTGGATATGTGATGTTGTCTCTACATAGTGGTGTATTTGGAATGGTTCTCTAGTGGATATGTGATGTTGTCTCTACATAGTGGTGTATTTGGATTGGTTTTCTAGTGGATATGTGATGTTGTCTCTACATAGTGGTGTATTTGGATTGGTCCTCTATTGGACATGTCATGTCGTCTCTACATAGTGGTGTATTTGGAATGGTTCTCTAGTGGACATGTGATGTCGTCTCTACATAGTGGTGTATTTGGAATGGTTCCCTATTGGACATGTGATGTCGTCTCTACATAGTGGTGTATTTGGAATGGGTCTCTAGTGGACATGTGATGTGGTCTCTACATAGTGATGTATTTGGAATGGTTCCCTAGTGGATATGTGATGTCGTCTCTACATAGTGGTGTATTTGGAATGGTTCTCTAGTGGATATGTGATGTCGTCTCTACATAGTGGTGTATTTGGAATGGTTCTCTAGTGGACATGTGATGTCGTCTCTACATAGTGGTGTATTTGGAATGGTTCTCTAGTGGACATGTGATGTCGTCTCTACATAGTTGTGTATTTGGAATGGTTCTCTAGTGGACATGTGATGTCGTCTCTACATAGTTGTGTATTTGGAATGGTTCTCTAGTGGACATGTGATGTTGTCTCTACATAGTGGTGTATTTGGAATGGTTCTCTAGTGGATATGTGATGTTGTCTCTACATAGTGGTGTATTTGGAATGGTTCTCTAGTGGATATGTGATGTTGTCTCTACATAGTGGTGTATTTGGATTGGTTCTCTAGTGGATATGTGATGTCGTCTCTATATAGTGGTGTATTTGGAATGGTTCTCTAGTGGATATGTGATGTCGTCTCTACATAGTGATGTATTTGGAATGGTTCTCTAGTGGACATGTGATGTTGTCTCTACATAGTGGTGTATTTGGAATGGTTCTCTAGTGGATATGTGATGTCGTCTCTACATAGTGGTGTATTTGGAATGGTTCTCTAGTGGACATGTGATGTTGTCTCTACATAGTGGTGTATTTGGAGTGGTTCTCTAGTGGATATGTGATGTCGTCTCTACATAGTGGTGTATTTGGAATGGTTCTCTAGTGGATATGTGATGTTGTCTCTACATAGTGGTGTATTTGGAATGGTTCTCTAGTGGATATGTGATGTTGTCTCTACATAGTTGTGTATTTGGATTGGTTTTCTAGTGGATATGTGATGTTGTCTCTACATAGTGGTGTATTTGGATTGGTCCTCTATTGGACATGTTCATGTCGTCTCTACATAGTGGTGTATTTGGAATGGTTCTCTAGTGGACATGTGATGTCGTCTCTACATAGTGGTGTGTTTGGAATGGTTCCCTATTGGACATGTGATGTCGTCTCTACATAGTGGTGTATTTGGAATGGTTCCCTAGTGGATATGTGATGTCGTCTATGCATAGTTGTGTATTTGGATTGGTTCTCTAGTGGATATGTGATGTCGTCTCTACATAGTGGTGTATTTGGAATGGTTCTCTAGTGGATATGTGATGTCGTCTCTACATAGTGGTGTATTTGGAATGGTTATCTAGTGGATATGTGATGTCGTCTCTACATAGTTGTGTATTTGGAATGGTTATCTAGTGGATATGTGATGTCGTCTCTACATAGTGGTGTATTTGGAATGGTTATCTAGTGGATATGTGATGTTGTCTCTACATAGTGGTGTATTTGGATTGGTTCTCTAGTAGATATGTGATGTGGTCTCTACATAGTGATGTATTTGGAATGGTTCTCTAGTGGATATGTGATGTCGTCTCTACATAGTTGTGTATTTGGAATGGTTCTCTAGTGGACATGTGATGTCGTCTCTACATAGTGATGTATTTGGAATGGGTCTCTATTGGATATGTGATGTCGTCTCTACATAGTGGTGTATTTGGAATGGTTCTCTAGTGGACATGTGATGTCGTCTCTACATAGTGGTGTATTTGGAATGGTTCTCTAGTGGATATGTGATGTGGTCTCTACATGGTGGTGTATTTGGAATGGTTCTCTAGTGGATATGTGATGTCGTCTCTACATAGTGGTGTATTTGGAATGGTTCTCTAGTGGATATGTGATGTCGTCTCTATATAGTGGTGTATTTGGAATGGTTCTCTAGTGGATATGTGATGTCGTCTCTACATAGTGGTGTATTTGGAATGGTTCTCTAGTGGATATATGATGTCGTCTCTACATAGTGGTGTATTTGGAATGGTTCTCTAGTGGACATGTGATGTCGTCTCTACATAGTGGTGTATTTGGAATGGTTCTCTAGTGGACATGTGATGTCGTCTCTACATAGTGGTGTATTTGGAATGGTTCTCTAGTGGATATGTGATGTCGTCTCTACATAGTTGTGTATTTGGAATGGTTCCCTATTGGATATGTGATGTCTCTACATAGTGGTGTATTTGGAATGGTTCTCTAGTGGATATGTGATGTCGTCTATACATAGTGGTGTATTTGGAATGGTTCTCTAGTGGACATGTGATGTGGTCTCTACATAGTGATGTATTTGGATTGGTTCACTAGTGGACATGTGATGTGGTCTCTACATAGTGGTGTATTTGGAATGGTTCTCTAGTGGATATGTGATGTCGTCTCTACATAGTGATGTATTTGGATTGGTTCACTAGTGGACATGTGATGTTGTCTCTACATAGTTGTGTATTTGGAATGGTTCACTAGTGGACATGTGATGTTGTCTATACATAGTGGTGTATTTGGAAAGGTCAGCTCATTAGCATATTCCTTGACGAATGTTTTCGCCTCACGAATAAATTGGAAGGGACTGCTAGTAGGCGATAAAACTTCTCCACCTGAAGGACTTTGCCATGCGTGATGTTTTGTAGGGCCTAGCATTAAATTGTGTAGCTTTGTGACGTCAGTTACTCACTCTATAAAATGAATCCAACTATGTATGCGTTTTTTGAGATATTTTGGTCATGTTAGAATCGAAATATTATTGATATGTGCGTTATTTATAGACGAATGATACCTGGTTGCGGCGGAATTAATCTACAAGTCAAAACTCCCAACCAGTGGCGGTTTAAGGGGAGGGCTGACTGGGCTGAAGCCAGGGGCCCCCGATATTTAGGGGACCCCAAATTAGTGTTTTAAATCTGTAATTAACTGAATAAAATTAAACATTTTAAAATGACTACATATATAGATAGACCTTAGAAGATATCCTGAGCTTTCCAAAGATATATGACTTTAATAATATTTTTTGTTTAGTCGATTGCAGGAATAACGTATAGTGGAGTTCTTGCTTGCTTACACTAGTATGCCTATTTATCTTGATGAAATGTCCCCTGTTTGAGCTACAGCCAGGGGGCCATGCAACCTTAAGCCGCCCCTGTCTAACATATGTAGTGACAACATGTATAAGTATTAACCTTAACCCGCCCCTGTCTAACATATGTAGTGACCACATGTATAAGTATTAACCTTAACCCGCCCCTGTCTAACATATGTAGTGACCACATGTATAAGTATTAACCTTAACCCGCCCCTGTCTAACATATGTAGTGACCACATGTATAAGTATTAACCGTAACCCGCCCCTGTCTAACATATGTAGTGACCACATGTATAAGTATTAACCTTAACCCGCCCCTGCTCCCAACCATGTTTTATTCGCCAATAAAAAGCTGAAGACACATATTATTTATGAATTGGGGGAGAGCACTCACTAATGTTGGTAAAACTTGTTGCCCAACCCATTTGCTTCTAGATTGTATTCTTACAGTGTTCAAGTATAAGCATAGCATTGCAGTTGTATCATTTTGCTTATATATTTACCATGTTTATATTTGTAATTGTATTGTATATAAATAAGCAATACAATATGATTAAACTAAGTTATTTATTAATTTAGGCATATGTTGGTTGCTGTTCTATATTTATAACATACATACGAATTTAATCGCAATGCCAGAGTGACATTGTAAATAAGAGAATTCTTCAATGACGCTTGGTTAAAACTTAAAAGTACCTGAACATCACATTATTTCCCACTCCCTTTCCATCAACCTACACACAATTTATAACCTGTCTTATATGATTCAACGGATTATATATAACCCGGAAGTAATATATCAACCAACGGACTCTATATAACCCAGAAGTAATATATCAACCAACGGACTCTATATAACCCGGAAGTAATATATCAACCAACGGACTCTATATAACCTGTAAGTAATATATCAACCAACGGACGCTATATAACCTGTAAGTAATATATCAACCAACAGACTCTATATAACCCGGAAGTAATATATCAACCAACGGACGCTATATAACCCGGACGTAATATATCAACCAACGGACTCTATACAACCCGGAAGTAATATATCAACCAACGGACTCTATATAACCTGTAAGTAATATATCAACCAACGGACTATATATAACCCGGAAGTAATATATATCAACCAACGGACTATATATAACCCGGAAGTTATATATCAACCAACGGACTATATATAACCCGGAAGTAATATATCAACCAACGGACTATATATAACCTGTAGTAATATATCAACCAACGGACTATATATAACCCGGAGGTAATATATCAACCAACGGACTCTATATAACCTGGAAGTAATATATCAACCAACGGACTATATATAACCTGTACGTAATATATCAACCAACGGACTATATATAACCTGTACGTAATATATCAACCAACGGACTCTATATAACCTGTAAGTAATATATCAACCAGCGGACTATATATAACCTGTACGTAATATATCAACCAACGGACTATATATAACCTGTACGTAATATATCAACCAACGGACTATATATAACCCGGAGGTAATATATCAACCAACGGACTATATATAACCTGTAAGTAATATATCAACCAACGGACTATATATAACCCGGAAGTAATATATCAACCAACGGACTATATATAACCCGGAAGTAATATATCAACCAACGGACTATATATAACCCGGAAGTAATATATCAACCATCAACCAACGGACTATATAAACCCGGAAGTAATATATCAACCAACGGACTATATATAACCCGGAAGTATATATCAACCAACGGACTATATATAACCCGGAAGTAATATATCAACCAACGGACTATATATAACCCGGAAGTAATATATCAACCAACGGACTATATATAACCCGGAAGTAATATACCAACCATCAACCAACGGACTATATATAACCTGTAAGTAATATATCACCCAACGGACTATATATAACCTGCACGTAATATATCAACCAACGGACGCTATATAACCTGTAAGTAATATATCAACCATCAACCAACGGACTATATATAACCCGGAAGTAATATATCAACCAACGGACTATATATAACCCGGAGGTAATATATCAACCAACGGACTATATATAACCCGGAAGTAATATATCAACCAACGGACTATATATAACCCGGAAGTAATATATCAACCAACGGACTATATATAACCCGGAAGTAATATATCAACCAACGGACTATATATAACCCGGAAGTAATATATCAACCAACGGACTATATATAACCCGGAAGTAATATATCAACCATCAACCAACGGACTATATATAACCCGTAAGTAATATATCAACCAACGGACTATATATAACCCGGAAGTAATATATCAACCAACGGACTATATATAACTGTAAGTAATATATCAACCATCAACCAACGGACTATATATAACCCGTAAGTAATATATCAACCATCAACCAACGGACTATATATAACCCGGAAGTAATATATCAACCATCAACCAACGGACTATATATAACCTGTAAGTAATATATCAACCAACGGACTATATATAACCTGTAAGTAATATATCAACCAACGGACTATATATAACCCGGAAGGAAGTAATATATCAACCAACGGACTCTATATAACCCGGAAGGAAGTAATATATCAACCAACGGACTCTATATAACCCGGAAGGAAGTAATATATCAACCAACGGACTCTATATAACCCGGAAGGAAGTAATATATCAACCAACGGACTATATATAACCCGGAAGGAAGTAATATATCAACCAACGGACTATATATAACCCGGAAGGAAGTAATATATCAACCAACGGACTCTATATAACCCGGAAGGAAGTAATATATCAACCAACGGACTATATATAACCTGGAAGTTATATATCCATATAAATATTGCCAGGTATAACTGGACTCGTATGTAACTAAACTATGATCAATCGGTTGTGCACTTTTTGTACTCTCGTTATCTCGTGAGCCACGTGAGAGATTGACGATTGCAGCCATGGTTCGAGTCAAAATGTTCTGTTGGCCTATATAATCGAACTGGTATTTGGGTCAGGATTAGTACGGTAACCATACAGGCCCGGCGCATAGACACGCTATATATATATATAGTTTGTTTGTCTGCGATGTGTGTGCCTTGTGCCTTGTGGGCGAGAAAACATTGCTATATTACACGTATTGTAAACAGACACGGCTCGAGGCTGGATGGATACGTTTATGGCGGTTAGTTTCCTTGGTTATATTCGTACATCTGTGGATCACCTAATACAATATGAAACATTTTCTACTCCATGAACCTTGTGGAATGAGAACGGAACTGAAGTCTGGCTATTTACGTTTAATTTCATCAGTAGACAAATTTTGCTATGGAATAATTCCTGTCTAGCGGCCCTATAGACATCTCTGAGAAAAAATAAATTGAAGAATAACTGATCCCTACACGAGTCAAAACCCCTATCAATTGTGATCAGCTTCTGTATTATATGAATAAAATATTACACAATATAGTTAATGGTGATTTCCTCTATATGCAGTTTTCACTTGTGACTTTTGCTTTCATAGGTCGCCTAGCAACGAAATGCAATTACCTTCTTTTTTGTGTGTTAGCATTTATTTATCGTCGCTATCGGTTACCAAATGGAGAGCGGCACCTCTTGAAAAGATTAGTAATGTTATTGCTTAGACGAAAGTGCAATGATACATTGTCCTATTTTAGAGTATCGTCTGGTGTGTGCACGGTATACACACGGATAAGAGAACTCAGTTTAAAGCGACAGTACATCGAAAATAAGAAACTTTGTGATAAAGAGATATTCAAAGAATATCATTTTCCAATGACCGTGTGTTAAAAAAATTCCAAATATTCGCACAGAAATGGAAAAGAAAATGAAATAAATATAGCACCGTCGTATACGCGAATTGTTTGTCAACAAACGTATGTAAACAATGCTTAATGCGCATGCTCCTGCTGCAACAATAGATGTATTATATGTTTGTTCTGATTTCCGATAGAGTTCCGAATATACACAAGGCGTGGAAAACAATTCCGGATAGCTAAAAACACTGTTTACTTATGATTATTTGCTTGTAATAGAATAATGTGTATAAATGGAACGCGATATTGAGGACGATGCCATTACACTAAGATATAGTGAAACACGCTTTTATTTTGACTAAGTGATTGTATTTCATTATACCTGGTCGATATAACGTGTTTATTGTATTGGTTTTCTGTTTATATAGGCCTACATATTTCACATATCGTGTTGGACCAGTAGTAGCATTGCAACTTTCAAATGTTATAATGTTTCATTCCATACCATAGTGTCGCTTTAATTTCTTAACCGAAATACTATGATATTAGAATACTGTACCATGCCCTGTATGAGCGACTGTTATCGAAATTGAAATAAAATTGAAATAAAACTACATGACCTTTTAATGCCAAGACTATCCAGTGTTCCGTTATCCCCAAGCCACAACGAATCTTTGCATGTTTGTTTCTACTAGCCAAATATGGGAACTATAATCTGCTAGGTTTTTGAAACGTTAGTTTATACAAATTTATTTTAGCTCGATTGCGAAACAAGTTCTTTCAACTTATATTAATCACTCTCGAGACCTCATTCCTGATGGAAGCCATCGCCACGAGGGAAAGAGAAGAGGCAATGTGGAATTTAAATGCCTTGCCTAAGGGCACAATCGTAACGGCTCCAGCGGGACTCGAACTCAGGACCGTTCGCACCTGAAGCGACCTGAAACGTTAATGCTGAGCGATTCGATTAGAACGACGGGCAACTAGTTTCGTCTGAATTGCTCGTGCATTTTTCAAATAAAATAGGTAATCGTATATAAAATGAGTTATTTGATGCTATTCAATGAAATATAGACATTTAGCAATGAAATCAAACATGCTTGAGAACAATGGAATACACGTTTTATTTCTCACTGATTTAAGCATGTGTGGAACCTAGCCGCTTCATGTTAAGATGTTGTCGATGCGATCGTTTTCTGACTCAAGCTGACAGTGACGTCATTTATGTCGACTTTTACGACGCCATTTATTGTCGTGTAATCACACATGTTATTTCGCTATTTAACGCATGGCTGTGTCGTTTTCTATCATAATAACACATTTCCGCTTAAAACAATATATCACTCATTAACATAGAACGATATTAGTGGCTAGCGACACTCGTGATAATAATACTTTCAGTGTTCATTCGGTGACATCTAATTTACATAATTCACTGAAACAAACAAACTATTTCCAACAATGTGTTATTACATTCATTCATTTGGCATGCATTTTAATTGCCGAAAAATGTTTAATACTGTACCGTAATATTGCGTTTGTTGATTTTATTCCACTATCAGATAGTGTCAGTGATTGTTAATATGCCTCATAAGAACGCTTTCGGACTAATCTATGTCATTAAGAACGCGTTCGAGCCTCGTTGTGGCTCAATTAGCTCGTTCCGTCCTGCCTCGATGTGGCCTCATTTAACTATATTCCCACAATTGATTTCCCGGTACGAAACTAATTTAGATAATATATCGACACTCTCGTGTGTGTGTTGCATCAGCAGTTCAGCACCCTGTGTAACTCGATGCAAGAACCGTGTACGTTATGTAACATAGTCACGTGTGTGCAAACGGCGTGTGTGTTTTACGTTAATGTATCGTCGCTACCGGTTGCCCATATGAGCGACGCTTCCTGAAGTGATTAGTCAGTTTAGATTGTTGGAGGATAGTGCAGTGATACAGACAGAGAGATCCATTCCAGTATCTCCTCTAGTTCTTTTACGTGCACGGTGTAAAGCACCGACACGAGACCTCGGCTTAGACGGGGGATCGAACCTGCAAAATTTGCTGAAAAAAATCCCTACGGTTTATACACATATGTATGAAACACCATACTATAGAAATATGCAATGAACAGTTGCAATATCTCTGAAGCGAAGTGGTTTCAAGTTCGGGTTATATGAACCGGAAATGAGTGTGGTAGTTTTTATGATAATTGGTGGATTCAGAGAATATTTTAATTGACAAAATTAACAGTATGCCCTACTGTTGGAGGAAGTGTTAAATATGCACAACGGCCGTTTATCAGTGTGTTTACTAAATTGTGGATGTTGTAGATTGTATATTGTTTAAACTTTATTTATTTTACAACGATTGCGAAGCTTTAAACTTTTAAAAACTTATAATAATCACTCTCGTAGGCGCGGATGAAAGCGTAAATGTGGTCATTCGTGTGGGAGGAAACCGGAGTACTCGGAGAAAACTCACATGTCCGAGCTGGCGACCACCGTACCATCTCAAAGGTTCGATCCCCCGTCTGACCCTAATACAATTAACAGTCTTTCAGATGGGATGTTAAGCCGAGGTCTCGTGTCGGTGCTTTACATCGTGCACGTAAAAGAACAGGAGACGATTCTGGAATGGGTCTCTGTCTGTATCATTGCACTAATCATCCAAAAATCTAAAACGACTAATCTCTTCAGGAGGCGTCGCTCATATGGGCAACCGGTAGCGACGATAAAAAACCACAAAACAAACAAATAAAGCTTCGTCTTAAATCGTTAAATCGGGCGGATGATGGTGTGCAAGCAGTCGCCAGCCAGACAAATACGATGATATTTCAGTTTGTTTCAACTGTTGCTCGATGTGAGATGCATTGATGCAGATTGTAGAACAGCGTTGTGCTCTCAGCCGCCTATCAGAATATCCATTTATCGTGTGATTGTATCTCACCATATCAAATATTTACATCTGCTTTAGTATCGTTATTTAAGGTGCGCAACAGGAGCTTTATTAAATACGAATAATAGCCTTAATAAATACGCTATATGTCATTTATATTTATTGGTCTTTTGATGTGTGTTGCCACATTTATATTTTTAATCTGTATCGTACCATCTCACATACGTCCTGACCCGAGTATCGCATTGGTGAGAAGCGAGCGCACTGACGTCCTGGTCCGAGGATCGCATTGGTGAGAAGCGAGCGCACTGTATGTGTGCGTGAGTGCGTGCGTGTGTTAGCGACGGATCTGTAGTCCAGTGGTAAAACGCTGGACTGGTAATCCAGGGATCGCAGGTTCGATCACCGTCTGACTCTAATACAATTAATAATAAAAAATACAATTAACAGTCTTTCAGATGGGACGTTAAACCGAGGTCTCGTGTCGGTGCTTTACACCGTGCACGTAAAAGAATCAGAGCAGACTCTGGATTGGGTCTCTGTCTGTATCATTGCACTATCCTCCAAACATCTAAAATGACTAATCTCTTCAGGAGGCGTCGCTCATATGGGCAACCGGTAGCGACGATAAATAAACGTAAAACACACGCGTGTGTTAGCTGGATAACTTAAAGGTTGTGGGTAAATTAAAAAGTTGTGGGTTTAATGTTGGTAAAACTGTAATACATAGGGTTGGTCCAGAAGGAAGTGCTTCGATTTTGGGGGAATCGATTTAAGGCATGTGGTCATTGCGGTTAGCCCAGTGTGGATGCTTGCATCTCTCCGAGTGCTATTCACTAGATATTATGTTGCGGTATTACAGACATCAACCATAACAATATGTACATTCACGTTCTCGACCGTACATATATTTGCCCTACGATAGACCATGAAACTCTAGAATATATATATATATGCACATCGATAATAGAAAGTGCTTATTGTTCACATATCCTGTAGCGACTTGACTAGACATAGAAGGTCAAATTCGTGTTTGTATAAAGTAGTCCGTAATGATACCGGACAGTTATAAATTGTGATGTAGCAGGTGTTATTGTTGGGTTTGTTTGTTGATTAATAGATTCGTGGGAATTCGCATCAATGGGAATAGACTGATTTGATTGGACTATTTCCGTATATGACAAGGATGGGTAATTGTTATTCCCTATACAGACGGATCTGTAGTCCAGTGGTAACACGCTGGACTGGTAAACCAGGGATCGCAGGTTCGATCCCCATCTGACCATACTAAAATTAACAGTCTTTCAAATGGGACGTTAAACGGAGGTCTCGTATCGGTGTTTTACACCGTGCGCGTAAATGAACCAGAGGAGATTCTGGAATGGGTCTCTGTCTGTATCATTGCACTATCATCCAAAAATCTAAAATGACTAATATCTTCAGGAGGCGTCGCTCATATGGGCAACCGGTAACGATGATAAATAAACGTAAAACACACGTTTTCCTTATGGATATGGACAGGTCAGTGATTCAGTGGTTGGAAAATTGAACTGCAAATTCATGGATCACGAGTTCGATCCCGGTCGCGCTATAGTAGTATTAACACTCTTTCGGATGGGACTATACACCGATGACTATACACCGACGACGGGCTATACACCGGGTATGTATAAGAAGCAAGTATGCTTCTAGGACTGTTTGTATTCGGTATGCACTATATTTCTCGATGCACCACCCACTAGTGGGGGGGGGGGGGTGAGTCTTTCTTTCAATTTCTTAAATCTAAACTAGTCATTTATTTTGATACAATTGATGTTGATGAAATTGGATGAGAAAGACATGCAAATTGTATTATCAAATCCGTTATTGTGAATCATTTGAGATGGAATGCATACGACGCGTATGAAATGCAATGCATCGTAATAGCGCATAAGTTTGTTACGCATTATCTTTTACAGGGTCTTGTTATGAGACAAATACACGAGTACAAGCATGGGACAGATGATTAGAAAGCAAGTTTTCCTGTTTAATTCTGTCATTGTGTTGCCTTATATTGCAGGAGTCAAACTCAATCTGCTCAAATGTCACATTGCGTCTATCACAACGACGGCTGACGTTATTAAATCACGAATCATTCATGAGTCAAAATCTTAACTAATGAACTCCAAAACTACAGTCACTGAAATGTTTCAACGTCCCCATTGGTTGAAAATTTAAAGATGATTATTAAACTTAGTAACGATTATTCCTGAGTCAAAATCTTAACTAATGGACTCCAAATCTACAACCAAAGCCCTGACGTGTTGCAACGTCTCCATTGGTTGAAAGTGTAAACATGATTATTACACATAGTAACGATTATAAAAAAAACTTAGTTAGGAAACCGGAATACCAAGAAGAAGAAAAAGTAGTTCGCAGATCTGGGAACTATTGTACCATCTTACCCATGTCGGGGATCGAATCCGCCGAAACATGTGTGTTAATCCCTGCGGTAAACGTCATCATAATTGAATTAAGTGTTGGGAACACGGTGTAATTAATTTGGTGACGTCAGTTTCGGATATTCTATGCGTTCTGTCCGTTTACTGCACGTTAATCGTTAGAGGTAGTTTATACAAATTTACTTTAGCTCGATTGTGAAACAGGTTAAACGTTAGTTTAATCGCCCAGGAGACCTCATTGGTGGTGGAATACATCGCCACGAAGGAGAGAGAAGAGGACGTGTGGAATTTAAGCGCATTGCCTAAAGGCACACTCGTAAACGGCTACAGCTGGGCGCGAACTCCAGGCCTTGAGAGTTACATAGCCACGCAGGATATCACTGTTTGTGTTAACCCCGACTGATGATGCGCGGGTGCTCCACGGTAGATGCACTATGGGTGTTCCATTCGTTCACGTGCATTTCATTATATATGAATATTCCGTAACCTTTAGCAGTTAGATATACGTGCTCTACTACACGGCTGATGCACGTTAACTGTACTATGAATGCTCCATCCATTCGCACGCATTTCATCGTTTATGTAGTACTATTTCTCAATTTTAGCATTGCAGGGGGGGGGCGCGAGTAAACGAAATATCGGTACATTTACAGTGTCTCTTTGTATGACAGTTAAGAATGATAAATACAGCTGACGAGCCATGGGGTGTTCATGACCTGAACCGACCGGAAGGCATCCACAGTGGCTATGTCGATGGTGGTTTAGACGATGTTTCCCGAGGGTGCCCTTGTGTCAAGAATCATATCCACATCGATGTCAATGTCGACGGATAGTTATATTGTTGGATCATGGACGCCAGAATAATGATGTTCAAATGTGTGTTTTACGTTTATTTATCGTCGCTACCGGTTGCCCATATGAGCGACGCCTCCTGAAGAGATTAGTCATATTAGATTTTGGAGGACAGACAGAGACCCATTCCAGAGTATTCTCTGATTCTTTTATGTACATGGTGTAAAGCACCGACACGAGACCTAGGTTTAACGTCCCATCTGAAAGACTGTTAATTTTATTAGGGTCAGACGGGGGATCGAACTTGCGATCCCTGGATTACCAGTCCAGCGTGCTACTACTGGACTACAGATCCGTCTGTATGATGTTCAAACCAGACAACTGGACGTAATATCACATACACCTGGGAGCATGCATACAACACGTGAAACAGAAATCTCAATCAATTACATACAGTGTATAGGGATTCTTTTCTAGTGTATATTAGCAAGGTGCTGTACACGGTCCCTTCTGTCTACCAGCTGCCCTGTCCCTACTTGTTACCAGGTTAATGAGGAAGTACGGCAATAATTAGCAATTCAAATCAATTAAGAAAAGCATTTCTGTAATATAAATGGTGTTCGACAGTGTTATGATGATAGTATGATATTTAATTTATGCGAAGGTTTCATGTTAAATGAAATATTTGCATTTTTGAAATTGCTAAGTACACAAAAATGAACCATAGCTATATCTATCAAAATGTGCAGTGGCGTAGCTTCATACACCAGTTTTTTTGGAAAATCGATAAGTAAAATGTCTGACATATAACATACAGTCAAACCTGTGTTTATAGGTCACCTCCATTAAGCAGCCAACCCGTATTAAGCAGCCAGTTTCCAGGTTCCCCACTATGTTGTATTATTATACATTTGACCTCTATTAAGCAACAACCTGCACTAAGCAGCCACGTTCTGATATGCCCTTGGCTGGCTGCTTAAAACAGGTTGGACTGTATGTAAATTTAAGGTAATATATACAGAGAGTGTTCTTGTAACCACATTCATCGGTATGAAGCAACAGTACACCAAAGTCGCACATCGGACAATCTACATGCATTAATTATGCTTGTGGTTTTAAGTCGCACCTCGGACAATCTACATGCATTAATTATGCTTGTGGTTTAAAGTCGCACCTCGGACAATCTACATGCATTAATTATGCTTGTGGTTTAAAGTCGCACCTCGGACAATCTACATGCATTAATTATGCTTGTGGTTTAAAGTCGCACCTCGGACAATCTACATGCATTAATTATGCTTGTGGTTTAAAGTCGCACCTCGGACAATCTACATGCATTAATTATGCTTGTGGTTTAAAGTCGCACCTCGGACAATCTACATGCATTAATTATGCTTGTGGTTTAAAGTCGCACCTCGGACAATCTACATGCATTAATATGCTTGTGGTTTAAAGTCGCACCTCGGACAATCTACATGCATTAATTATGCTTGTGGTTTAAAGTCGCACCTCGGACAATCTACATGCATTAATTATGCTTGTGGTTTAAAGTCGCACCTCGGACAATCTACATGCATTAATTATGCTTGTGGTTTAAAGTCGCACCTCGGACAATCTACATGCATTAATTATGCTTGTGGTTTAAAGTCGCACCTCGGACAATCTACATGCATTAATTATGCTTGTGGTTTAAAGTCGCACCTCGGACAATCTACATGCATTAATTATGCTTGTGGTTTAAAGTCGCACCTCGGACAATCTACATGCATTAATTATGCTTGTGGTTTAAAGTCGCACCTCGGACAATCTACATGCATTAATTATGCTTGTGGTTTAAAGTCGCACCTCGGACAATCTACATGCATTAATTATTCTTGTGGTTTAAAGTCGCACCTCGGACAATCTACATGCATTAATTATGCTTGTGGTTTAAAGTCGCACCTCGGACAATATACATGCAATAATTATGCTTGTGGTTTAAAGTCGCACCACGGACAATCTACATGCATTAATTATGCTTGTGGTTTAAAGTGGCACCACGGACAATCTACATGCATTAATTATGCTTGTGGTTTAAAGTCGCACTAACAGCTTAGGTCACATGTCGACTCTCCTCCAATTATTGACGGAGGATGACCCATGGTACCCCTTCGAGCAGTATTTCAGGCACGGTTGGACTCCTGGTTAGAACCACCGACCTCCCGCTAGCCGACTGAATAGCGTTCTCACATGACAGAATTCCACACCTACGTGGGATTCGAACCTACAGCGGCCAGGGGGTAAATGATTTGAAGTCAACGACCGTAACCTATTGACCACGAAACAAATATCCAGGTGAGGGCGGGTCCGGTCCCTGGTCCCCTAGAACTCAGCCAACATATCAGTTGCAGTCAAGCTACAGCTAGGAATGTGTGCTGTATTCTGCATATATACACGTATGGCACTGTAGTGGTGTTACCCAAAACATAACAACTTTTCAAAATTACATGATGTATAATGTAGTAAATTTCTTGTTATTCCTGTATTCATAGACATTTGTTCAAAACTTTATCCCCCCCCCTCAAAACTGAACTTCTCTTCCGGTACGGAAGCCGTTCGGTTTAGAGGGGTTTCACTGTATAAGTATATGGAAAGACGAAACACGTCCCACACAAGGCACCATCTGTGAGGAATATATCCGATATTAGCGTGAACAGATAAGACGCGTATTACATTTGTAACATGTTTGTTCAACCAAGCGCTCATATCATATAGATCTAGAGCATCTCTCTAAAACACATAATCTGAAAGAAAAGAAACAATCTAACAGATACAAAATATACCCGGTTAAGCACTCTATTCCGACCATACAATATTGATACTCATATAATTGTAGTAGACTAAATTCCACATAACTTTGGGTTCGATTTTCCGACGATGTGATTATATCAGCTGTACCTGGAAGCTATCCTATCTCGGAATAGGACAAAACTGTTTATTAAATTTACCAAGGTGGTTAAATAAAGGTATAGATTCACGGTGTGTCGTATAACATAACTATACCGATGGATGTTAGTCCAGAAATATATACAATATATATTAAACAGCGATTGTGGTTTACGGTGCATCTCTTTACTGGGTTAATTGGTAAAAACTCGATTTATTATTTTTTACAAACTACTGTATGACATAATTTGCGCTGCAGACAGGTATACTATCGTGCCATTACAGATTGTTTGTATTTCATTAGTGTAATAACTATGCAAAAGAGCACTTTATTAGTGTAATAACTATGCAAATGAGCACTTTATGTATTCATACGCTCTGTCGAAAATCCAGTAGCACTGAAAATCATCAGCCAGCTATTAACGCTACAAATCATGCCCATATACGGAATTGATCATCAGCCCCATGTCCATCTACAGTAGCAATTCCAATGTAAAACGTGCTAAATGTTGTACAAACGCCCAGTAATTGAACGTTATACATTATGATCGACTTGGTAAGTATGTACTTGTGACGTCATAGTAAAGTGCTTGTTGTGACGTCATAGTCGTTCATGCTCCATTCATACAATTGACATAATGCTATACACATAGAACGCACACAGTCGTTTAGAGTATACACATATTTACAGTTTTATAGTAGGTTCATGAATTCAAAAGCTGATGTTCACTTAAGCAAACTCACTAATGCATAATACTAGTAAAATTACAAATAAAATGTGAACTACTTTTTGTTGCGTTTACTATTCATTTACCATTGTGAAAGTCAATACAAGCACTAGCGTGCAACTAATAATGGTTTAGCAGGTCAGTTATCAGCCAAATTTCGGTCATGCCGTAGCATTTTGTTCGGTCCGACGAAATTCGACATAACGAATGTAGACTGTACTATAATGTTAAACTTAAGAGGGCCCCAATGAGGATTAATTAGGTCATTAATTCGTTATTAAAAAATAAATCTAGATACAACTGTCGTTCTGATAAATGTATTATTTCCCAATGTATTCGTAGTAGTTATTGCTCTCGACGTTATTTATAACACAGTTAAGGTCAAACTTATACACAATCTGACTTTCAGGAACTATATTATTGGCGCCGCACGGAATTGCGGGACCTAAGTGTATACATATGGAATAGGATGGTTTGCTTACCAATTTCCCCCGTCTGACCCTAATAAATTTCAGATGGGACTTTGAACCGAGGTCACATGTCGGTGCTTTACATCGTGCACGTAAAAGAACAAGAGGATATTCTGGAATGGGTCACTGTCTGTATCATTGCACGATCCTCCACAAATCTAAAATGACTAATCTGTTCAGGAGGCGTCGCTCATATGGGAAACCGGTAGCGACGATAAATAAACGTAAAACACACACGTTTACCAATTCTAGGAGCGATTCTGCGTAACACATTATTTTCATGAATAATAATCTTTTATGTTTTATATTAGTCTAGACATACATATCCGTTATGTCAAAGTCGGTTATGTCGATTTCTTATTTCGAAATCGGATCAAAGTCGCGTTTCAGTCACTATCATTTTACATATAACTGGCTCTGGCTATCACTGTCAAACTTCGGGTATGTCGAAGTATTTTGTTCGGTCCGAAGGAATTCGACATAACGGATGTAACACTGTATTTTATTTCACATTATTAGCGTGTTACCACTGGACTACAGATCCGTCTGTGGACAATGTGCCTATGTACAACATTATTATATAGATTTATTATGCTTAAATGCATATTCCAGTATTTTGATTGGATAAAGGTGCACAAAGCTTCGGGCTAAGCAGGGTATATATGCCTTAAGATACACACCTTTCCATCCAGGGATCGCATGTTCGATCTCCCGTCTGACCCTAATAAAGTGAATGAGGTCTCGTTTCAGTGCTTTACACCGTGTACGTAAAAGAACCAGAGGAGATTCTGGAATAGGTCTCTGTCTGTATCATTGCGCTTCCATCATCTTCCAAATGTCTAAAATAACTAATCTCTCCAGAAGGCGTCGCTCATATGGGCAACCGGTAGCGACGATAAACGTAAAACAAAGAGCAAATGAACAATACGTGTTCGACGTCCAAGCCTGAAACTGTCTTGGCAATTCTTCGCCACAGCTCACATATTATGTAATACTACAAATACTACATGTTATAAGTACTGTAAATTAAATATTACCGTCGACATATATTATGAGGTTTAAATATGTTGCTATGGTTACGATATCAGAATAAATCATAATATTCCAATGCACAATCCAACCTGTCTATGAATAAGATCACATGCCGGAACTGCAAAAACGTGGTCTGTGTTGACAGGTTGTCTCTCATAGCAAATTAAAATGCACAAACGCACCGATAATGGTATGCCGGGTGTGATATTTTGATTATGATGATGATGTGATGATGATAACGTGATGCTGCTACTGATGATAATGACGGTGGTGGTGCTGCTACTACTGATGGTGCTGATGTTATGATGATGATGGTAGTGGTGATGATGATGATAAAGTTGTTGCTGCTGATGATGATAATGATGGTGATAATGATATGATGCTGATGATGGTGATATTATGATTGTTATGTGATGATGATAATGATGATGCTGATTGTGTTGCTGCTGTTGCTGCTGATGATGGTGGTGACGACGAACGATGGTGATATTTGAGCTTGTTACATTCGCTACAGCCTAAGGGATATTGGCGGATGTTGTCTCTATTCGATTGTAATATATAGCAGCGGTTTTAACTGTATACATTGTATTTCAGGCTAAACATATTTTTATTCGCACAACATACATGTATAGATACATATTAAACACAATGTGTATACTAGCCTGGGTTCCAGTCTGTCGATTTTTCACTGTTTAACTTCTGGCAAAATCAGAAATTCAATACGGCCCAGTTAATAGTATCGATGTTAAAAAATATTTATTTGGCTGATCAGGCAAAATATATCGACGCCTGTTCCCAGGCTATGTGTATACTTGTACACGTACATTGAAACATATATGCATTGCGAAACTGTATATTAAAACCATTGATGAGTAATACTTACTTCTGACGAAGCTCGATTGACATGCAAATAAATGAAGGCATTAGTATCAATCGATGCTCGTACAGCGTTGTATCAACTGTTCGTAGTAACGACGAGTTGTTGTATCGGGTTTGCACAGTGTGTGTGTGGGGGGGGGGGGTGAGGTGAAATACTTATTAGATAGTTGCTGACAGGTTTTTTCTCATTACGCGTGTGCAGATGAACATTGAGAGGTGAATCAGTTACCTCGGAGGCAAGTTGATTGACACGTGTTGATTAGCAATGTCATGCTGGTGGGTAGGAACCTATATGTTTAAGTGCGTGCTAATTAAACAAATGACAGCAATGCCAGGAGAACAAGATATTTGTAATACAGGGGATTTACAAGCGTTTGGGGCCGATTTAGAAGTATTTATTATATGTTAGTTGATTTGTTGACAGAGAACATGAGTATGTATAGTGCCGATCAGGGCTAATATTCCCATATCAACAAACCAAATAACAATTTTATTGCACTGTAAACAAACCAAATAACAATTTTATTGCGTTGTAAAATAAGGGTTTCATCTTAAAAAACAATGTTTCAGTCGCTTTTGTTGCTTAGGGGTTGTCATCGATTTTATTTTATCATTTCCACACGTCGACTTCCTAAATTGAGTAATTTCATGAATGGTTATTTTACCGTTGACACCGGCAAGTCCAGATTTGAAATCCCATAAATGTTCAATATATTTTCATATTGTATTTAGCTGTTATTCTTACAGTGTGTCAAGAAATTCAACATGTTGGTAATAAATGATATACATGTAGACACATTACCTCCATTCCATAGTTATTTCGGTGTCTTGTACATATTAGTTTTGCATCATCCAACCATACGCGCAGCTTCCGGTTTTATTTTAAGAAACGCGATACCCGCGAAAGGTGCGTGCGTGCGTGCGTGCGTGCGTGCGTGCGTGTGTGTGTGCGTGCGTGCGTGCGTGCGTGTGTGTTGCCGCTACGGGTTTTGGATGTGGAGGATAGTGCAATGATACAAACAGAGACCCATTCCAGAATCTCCTCGGGTTCTTTTACGTGCACGATGTACAGCACCGACACGAGACCACGGTTTAAACTCCCATCTGAAAGACTGTTAATTTTATTGAGGTCAGATGGGGGATCCAACCTGCGATCCATGGATTCCCAGTCCATCGTGTTAACCACTGGACTACAGATCCGTATGTAAGTATTCAGCTCTAGTTTCAGATTTGAGCACATTTTTAAACTTCGAGCTCTAGTGATTTGATTGGTAGATTCGGAGTCACAGGTGGTATTATTGGTGGAATATGATGCTTGTTTTCACACCTATCAAATCAGGAACCTAGCTAGATAGGGATTTGACACGCGCTATATAGACAGAAAAGTTGATCTTTCTCTGCCATACAGCCCATAAATAATGCATCCATGTAAGATTTGCTGGTACCACCAACATTCTGATAATTATAAAAAGTAGGCCAATACTTGAACATGTGGGCTACAAGGTCGGCATTTAGTAAATTTAGATGCGGTGTTGCACCAATCCGTATAGAAACCGGAAGGTATGAGAATTTAAGATTAGACGATCGTAAATGTCCCTTTTGTAATGTGATAGAAGATGAACATCACGTTTTATTGGAATGTGCCATATATAATGATCTAAGAACTTTACTATTGCAGAAGGCAATATTAGCTGACCATAATTTCTGTAATATGACAAAACGTGATCAATTTCTATTTCTATTCAGTAATCAATCAGTGATAAGACTTTGTGCCAAAACCTGTTTTAATATACTACAGCGTCGTTACTTTTACCTTTGTAAATAATGCCCTTTTTTGTGTTAATTACTATATATCTATGATTTTTACAGACTACAAGAAGCAGCTGCTAATTAGGTCATTCTCGATCTGATCCTGGGTGATAACTGATTTTGTAAAATATTTCTTAAAAGCGCACTAGTGCTTGTTTTTCGATTTAGTGTTTTATACCATTTTGTTTTATTTCGTATTTAAATATAAATTAGCAACTGTTTCTTGGCTTTAGAATGTAAATAAGCATTAACTAATAGTAGTGTGGGATTTTATAATGTGATATGTTTTGTTGCAATATGTCTCTTATAATTCTATTCAGAATGGCTATGTACTTTTAATCTGATTATTTATATTTGTGTTTGTATTACATGTATGTACATAGATGAGACTTTAATAAAGATTAATGTACCATGCAGAATGCTGCCGCTTGTCGCGTGTACCACCAGACCATATAATTGGTTATTTGGTTTAGAACTTGCATTCTGTCACGTCTATCAGGTGATTAGATTGTCACGAATGTGCTGTGTTTAATTAGGAGAACACACACGTCTGCCACATAATTACGAACTTAGGAGAAAAACAATTGTGTACTTTCATATTTCATGCACTAAAATCAGTAGACAGTACTTTATTGGTCGGTTTCATGCTATATAGATATATATGTATTACCTTCCTCCACAATGGGAGAGCATCACAATTATATCGAACACATACAAGTAAAGCATGTAACAAAACAGAAAATACAAATATATATGGTATGGACCTATGTGCATGAAATTAAAAAGTGTCTTTTTCAATATTTCGCTGACGAGACGAAATATTATAAAATTAGATTAATCGAATACTGAATCTTGTCGAAACGAAACACAAGGTCCAGAGTAGGCAGCATAGTAATATTCCATAACATGACAATAATATATTGAAATATAAATAAAACTGTATATATATATATATATATATATATATATATATATATGTAGGGGGTGTTGTCGAATTATTTCAATGTATGTATATATATGTAAATGTTTAAAATTGCTTCTGTAATTGTTTATACAAATTTATTTTAGCTCGATTGCGAAACAAGTTATTTCAACTTATATAAATCACTCTCGAGACCTCATTCCTGATGTAATCCATCGCCACGAGGCAGAGAGAAGAGGCAACATGGAATTTAAATGCCTTGCCTAAGGGCACAATCGTAACGGCTCCAGTGGGGCTCGAACTCCGGACCTTTCGCACCTGAAGCGAACGCGCATCCACTGCGCTATCACGACTTCTGTAATTGTGATCCAATATAATCATTTTTAATTTATTGCTATGTATTTATATTATTTATCGTTATGTATGTACCATACAGAGACGTAATTGAAGATTTAAAACAACAACAACATACATATCTCTTATTTCGCACGGGAGTAGCACTGGCGGAATTCGAACTTTCATTGGTGGAGGAATACTCATACAAGAGACGCCTCAAATGGAGAAACAACGTTGGTTGTATTACATGCCCGGTTGGAGTAAGCTCCATACAGGAGACGCATCAGATAGAAAAACAACGTTGTTTGTATTACATACCAGGTTGGAGTATGCTCCATACAAGAGACGCATCAGATAGAAGAATGACGTTGTTTGTATTACATACCCGGTTGGAGTAAGCTTCATATAAGAGACGCATCAGATAGAAAAATGACGTTGGTTGTATTACATGCTTGGTTTATAGCACAGATACATGATAACTCGCTACATTTTGGATCGTTTTCGGCTTATATCCTATACCTAACTAACATTAACCCACTCAACTAATATCACTCTTGTGCATCTAATACACCCACATTCCACTATGTTACATGTAGATTGGAGGGACATGTACACCCACATTCCTCTATGTTACATGTATATTGGATGGATATATACACCCACATTCCTCTATGTTACATGTAGATTGGATGGACACGTACACCCACATTCCTCTATGTTACATGTAGATTGGATGTAGCTGTACACCCACATTCCTCTATGTTACATGTAGATTGGATGGACATGTACACCCACATTCCTCTATGGTACATGTAGATTGGAGGGACATGTACACCCATATTCCTTTATGGTACATGTAGATTGGAGGGACATGAACACCCACATTCCTCTATGTTACATGTAGATTCGATGGACATGTACACCCACATTCCTCTATGTTACATGTAGATTGGATGGATATGTACACCCACATTCCTCTATGTTACATGTATATTTGTGGGACATGTACATCCACATTCCTCTATGGTACATGTAGATTGGATGGACACGTACATCCACATTCCTCTATGGTACATGTAGATTGGATGGACATATACACCCACATTCCTCTATGTTACATGTAGATTGGATGGATATGTACACCCACATTCCTCTATGTTACATGTATATTTGTGGGACATGTACATCCACATTCCTCTATGTTACATGTAGATTGGATGGACATATACACCCACATTCCTCTATGTTACATGTAGATTGGATGTAGCTGTACATCCACATTCCTCTATGTTACATGTAGATTGGATGGACACGTACATCCACATTCCTCTATGTTACATGTAGATTGGATGGACATGTACACCCACATTCCTCTATGTTACATGTAGATTGGATGGACATGTACACCCACATTCCTCTATGTTACATGTAGATTGGATGGATATGTACACCCACATTCCTCTATGTTACATGTAGATTGGGTTTACCTGTACACCCACATTCCTCTATGTTACATGTAGATTGGATGGATATGTACACCCACATTCCTCTATGTTACATGTAGATTGGAGGGACATGTACACCCACATTCCTCTATGTTACATGTAGATTGGATGGACATGTACACCCACATTCCTCTATGGTACATGTAGATTGGGTTTACCTGTACACCCACATTCCTCTATGTTACATGTAGATTGGATGGACATGTACACCCACATTCCTCTATGTTACATGTAGATTGGATGGACATGTACACCCACATTCCTCTATGTTACATGTAGATTGGGTGGGCATGTACACCCACATTCCTCTATGTTACATGTAGATTGGATGGACATGTACACCCACATTCCTCTATGTTACATGTAGATTGGATGGACATGTACACCCACATTCCTCTATGGTACATGTAGATTGGGTTTACCTGTACACCCACATTCCTCTATGTTACATGTAGATTGGATGGACATGTACACCCACATTCCTCTATGTTACATGTAGATTGGATGGACATGTACACCCACATTCCTCTATGTTACATGTAGATTGGGTGGGCATGTACACCCACATTCCTCTATGTTACATGTAGATTGGATGGACATGTACACCCACATTCCTCTATGTTACAAGTAGATTGGATGTAGCTGTACATCCACATTACCCTATGTTACATGTAGATTGGATGGACATGTACACCCACATTCCTCTATGTTATATGTAGATTGGATGGACATGTCCACCCACATTCCTCTATGTTACATGTATATTGGATGGACATGTACACCCACATTCCTCTATGTTACATGTAGATTGGAGGGACATGTACACCCACATTCCTCTATGGTACATGTATATTGGATGTACCTGTACACCCACATTCCTCTATGTTACATGTAGATTGGATGGACATGTACACCCACATTCCTCTATGTTACATGTAGATTGGATGTACCTGTACACCCACATTCCTCTATGTTACATGTAGATTGGATGTACCTGTACACCCACATTCCTCTATGGTACATGTAGATTGGATGGACATGTACACCCACATTCCTCTATGTTACATGTAGATTGGATGTACCTGTACACCCACATTCCTCTATGTTACATGTAGATTGGATGGACATGTACACCCACATTCCTCTATGTTACATGTAGATTGGATGTACCTGTACACCCACATTCCTCTATGTTACATGTAGATTGGATGGATATGTACACCCACATTCCTCTATGTTACATGTATATTTGTGGGACATGTACATCCACATTCCTCTATGGTACATGTAGATTGGATGGACACGTACATCCACATTCCTCTATGGTACATGTAGATTGGATGGACATGTACACCCACATTCCTCTATGTTACATGTAGATTGGATGGATATGTACACCCACATTCCTCTATGTTACATGTATATTTGTGGGACATGTACATCCACATTCCTCTATGTTACATGTAGATTGGATGGACATGTACACCCACATTCCTCTATGTTACATGTAGATTGGATGTACCTGTACACCCACATTCCTCTATGTTACATGTAGATTGGATGGACATGTACACCCACATTCCTCTATGTTACATGTAGATTGGATGGACATGTACACCCACATTCCTCTATGTTACATGTAGATTGGATGGATATGTACACCCACATTCCTCTATGTTACATGTAGATTGGGTTTACCTGTACACCCACATTCCTCTATGTTACATGTAGATTGGATGGATATGTACACCCACATTCCTCTATGTTACATGTAGATTGGAGGGACATGTACACCCACATTCCTCTATGTTACATGTAGATTGGATGGACATGTACACCCACATTCCTCTATGGTACATGTAGATTGGGTTTACCTGTACACCCACATTCCTCTATGTTACATGTAGATTGGATGGACATGTACACCCACATTCCTCTATGTTACATGTAGATTGGATGGACATGTACACCCACATTCCTCTATGTTACATGTAGATTGGGTGGGCATGTACACCCACATTCCTCTATGTTACATGTAGATTGGATGGACATGTACACCCACATTCCTCTATGTTACATGTAGATTGGATGGACATGTACACCCACATTCCTCTATGGTACATGTAGATTGGGTTTACCTGTACACCCACATTCCTCTATGTTACATGTAGATTGGATGGACATGTACACCCACATTCCTCTATGTTACATGTAGATTGGATGGACATGTACACCCACATTCCTCTATGTTACATGTAGATTGGATGGACATGTACACCCACATTCCTCTATGTTACATGTAGATTGGATGGACATGTACACCCACATTCCTCTATGTTACATGTAGATTGGATGTAGCTGTACATCCACATTACCCTATGTTACATGTAGATTGGATGGACATGTACACCCACATTCCTCTATGTTACATGTAGATTGGATGGACATGTACACCCACATTCCTCTATGTTACATGTATATTGGATGGACATGTACACCCACATTCCTCTATGTTACATGTAGATTGGAGGGACATGTACACCCACATTCCTCTATGTTACATGTATATTGGATGTACCTGTACACCCACATTCCTCTATGTTACATGTAGATTGGATGGACATGTACACCCACATTCCTCTATGTTACATGTATATTGGAGGGACATGTACACCCACATTCCTCTATGTTACATGTAGATTGGATGGACCTGTACACCCACATTCCTCTATGGTACACGTAGATTGGAGGGACATGTACACCCACATTCCTCTATGTTACATGTAGATTGGATGTACCTGTACACCCACATTCCTCTATGTTACATGTAGATTGGATGGACATGTACACCCACATTCCTCTATGTTACATGTATATTGGATGTACCTGTACACCCACATTCCTCTATGTTACATGTAGATTGGAGGGACATGTACACCCACATTCCTCTATGTTACATGTAGATTGGAGGGACATGTACACCCACACTCCTCTATGTTACATGTAGATTGGAGGGACATGTACACCCACAATCCTCTATGTTACATGTAGATTGGATGGATATGTACACCCACATTCCTCTATGTTACATGTAGATTGGAGGGACATGTACACCCACAATCCTCTATGTTACATGTAGATTGGAGGGACATGTACACCCACAATCCTCTATGTTACATGTAGATTGGATGGATATGTACACCCACAATCCTCTATGGTACATGTAGATTGGAGGGACATGTACACCCACATTCCTCTATGTTGAATAGACTGAAATGATATAGCCTGAAAGCAGATACGATCAGTAGACTGAAATAGTCATATGGAATGGATTTTGATTTCTTTACGAGCTTTGGTGCACCATTATGTACAATCGGATGTGTCTGCTATAGATAATCGCTGCTCTGTTACGGTATTAATGACGATTTATACTACCATATTGTCCAGTTGTGACGGATATATTCCTCTCAAGACGAGGCACGTCCGGAATCATTGAAAGATGTATATCTCTATAGGGTGGATAAAATGGAGAAAATTGGGATAATTGGTAATGCAGTCTGGGGAAAACTTCACCTATGAAAATTGGGGGCGATATGACGAGGACAATAAGGGCAACAAATTATATCGATGATTACGTTATATCCATTAACATTTGATTAGGGATTTATGTCGACGTTGTCAGCCTGCACATGCGCCATGTTACTCGATATAACCCTTAACCTGCCAATCACAACTAAAGTCGATTTGGCAAACAGTATAGAGCCATATCAGACGGTACAGAACGCGGCTGATCTAGATCTATGTTGCTTGTAGCTTCCGTTCAATTTATCCTGCAGGTCAAGGGTTAATACGTTCGTGAATTTCCAGAATAGATTTAGCACAGAAGTAAGAGAGAAGTAAGTCGAATTACAATGACTCGTAATACCATTTGCGCTCAGACAAGGGTTATGTTTTGTCTAAGGATCATGTGGGATAAGAACTCTTTGAGATCCGATTGGTTGAAAATCAGTAATAAATATATGAAGAAAAATATTCTTTGCAGAAATAAATCATTTTTGAATAATTTCATTGTAATTTATATTAAAAAAGATAAATAGGGAACATAATGTAGATTTGACGACCGGAAGGTAATTACCAGGTCTCTCCTCCACAACGTGCACGTCGTGACCTAGGTACAGCTCACAGCAGGAATATGGGTCAAGGACTTCGCTGACGGAAGCCGTAGTATCTTGCTACTAACATCCCTACTTGGTGAGACAGCAACACTTAGTGCTGGCGGCGGCGGATAGCTGGTTTTCTTTTAGCCGGCTCCTTTAAGGGGACGGATCTCCTTCAAGGAAGACGATGGGACGCAGACTGACTTAATAAACACCATGACGTTGTGTGCATTGTATAAATATGGCATCGTAGAGGGATTATGTTGTTTACGAAAGGCGAAAAGTCCTATTCATTATTTATACACAGACTTAATCATATTAACTATTTTCTATTTTACTCCCAAAAGGCAATGTAGGATTCAATGAATTCCATCGGTGTACACATGTAGTAAAATGCATACACACGTCTGGAAATTAGATGGTAGTGTAAATAACAGATACTACATCAGATTCCCATGACTGCAATTCGGAAAAGACATAAATAGATAGAAATGCATATTTTTTGTGCTAATAGATTAGAAATTACATTTACATCGGAATAATGTGAATCTTTGCGCACTTCCAGCAAATAAAGTATAGCATTCAGCCTACGCAGCAAAATATTTCTGTATTTTACGCACATAATATAGTTATCGTCGCTACCGGTTGCCCATATGAGCGACGCCTACTGAAGAGATTAGTCATTTTAGATTTTAGGAGAACAATGCAATGATACATACAGTGACCAATTCCAGAGTCGCCTCTGGTTTTTTTACGTACACACAGTGTAAAGAACCGAAACGAGACCTGGGTTTTAAGTCCCATCTGAAAGACTGTTAATATTCTAGGATCAGACAGAACCTGTGATCCCGGAATTCGCAGTCCAACGTGTAACCACTGGACTACTGACCCGTCTTGACAGCTCATGTTACAAGTGTAATGGGCTAATAGATGTGATACATGGAGCGGATTCCGGGTCTTGGGATTTACTACCGTGCATGCGGGTTGCATATGTCAATGCGCGCATTCACGTGGATATAGCCCGGCAAGAATAGTCGGCAGAAATGACAAACCTACGGATACATACGTTGGTTTGCGTATGTTCCAGGCACATAACATCTCTTAGCGAATCCATAAATCTCCGAGCAGTGTTTAAGGCAAGGCCCGGCATCCAGGTAGAACCACCGACCTTCCGCAAGGAAGATGGCTAACTTCCTCACATGAAGTAATTCGCCACCCCCCCCAGTGTGATTCGATCCTACAACGGTGAGGGACAAGTGATTTGAATTAAATGGCCGTAACCACAACTGATTGATTTCTAGCCAACATATCACAAGATTCTTGCCCCTATGAGGACAATGTGAAAACATGTTTCACCAGTGCATTTACGACTAGATTACCGAATACGAGGACAATATGGCACTTAGTTGTGTGTTTGGTCTGTATTTATCACTCGTTATCTGATGCCAGCATTGACGACGCCTCCTGAAGAGATTCATTTTAAGATAGTGCAATGATACAGACATAAACATATTCCAGATATTGCTCTGGTATTTTTTACATGCATGATGCACGATCTACAGTATCGACGCGATGTATCGGCTAAACGTATGAGTGGAAAACCTAATAATAATAATAATAATAATAATAATAATAATAATAATAATAATAATAATAATAATAATAATAATAATAATAATAATAATAATAATAATAATAATAATAATAATAATAATAATAATAATAATAAATACGTTATTTAACGGGATAACTTACTTCGAGACCTTCAACAGATTAACACATAGTATATATATGTGTGTGTGTGTGTGTATTCAGTCTACAACCGTTATGTCAAAGTCGGTTACGTCGAATTATCCGGTTATCTCGAAGTCCCGTTTCAGATACTATCATTGTACATATAACTGGCTCCGTTTATATTGACTTTCCTTAAGTCAAACTTCGGTTATGTCGAAGTATTTTGTTCGGTCCGACGGAATTCGACATAACGGATGTAGACTGTATATGTAACAAATGCCAATAAGGCTATTATTAGGTTAACGATATGCTAACGCGCCACTCGGTAGCTGTACGATTGTGCTTTAACCCATTCAACCCCAAGTAACTGACATGGACTGGTCCATGATATTCTTAGACCAATAAATGAATAAGAAAATTACATTCGGACCAGTTCATTTATCAAGATGGGTAATTTTGTCTAAAATTAATAATTATTACTGGCAAAAAAGTGCAGATCCTGATGAGACGGCTCGTCACGAGCCGGCTCATCTGGATCTACACTTTTTCATAAGCCTATTTAGAGGCCTGTGGGGTTGAAAGGGTTAAGCTAGGTACTTAAATTCCACATTGCCTTTTCTCTCTCCCTCATGACGATGGATTCCATCAGAAATGAGGGAGAGAGAAATAATAAGGTGGGTGAAATCAATGTGTATAAAGCAGTCTGTTGTTTGCTACACCTGCTTTATTGACGGCTCTGTAGTCCAGTGGTTAACACGTTGGACTGGTAATTCAGGGGTAGCAGGTTCGATCCCCCGTCTGACCATAATACAATTAACCGTCTTTCAGTTGAGACTTTAAAGCGAGGTCTAGTATCGGTGCTTTACACCGTGCACGTAAAAGAACCAGAGGATTCTCTGGAATAGGTCTCTGTCTGTATCAGTGCACTATCCTCCAAAACTCTAAAATAACTAATCTCTTCAGGAGGCGTCGCTAATATGGGCAACCGGTAGCGACGATAAATAAACGTAAAACACATATGCACCTGACATATAAATATAATGCTTTGACGTGTGGAAATATGATTATTGTAGCATGGTGTAGCTGGGGCACGAATCTATGAGCCCTTGATTACAGTGTGACCCCACTGAAAAAATTGGTTCCGAGTCGTTGTACACTAGAAAGTAGTTTTTGCAAACAAGCATACAATACTTTGATGATGTTTTACTGTAGAACCAGAGTCTGTTTGCATTACCTATTGTGTTTGTGGTGCATCTGTGGCACATTTGTTCATTTAAAGAAGACTTTTTTGTGCATTTATTTCAGTACTACTTGCTCCAGCGCATTGATGAGTAAACAACCCTACATGACAGCGAGGATCCCTACGCGTTCCAGTTTGAACCAGTGTTTGTATACATGGGGAAATGGTGAACAACTTTCATGGTGATGCCATGACTTACTGGTGTCGAACATCAAGCAGAAACCCTGGAGTTTACAGAACTGCATGCGTTATACGTGCATTCTTGCTTGGAACTGAACATTTGACTGTTCATCGATTTACCATAGCACGAAGGAGAACATAGAGAGGTGGTGTGCGTCCTAACATCTCCAGCCTGGTAACGACTGGCGCATGGATCCCCTGAACAGTTGCATTTCAATAGTTCTCTTTCTATAAATAATGTTCGTGTTATTGAACATAGCCAGCTAATGTTAAGAAATGTCTAACGCCGCATGATAAGCCCTTTAATTCCTAATGGTAAGCTTTTTAATTCCTCACGGTGCCCAACAGTGGTGGATCCCATTAATATTTGCATTAACGCCTGCCATTTTTTTCACCGCAGCAAAAACAGCAAAGGCTAACAAGTCCTGAACGAGATGTTTGGAGGATAGTGCAATGATACAGACAGAGACCCAGTCCAGAGTCTCCTCTGGTTCTTTTACGTACACGGCGTACAGCACCGACACGAGACCTCGGTTTAAAGTCCCATCTGAAAGACGTTTAATTGTATTAGGGTCAGACGGGGGATCGAACCTGCGATCCCTGGATTACCTGTCCAGCGTAACAAGTCAGCAACCGTAACAACTCGATTATATATGTTGTTGTATGTTTTAATATGCGAGTTATGTTTTGCAATAAATAGTGTTTAAACCAAAGGTATATAAAAACAAAACCATTTTTGTTTAGCTGGAAACTGATTACTCGACGCGTAGAAGCTCTACCGGCGAGTACAGACAGATACGTGATTGTCTTTCGCATAAGCTCAGTCAGAAATATCGATGTATTATTCGTAATAAATGCGTTAATCTTCTCCCTGTCAATTTGTTATCATGTTGGAACAAGATATGTAAACAAGTAGATCTAACAGCCGACAGATACAAGTCATCAATTAGTGCTAGATTTACATTCCTGTATGTTACGTGCGATGTTTTTCGGATCATTGAACATGATACAGGTGAAGTAACAGCTAGACCTCTGAGAACGAGTGATATGATCAACCTCACAAAATGAAAAAAAAACATATATCTATAAATCATGACTTACTGTTTCATCGTGTTTTGCTAGTTCTTTGAATATTTCAAATAAAACGAAAAATTATATAATAATGTTTTTATATTATATATATTATATTATAAGTACAATTCATTGCTTAAAGCGACACTACATCGGTGAAAACGCAAATGTCTGCAGAATGTAATTAGCTATTATATGGTATAATTTGTGTCCAAGTATTTGACTCAAAAACTGAGTATTTCAACAAGTAAACAAACGTCGTATACGCGGTTTGTTGACATAACAAATTAATGTAAATAGGGTCGACATCCATGTATCTTGAATAACACGAGGTATGGTACATATTTACCGCGATATCTCACATGCGTGTCTATGCATATGTATTTGTAGTTTAATCTTAGTTAAATTATCTCTAATCGAAAGTATCGCGTGTTTAGTATTGATTCCAATGACAAACAAACGTCAATTCAGGAGCGCGGATGACCGTTATATGAAATCCTACTTTCACTTTTGAAAGTTTATATACAACAAAAACACTGTGTATTGATTCAATGTTAGTGTTCGAATGTATTCAGAAGAATGTGTAGTAGCTATGCATTTATACCTGAAAAATGTATTGTATTTGCGTTTTGCAATGTACTGTCGCTTTAATAGATATAGTCTGTATTCATAATGTTATTTTTGGACATGTTTATATAGTTTAAACATATTTTATTTCCCAATATAATACATATTGTACAATGCATACACCACGCATACTCAGAATACAGAAACAGGATTAGAATGGAAGACAGAGTCTTATATAATTCTTCTCCTCAAATGTTTATATAGCGTCACCCCCTTGGTTAGTCGGGGCGATGCCTCTAGAAGTATGTTGCATTGGTTATTTTATTGTTTGGAGGATGGTGCAATATACAGAAAACGCAATTCTAGAAGCTTCCCTGGTTCTTTTACATCCGGGGGGGGGGTGTACCGATATACGAGACCTCGGTTTATTACCTCCCATCTGAAAGACTGTAACTATTATTATGGTCAGACGGCGGATCCAACCTGCGATCCCTGGATTCGCAGTCCAACGTGTTAACAACTGAACAACCAACCCGTCCATAGTTCACAATTACTTCCTTTGAAGCATATGTTGTGTAGCGCATTCTAGGCAAACGCATTATGTGGCTTTATGTTAGTTAGAAAGTGAACAAGTAGCATTTTCGTCCATTTATTTTAGTATCGTTTTCGACCACTTATTTTAGTAGGCCACTTATTTTAGTAGCATTTTCGTCCACTTAAATTAGTAGCATTTTCGTCCACTTATTTTAGTAGCATTTTCGTCCACTTATTTTGGTAGCATTTTCGTCCACTTAATTTAGTAGCATTTTCGTCCACTTAATTTAGTAGCATCTTCGGCCACTAATTTTAGTAGTATTCTCGTCCACTTATCTTAGTAGCATTTTCGTCCACTTATTTTAGTAGTATTTTCGGCCACTAATTTTAGTAGTATTTTCGTCCACTTATTTTAGTATCGTTTTCGACCACTTATTTTAGTATCGTTTTCGACCACTTATTTTAGTAGGCCACTTATTTTAGTAGTATTTTTGGCCACTAATTTTAGTAGTATTTTCGTCCACTTATCTTAGTAGCAATTTCGTCCACTTATCTTAGTAGCATTTTCGTACACTTATTTTAGTAGTATTTTCGTCCACTTATCTTAGTAGCATTTCCGTCCACTTATTTTAGTAGTATTTTCGGCCACTTAATTTAGTAGCATTTTCGGCCACTTATTTTAGTAGTATTTTCGTCCACTTATTTTAGTAGTATTTTCGTCCACTTATCTTAGTAGCATTTTCGTACACTTATTTTAGTAGTATTTTCGTCCACTTATCTTAGTAGCATTTCCGTCCACTTATTTTAGTAGTATTTTCGGCCACTTAATTTAGTAGCATTTTCGGCCACTTATTTTAGTAGTATTTTCGTCCACTTATTTTAGTAGTATTTTCGTCCACTTATCTTAGTAGCATTTTCGTACACTTATTTTAGTAGTATTTTCGTCCACTTATCTTAGTAGCATTTCCGTCCACTTATTTTAGTAGTATTTTCGGCCACTTAATTTAGTAGCATTTTCGGCCACTTATTTTAGTAGTATTTTCGTCCACTTATTTTAGTAGTATTTTCGTCCACTTATCTTAGTAGCATTTTCGTACACTTATTTTAGTAGTATTTTCGTCCACTTATCTTAGTAGCATTTCCGTCCACTTATTTTAGTAGTATTTTCGGCCACTTAATTTAGTAGCATTTTCGGCCACTTATTTTAGTAGTATTTTCGTACACTTATTTTAGTAGTATTTTAGTCCACTTATCTTAGTAGCATTTCCGTCCACTTATTTTAGTAGTATTTTCGGCCACTTAATTTAGTAGCATTTTCGGCCACTTATTTTAGTAGTATTTTCGTCCACTTATCTTAGTAGCATTTTCGTCCACTTATCTTAGTAGCATTTTCGTCCACTTATTTTAGTAGTATTTTCGGCCACTTATTTTAGTAGCATTTTCGTCCACTTATTTTAGTAGTATTTTCGGCCACATATTTTAGTAGTATTTTCGTCCACTTATTTTAGTAGCATCTTCGGCCACTACTTTTAGTAGTATTTTCGTCCACTTATCTTAGTAGCATTTTCGTCCACTTATTTTAGTAGCATTTTCGTCCACTTATTTTAGTAGCATTTTCGTCCACTTATTTTAGTAGCATTTTCGTCCACTTATCTTATTACCCGTATTTTGCAACAATCTAAGTGGGGCATTATACTTTGTTTCGTGTTTGCAACAATCTAAGTGGGGCATTATACTTTGTTTCGTGTTTGCAACAATCTAAGTGGGGCATTATACTTTGTTTCGTGTTTGCAACAATCTAAGTGGGGCATTATACTTTGTTTCGTGTTTGCAACAATCTAAGTGGGGCATTATACTTTGTTTCGTGTTTGCAACAATCTAAGTGGGGCATTATACTTTGTTTCGTGTTTGCAACAATCTAAGTGGGGCATTATACTTTGTTTCGTGTTTGCAACAATCTAAGTGGGGCATTATACTTTGTTTCGTGTTATTGATATCCAGCTAATGTTAAGAAATGTCTAACGCCGCATGGTAAACCTTTAAATTCCTAATGGTAAGCTTTTTAATTCCTCACGGTGTCCAACAGTGGTGAATCCCATTAATATTTGCATTCACACCTGCCATTTTTTCACCGGCTAAAACAGCAAAGGCTAACAAGTCCCGACAGAGACGCAATATTCCCTTTCTCTCCGGTGTGTTGTTATCCGGAGTCGTACCAGTTAGACTGGGCAAAGTCATTGATATATTTTGCAATGTTCTTCAAATATATATCTTTAAAGCGACACTAGATCGGTGAGTAAATGAAAAATTTCTATAGAATGTAATTTCCTATTATACGGCCAAAACATCCGAATATTTGCAATAAATTATGAGTATTTCAACTGCTAAACAAACGTCGTATACAATTAATATAAACAGTGTCAACATTCATGCGTAATATAACCCGTGTATCTTGAATACTATAAATAGTGTCAACATTCATGCGTAATACAACAGGTGTATCTTGAATACTATAAATAGTGTCAACATTCATGCGTAATACAACCCGTGTATCCCGAATACTATAAACAGTGTCAACATTCATGCGTAATACAACCCGTGTATCCCAAACAAAAAGTGTCAACATTCATGCGTAATACAACCCGTGTATCAAAAATAGCAGGATGTATGGTACAGATTTACCGTTATTTATCAAATGTGTACCTTTGCAGATTATGTTTAGACTAATCTGGTTTAAATTATCTCTAAGCAACAGTATCTCGATAGCATAATTATACTCCTTAAGCCAAGAGCGCACGCACGCACGCATCTTTCGCGGGCCTCACGTTTCTTAAAATAAAACCGGAAGCTGCGCGTATGGTTGGATGATGCGCAACGAATCTGTACAAGACACCGAAATAACTATGGAGGTAATGTGTCTACATTTATACAATTTATTACCAATATGTTGAATTTCTTGACTCCGGTAAGACTAACAGCGAAATACAATTTGAAAATATATTGAACATTTATGGGATTCCACAGTTAACAGGACAGTTTATCAAGTATGAAGCAGACCACCAAAACAATCTGATGAACAAATGGGCCTTACTGTAAATGGATCAGGTGGTGCTGCTTCTGTGATTCTTACGAGCAAACATAGATGGTGATTTGGCACTGTATCTAGCTACACTTGATAAACTGTGTGCACAATGCGTATGCATACTTATGCTCATCTAGACTATGTTAGGCATAATCCAGAGTACCAGGCCAGTGCAGAATATCAAGGACACATATCCAGAGTTGTGTTTGTGGTTTCCCAGTCAATGCAATAACAACATACCTTCCATAGACTCAGTGTAGATAAGGCCACGGAACAGCTAATTTAAGTGGCGGGATCAGCAATTTATGTATCATTGAAGAAAGGAATAAGGGAACATCGCAGGGGCAAGACAAAGGGTGTGCACGACAGTATTGATGAGCGAACGAAAGTGAAGGACAAGTCATTCCTTGCTAGTAATGGCACATAAGGATCTATTGAAACGATTCCTGGCATATAGATTGATCAAAAGTAGATCTTCCATGCATGTCGTAACGGTAACAATGAGTAGTTGTCAAGGTAGAATTCATTGTATCTATTCCCCAGACAACGCCGAAGCCATTATCTAGGACTTGATTCTGCAGTTATAAAGAGAATTGGGGGAATGTGTTGGAAAATCTTACTAAAGCCAATTTATGAACAGCTTTGTGCTTCGACTACAGGCGCATATGATTAATTGGCATGTTCGCACAGGCAATGACACCAAGGTAGTCACTGAATAAGGAGTCAAACTGGCACATGTAGGACAAGAGTAAAACAACATACTTCGAGGCAGTCACTGAATAAGGAGTCAAACTGGCACATTTAGGGCAAGAGTAAAACAACATACTTCGAGGCAGTCACTGAATAAGTAGCCAAACTGGCACATTTAGGGCAAGAGTAAAACAACATACTTCGAGGCAGTCACTGAATAAGGAGTCAAACTGGCACATTTAGGGCAAGAGTAAAACAACATACTTCAAGGCAGTCACTGAATAAGTAGTCAAACAGTAGTGTCAACAATTGGTCAGCTTGGAGAGAATGATGAACAACCTAATGCTGCCCTAGACGGATATATAAGTGTACGTGTGTCGCCTCTTCTGTCTGTCCGAACTTAAGATGCCCCAGTAAGAGTGCTGCAGAACTACGATGATAATATGATAACCTCTAAATCCAACTGTGAGCGACCAACAACTTTGGGATGGGAACCTGTTGAAGGCAGATTGAGACGAGCCCTAAGGCATATTGCAATTGATCCAGCCTCAATTCTTCAACTTGTTCACTGTGGCTGTGTTCATCGTGTGATGCCACTCATTAATTGGTTCCGGGTCGTTGAATTGGTTCCGGGTCGTTGTACCCTAGAACGTAGTTTTGGCAATCAAACAGACCATAATTTGATGATGCTTTACTGTAGAAGCAGAGACTGTTTGCATTTCGTATTGTGATTGTGGTGCGTTTGTGCAATTTGTGTTCATTTGAAGAAGACATTTGTGAATTTATTTCGGTCCTACTTGCTCCAGCGCATTGATGAGTAAACAGTCATGCATGACAGCTAGGATCCCTACGCGTTCTATTTTGAATCGGTGTTGCTTTCATTGGGACACTTTGTAATAATTCCATGGTGATGCCATGACTTACTGCTGTCTAACATCAAACAGAAGTCCTGGAAATCGATTTACCGTAGCACGAAGAAGGAGAACATGCAGTGATTAGCATCCTTATGCAAAGCGTAAGTTGTAATATGTACCGAATTACAACTATACAACTATGACTTTGGCATGGAGAAATACTGCAACACCGATGCATGAACATTTCTTGAAAGGTGAGGGAAATTTGGAACCCACGCTACTGTGCTGACTATTATGCCCCGAAGGGAAGCATATAGCTTTCGTCGTACTGCCCGTCGTCCGTCCGTACGTCCGAGTCAATAATTCCAGTCCGGGCTGTAACTTCTTCGACTATGGTTGGGGGGGGGGGGCATTTATCACCTACTGTGATATTTCTTGTTTATACATATACTGCTGAAGGTACCATACTACCGCATACTATTATACGAATACCGGTTCCAATGATGTACCCACACACAGTGCCACACCCATGCTATGTGTCCTATCGAACAACATGTGGCGAGCAGCTGTCAAATAACATCAGACGGCTTGGTTTATCATAGTTCGGGTCAATGACAGGTGATCACCCCAAATAGTACAATATTGGACGTGTTCCCGTCTTCCTCTCATACGATTAGCGCTCACTTCTCACCAATGCGACCCGGGTTCGATCCTCGGACCGGGAAGTATGTGAGATGGTACTGTAGTCGCCAGATAGGACATATGGGTTTTCACCGGGTACTCCGGTTTCCTCCCACACGAATGACCACATATACGCTTTCATATGAGCCAACGAGAGTGATTAATATAAGTTGTTAAAGCTTGTTTCGCAATCGTTGTAAAATAAATAAAGTTTAACTTTCCCCTCATATGATAGCGGAGTCAATACAACCACCATCTTCATTGTGTTCTACTCGAGACTACACACTTTATTTGGCCATACTATCCCGTAACTCCCAACTGTCAACCTCCCAATTAATGTGCTTATAGGTCTGGGGTATACAATGCGTATACTAAGGGAAGAAAGTTGCAGAAGGCTTATCCTCCACTACAGCTTCTCACAAGAAAGTTTGGCAGTCACACGTAATTAGCTTATTTAGAACAAAAATAGATTTATACACATTTAAATCTAAAGCTCGTATCAAACGCTTTGCTTGTTTCAGTGTATGCTTGAAATATGTTTACCGGAATTGACAAGGACAGAACTATTATCACGAGAAATATTAGCGTTCAATGTTCATGGGCGAAATATAATTCGAGCCATCAGTTAAACGAACACCATGTTTTCCTATTTCCGGCTGGATGTAAACTATGACACCCAGTGTGCATTCCCGCCGACGATATTTCAAAATACAGCGGCTAGGAACCATAAACGTAAAGAAGTTTTCACGCTGACAATAATTCAAACTACAGCGGCTAGGAACCATAAACGTAAAGAAGTTTTCACGCTGACAATAATTCAAACTACAGCGGCTAGGAACCATACACGTAAAGAAGTGTTCATGCTGACAGTAATTCAAAATACAGCGACTGGGAACCATAAACGTAAAGAAGTGTTCACGCTGACAGTAATTCAAACTACAGCGACTGGGAACCATAAACGTAAGAGAAGTGTTCACGCTGACAGTAATTCAAACTACAGCGACTGGGAACCATAAACGTAAAGAAGTGTTCACGCTGACAGTAATTCAAACTACAGCGGCTAGGAACCATAAACGTAAAGCAGTTTTCACGCTAAAACAATTCAAAATACAGCGGCTAAGAACCATAAACGTAAAGCAGTTTTCACGCTGACAATAATTCAAAATACAGCGGCTGGAAACCATAAACGTAAAGCAGTGTTCATGCTGACAGTAATTCAAAATACAGCGGCTAGGAACCATAAACGTAGAGAAGTGTTCATGCTGTCAGACAGTAATTCAAAATACAGCGGCTAGGAACCATAAACGTAGAGTAGTTTTCACGCTGACAATAATTCAAAATACAGCGGCTAGGAACCATAAACGTAGAGTAGTTTTCACACTGACAATAATTCAAACTACAGCGGCTGGGAACCATAAACGTAAGAGAAGTGAGATCGAGGCATATTATTTCATTGCTTACAGCTTCGGTTATATCATCGAGCATAAAATAGATATATCCGTTCATACTCGTCTCGTTACTTTTGTATTAATAACAAAATACAGTATTAGATATCAAAACAGTCAAAGGTCATTCATGCAATCAAAATGTGTGTCAAATATGAATTAACTAATCTGGTTCCTGTCAATATGTTATCGTATAATGCGCCGGATATTCCAGGGCATCAGCGAACAGTTCTTTCACTGTAATTAGTTTCTACTGCACGAGTATAAAGACATAAGCCAGAATGAACGACATTGGTGAATTTTTTTATACCACGTGCCTTGGCAGATAAAGTCCGATTTATCCCGAAATGCATTATGGATCCTTTTACTTAACAGTTGTTCCCTAACCAGATGTCGCGATATGATAAATGTGATTTTATCAAAATCATTAATTGATAAAAACATCGACCGACCGACAGACAAACAGGCAGGCTGACAGACACATAGATATACACATAATTATATAGACATATAGACACACAAAGAGACAGATAGACACACATAGACAGATAGACACGCATAGACAGATAGACACACATACAGACAGATATACACACATATACATATAGACACACACACAGACAGACAGATAGACACACATAGACATATAGACACACAGACATACAGATAGACACACAGACAGACAGATAGACACACATACAGACAGATAGACACACAGACAGACAGATAGACACACAGACAGACAGATAGACACACATATACATATAGACACACAGTCAGACAGATAGACACACATACAGACAGATAGACACACAGACAGACAGATAGACACACATAGACATATAGACACACAGTCAGACAGATAGACACACATATACATATAGACACACAGACAGACATATAGACACACATAGACATATAGACACACAGACAGACAGATATACACACATAGACATATAGACACACAGACAGACAGATAGACACACATACAGACAGATAGACACACATAGACATATATACACACATAGACAGATAGACACACATAGACATATAGACACACATACATATAGACAGACAGACATATAGACAGACAGACAGACATATAGACACACATAGACATATACACACACAGACATATAGACACACATAGACATATATACACACATAGACATATAGACACACATAGACATATACACACAAATACATATAGACACACAGACAGACAGATAGACACACATAGACATATATACACACATAGACATATAGACACACATAGACATATAGACACACAGACAGACAGATAGACACACAGACAGACAGATAGACACACATATACATATAGACACACATATACATATACACACACATACATATATACACACATACAGACAGATAGACACACATAGACATATACACACAGACATATAGACACACATAGACATATAGACACACATAGACATATAGACACACATAGACATATAGACACACATAGACATATAGACAGACATATAGACACACGTAGACAGATAGACACACACATAGACAGATAGACACACATAGACATATATACACACAGACAGACATATAGACACACATAGACATATAAACACACAGACAGACAGATAGACACACATATACATATAGACACACAGACAGACATATAGACTCACATAGGCATATAGACACACAGACACACATACAGACAGATATACATACATATAGACAGATAGACACACATATACATATAGACACACAGACAGACATATAGACACACAGACAGACAGATATACACACATATAGACAGATAGACACACACATAGATAGATAGACACACATAGACATATAGACACACATACAGACAGATATACACACATATACATATAGACACACAGACATACATATAGACACACAAACAGACAGATATACACGCATATAGACAGATAGACACACACATAGACAGATAGACACACATAGACATATAGACACACATACAGACAGATATACACACATAGACATATAGACACACAGACAGACAGATATACACACATATACATATATACACACACATAGACAGATAGACACACATAGACATATATACACACAGACAGACAGATAGACACACATAGACATATAGACACACAGACAGACAGATAGACACACATAGACATATAGACACACATACAGACAAATAGACACACATAGAGACCAGAGAGACATAGATACACATATATTGACAAACATATGCAGACAGACATACAGACAGACAGACAGACAGACAGACAGACAGACAGACAGACAGACAGACAGACAGACAGACAGACAGACAGACAGACAGACAGACAGACAGACAGACAGACAGACAGACAGACAGACAGACAGACAGACAGACAGACAGACAGACAGACAGACAGACAGACAGACAGACAGACAGACAGACAGACAGACAGACAGACAGACAGACAGACAGACAGACAGACAGACAGACAGACAGACAGACAGACAGACAGACAGACAGACAGACAGACAGACGACAGACAGACAGACAGACAGACAGACAGACAGACAGACAGACAGACAGACAGACAGACAGACAGACAGACAGACAGACAGACAGACAGACAGACAGACAGACAGACAGACAGACAGACAGACAGACAGACAGACAGACAGACAGACAGACAGACAGACAGACAGACAGACAGACAGACAGACAGACAGACAGACAGACAGACAGACAGTAATCAATAAAACACATGGGTGTACATGTACAAAACTCAGAATGAGTTATGAGAGACTACATTGTGTATTTATAATTTAAAAACACGAAGCATCATTTAAAAATACATTATTAAGACATAACTCGACATAAGCATTTTAAGTTAAGCCTAGTAATACATTTTTATTTTTTTAATTTAAGTTTATTTAACGTCGCTACCAGTTTCCCATTTGAGCGATGGGCAGTTTACCTAACAACACATTTCCTGGACAGGCTCCAGCGGTTAACTAGGACTTGGTGCACCAACCTCCGTAAGAAACTGCCAACGTTTTCATAATTATAAATGAGACACGTTCTGAATGGGGCTCGAACTCGTGACCATCAGAGAAGATAGGTTACAGTGGTATACAAGTCAGCGACCTTAACAACTCGACAACGGAGGCGGTTCATGTATTATTGTATGATGATGTGTGTTTTACGTTTATTTATCGTCGCTACCGGTGCCCATATGAGCGACGCCTCCTGAAGAGATTAGTAATTTTAGATTTTGGAGGATAGTGCATGATACAGACAGAGACCCATTCCAGAGTCTACTTTGGTTCTTTTACGTGCACGGCGTACAGCACCGACGCGATACCTGGTTTAACGTCCCATCTGAAAGACTTAATTTTATTAGGGTCAGACTGGGGATCGAACCTGCGATCCCTGGATTACCAGTCCACCACTGGACTACAGATCCGTCTGTATTGTATGATGATAAGATCATTTGCATATTACATACTGGGGTAGGGAAGGTGAACATGACATTATTACAGTGAGTAACCAATCTTCAGCGTTTGTCATTTTATTCTTAGAGTCTCCAAAAACTGAATTTATTTTCTTGAAATGTAAGATAATACTAAATTAGCATGCACATTTATTCTGCTACGGAAAGTAAACCACCATTTTGGTGATTATATAAATAAATAGCCATAAAGGGAGGTAATTTACTAAAGTACTAAACTCAAGTTAATTTTAAAAAAAAATCTTGAAAATATTGTTTTATTTATTATTGGAAAATGGAAATATGGTATTAAATCACGAGTTCTGTTCTACCCCTGCTTAGAATATCTCAGTATGTAGCATATTGTAGGTAATTGCAATTGGGGCTTTAACCGTATCAATAAATGCTAAACATGCTATCATATTGGTAAACTTCAATCGTTACCCTTTAATTTGATATACAACACTACCAGGCTTTCTATAAAATGGAAGAAAAAAAAAAAAAAAAAAAAATCAATATAGAACGATGAAGTTGATATATACACACCAGTTCCCCAGTGTAGGTTCTTACATCTTGTTTCTTGCAACAGGTAACATGAAAATATAACATTTTGTTGCCAGTATCGGTTTGAGAAATCGTGGAATTCTCTGTAAACGGCTAATCTTGCTGCTGTCAATGTGTTATCATCTAGGAACCAGATCACTGATACTAATGCCTACATACTATAAATTAGAGAACATTTGTATGTGGGTGAAGTTAGCAGTGAGCAGTGTACTGCCAGTGTACTGCTGTACTGCTGGCAATGAGCAGTGTACTGCTGTACTGCTGGCAGTGAGCAGTGTACTGCTGTACTGCTAGCAGTGAGCAGTGAGTAGTGTAATCCAGCAGTGAGTTATGTATTCTAGTAGTGAATGATGTGTATATGCCAAATTTCGAAAAATAAATAAATAAAAATAATAAAAAATGTTTTTTTATTTTTTTACTGCCAGTGTTCTAGTCAGTGTACTGCTGTACTGCTAGCATTTAGCAGTTAGTAGTGTAATCAAACATTTGCTAGTATAATACACCACTCACTGCTGGATTCTACTACTGTATGATGTGCAAATGTAAATTTTTGAAGAAAACAATAAAAATAATAAAAATATTTTTATTATTTTTATTATTTTATTCAAAAATTTACATTTGCACATCATACACCACTCACTGCTGGATTACACTACCCACTGCTGGAATACACTACTCGTACATTCCCCACTGCTCACTGCTAGAAAAGCAGAAAAAGATATAAAAAATATTTTTATTATTTTTATTAATTTATTCAAAAATTTACATTTGCACATCATACACTACTAGAATACACCACTCACTGCTGGATTACACTACCTACTGCTGGAATACACTACTCGTACATTCCCCACTGCTCACTGCCAGAAAAGCAGAAAAAGATATAAAAAATATTTTTATTATTTTATTCAAAAATTTACATTTGCACATCATACATTACTAGAATACGCCACTCACTGCTGGATTACACTACCCACTGCTGGAATACACTACTCAGTGCTGGAATACACTACCCACTGCTGGAATACACTACTCAGTGCTGGAATACACTACTCGTACATTCCCCACTGCTCACTGCTAGAAACGCAGCAAGTACGGAAAAAGATAAAAACTATTTTTATTATTTTTATTATTTTATTCAAAAATTTACATTTGCACATCATACACTACTAGAATACACCACCCACTGCTGGATTACACTACCCACTGCTGGAATACACTACTCAGTGCTGGAATACACTACCCACTGCTGGAATACACTACCCACTGCTGGAATACACTACTCGTACTTTCCCCCACTGCTCACTGCCAGAAAAGCAGAAAAAGATATAAAAAATATTTTTATTATTTTTATTATTTTATTCAAAAATTTACATTTGCACATCATACACTACTAGAATACACCACTCACTGCTGGATTACACTACCCACTGCTGGATTACACTACTCACTGCTCACTGCTAGCAGTACAGCAGTACGCTGCTCACTGCCAGCAGTACACTGGCAGTAAAAAAATAAAATAAATAAATTATTATTTTTATTTATTTATTTTTCGAAATTTGGCATATACACATCATTCACTACTAGAATACATAACTCACTGCTGGATTACACTACTCACTGCTCACTGCTAGCAGTACAGCAGTACACTGCTCACTGCCAGCAGTACAGCAGTACACTGCTCACTGCTAACTTCACCCACATAAAATGTGTTCGTTTTCTTACAGCTCATTTTTAGCAAATTATTTTGCGAGGGGAAAACTAGTAATATGCAACAGATGCTGGAGTCTGGTGGATGCAGTTGAGAGTAGATTAAATGCACTTGTTAGGTAAATGGAAAAAGCATTAATTTGAAGAAAAACTATAATTCTCGTAAAATATAAAACAATTAAACACCTATCTAAAATGGGATATATGAAGGTGTGGTAACTTCCGTTGAAGGTGTGGTAACTTCCGTTGAAGGTTGAAGGTGTGGTAACTTCCGTTGAAGGTGTGGTAACTTCAGTTGAAGGTGTGGTAACTTCCGTTGTATTGATTTTGTTTATTTTGGAGGAGGGGGTAAAGTCACGAAGGTGTGGTAACTTCCGTTGCATTGATTTTGTTTGTTTTGGAGGAGGGGGGTAAAGTCACAAAGGTGTGGTAACTTCCGTTGCATTGATTTTGTTTGCTTTGGAGGAGGGGGGTAAAGTCACAAAGGTGTGGTAACTTCCGTTGCATGATTTTGTTTGCTTGGAGGAGGGGGTAAAGTCACGAAGGTGTGGTAACTTCCGTTGTTGATTTTGTTTGCTTTGGAGGAGGGGGGTAAAGTCACGAAGGTGTGGTAACTTCCGTTGCATTGATTTTGTTTGCTTTGGAGGAGGGGTAAAGTCACGAAGGTGTGGTAACTTCCGTTGTATTGATTTGTTTGTTTTGGAGGAGGGGGGTAAAGTCACGAAGGTGTGGTAACTTCCGTTGTATTGATTTTGTTTGTTTTGGAGGAGGGGGTAAAGTCACGAAGGTGTGGTAACTTCCGTTGCATTGATTTTGTTTGTTTTGGAGGAGGGGGAAAGTCACGAAGGTGTGGTAACTTCCGTTGCATTGATTTTGTTTGTTTTGGAGGAGGGGGTAAAGTCACGAAGGTGTGGTAACTTCCGTTGCATTGATTTTGTTTGTTTTGGAGGAGGGGGTAAAGTCACGAAGGTGTGGTAACTTCCGTTGCATTGATTGTGTTTGTTTGGAGGAGGGGGGTAAAGTCACGAAGGTGTGGTAACTTCCGTTGTATTGATTTTGTTTGTTTTGGAGGAGGGGGGTAAAGTCACGAATGTGTGGTAACTTCCGTTGCATTGATTTGTTTGTTTTGGAGGAGGAGGGGGGTAAAGTCACGAATGTGTGGTAACTTCCGTTGCATTGATTTTGTTTGTTTTGGAGGGGGGGTAAAGTCACGAAGGTGTGGTAACTTCCGTTGCATTGATTTTGTTTGCTTCGGAGGAGGGGGTAAAGTCACGAATGTGTGGTAACTTCCGTTGCATTGATTTTGTTGTTTTGGAGGGGGGGGGGTAAAGTCACGAAGGTGTGGTAACTTCCGTTGCATTGATTTTGTTTGCTTCGGAGGAGGGGGTAAAGTCACGAAGGTGTGGTAACTTCCGTTGCATTGATTGTGTTTGTTTTGGAGGAGGGGGTAAAGTCACGAATGTGGGATAACTTCCGTTGCATTGATTTTGTTTGTTTTGGAGGAGGGGGTAAAGTCATAATGAACTCTCCAGATGTTACTGGTGGAGGAAGATGCCGGGTGCCTCCCCGAGCACGGATAGAGTGAAAGCATAGCATCGGTCTTCCCCGTTGCAGGCAAGGAAAGTCGGGTATCTACATAAGTACTGTTCTACAAGGCGTGTTTCGGAAATACCTCGAGTATAGGGATACCGTGAGCATATGGTCCACCACTCTACATGTACTGCTGTCGTATACACACAAGTGGCTATGTTACTTCGACACACACGCACGCACGCACGCACGCACGCACGCACGCACGCGCGCGCGCGTGCGCACACACACACACACACACACACATATATATATATAGATAATGGTGTTCAGGTTCCAGGTTCGATCCCCCGTCTGACCCTAATAAAATTAACAGATGGGACGTTAAGCCGAGGTCTCGTGTCGGTGCTTTACACCGTGCACGTAAAATAACCAGAGGAGACTCTGGAATGGGTCTCTCTCTGTATCATTGCACTATCCTCCAAAAACCTAATATGACTAATCTCTTCAGGAGGCGTCGCTCATGTGGGCAACCGGTAGCGACGATATATAAACGTAAAACAGACACGTTTTGTTTATATATTTAATGTAATGCGTGGTAAGTAACAGTCTTTCAGATGGGACGTTAAACCGAAGTCTCGTGTCGGTGCTGTACACCATGCACGTAAAAGAACCAGAGGAGACTCTGGAATGGGTCTCAGTCTGCATCATTGCACTATCCTCCAAAAATCTAAAATGATTAATATCTTCAGGAGGCGTCGCTCATATGGACAACCGGTAGCGACGATAAATACACGTAAACACACAAAATATGTGTTGCTAGCTTGAAGAGGTAAGACCAAACACAATCCATGCAGTGCATACCACACTCAAAGATCAATTCCATTGACTGTGAAATATTAAAAAAATACAAGTTATGTGTATCATCGTTCACATTTACTGTCGTATACGACATTAAACGGTAAATAGTTTTGATAACTTTTTATCATTCAAGGTAATGGCCATTTCTTGTAAATGTACACATATGAATAGGTCGAGCCTGAGTGTGTAGTCAGTCGTATGAGTTAAATTACGGATTGCCTCTTTAAACAGTAATACTCGAAGCAAATAATGCATAATAATAAAATAAAAAATAGCAGTCATGTCATTTTGAAACCATTCATTACTCATAGTAGAAGGAACTGGGCTGCGAACTGATATATAAACTGTATATAATATACAGCCAATGGCGAGACATGGCAAGTGATGCTGCTCTATAGACTATACTTATAGAACTGTAACGGACTATTAGCATTACATATGATACAAATACACCACTATTTGCGTTACATACAGTATGTCTGGCCCGAGGTTACAAAACCTTTCTCAGATCTCAAACTCGAGCTCATGAAATTTGATTAGTTGCGTTTTATAGCTACACTCGGCTGAACCAATCAGAAGCTTGCGACTGATCGGATATTGGGGGAGGGGAATGTACCATACAATAGCAAATTACATTCTTCAGACATTTGCGTTTTCATCGATGTAGTGTCGCTTTAAAAACAATAGATATCTAGTATTCTAATTATATTCTAAATATTCTACTCAAAACATGTTTATTTGCTTGTATTACATTGACTGTATGTACTACTATATGCACACGTCTAAATAAACTTCTCTTCTGCTAAAGAAAGACAAGTAACACAAATAATAATAAAGACTTGATTTAACTCTTTCAGCGCAGAATAAATTCAGAGCATGTGCAAACAATATAGATCCAGACCAGCCGCGGCGTAACGCCGCGTCTGATCAGGATCTATGTTGTTTGCTATTCGGACAGGTGCTTCAGCTCCACTGTCTGAAGAGCAATCAGCATATAGCCTGATCAGACGGCATGTTCTGTTCTGTCCGATCGGGTTCTCTACTTTTTTACAAAGTCGCTTTTATGCGACATTGGCGCTGAAAGAGTTAAGGAGATAACGCGTTTGAACAATTTAGCCAATCTACCACGAGGCCCTCTACACATTGAAGCATGCAACAGCACAATGAAACATGCAAACAGCGACCGATAATACAGACTGGCATCATCAGTGGCATGTGAAATGAGATCATACTCTGCAAGAACTAATACGTATGTACATGTGAAATTAGTTTATTAAAACAACATTAATGAATGTCTTAGTGCATATGTACACGATCTAGCAATGACAAACACAATTTACATCTGATTTACCTTGATAGATTGTTTATGTAATTTATGTTCAAGTAATCGTAAAGACAGAGAACTACATCAATACCGTGACGACCATGAACACACGCCTAATAAACAACTACGCATGTGTCACGGTATATCGTCAAATGATATGCATGCTTCCCTTAGAATGTCTTTGAAATGTTCTCAGTCGTATATATGTCATTTGGTTAATAAGCCACCATTTCAGCAAATAGGATTCTGAATACGCTGTATGACAAACTTAATTAACACCTATCACTCAAATGCCTCGTGGTATGGTGCATCATTTGGGTCAACAGTAGCAATATTCAGAATTAGCTGAAAAATACACAAAACATGGAACTCGTATCCCCCGTCTGACCCTAATAAAATTAACAGTCTTTCAGATGGGACGTTAAACCTAGGTCTCGTGTCGGTGTTTTACACCATGCACGTAAAAGATGAGACTCTGACATGGGTCTCTGTCTGTACCATGCACTAACCTGCATCAATCTAAAATGACTAATCTCTTCAGAAGGCGTCGCTCATATGCGCAACCGGTAGAAAAAAAACACACACACATTCGTATGTATCTGATGTTTGTTTGTTTGTTAACCCCCGCCGTTAGGAACGCGGGTTATACATATTGGCTGTGTGTTTGTCTGGCTATGTGTTAGCAGGATAATTAAAAACAAGTTGTGGGTGAATTCTGATGAAACTTTGTGGATATAATTATAGAAGGTTGGTCGTGGAGGAAATTATTTTAGATATTGAGAGAAATCGGTCAAGGTGTATGGCCATAGCGGTCAGCTCAGGGCGGGGATTGTATCCCTCCGATTGTCTAACTCTAGCTTTTGTTTCTTTTGATTTAGTTTAATGTCGCACAAAAAGCGTATGTGATATTGTGACTACCCAGCTATTATGTGTGGGGAAAGGCCTCGGGTGCCCTTCCGAGACGTTTCGGAGAACTAAGAAATAAAGCACCGTTAGCCTATCGCTCTAAGCATTTCCGATTCGCCTACACACAAACCGGCACAGCACATGGTGAATGACCTAATGAGTTTCATTTACAGTAGGATGTCTGCTGGAAGCACTGTCTGTAGAAACATGTCCAGCTCTATATAATTATATGTTGCCTGGTGCCCGGTAATTGCATGCTGCCACACTGTTTCATCGACGTAGTGTTTGATTATTTATTATATCACATAGGTTTAACTCTTTTAGCGCCAATGTCGCATAAAAGCGACTTTGTAAAAAAGTAGAGAACCCGATCGGACAGAATAGAACATGTCGTCTGATCCGGCTATAGGCTGATTGCTCTTCAGACAGTGGAGCTGAAGCACCTGTCCGAATAGCAAACAACATAGATCCTGATCAGACGCGGCGTTACGCCGCGACTGATCTGGATCTATGTTGTTTGCACATGCTCTGAATTTATTCAGCGCTGAAAGAGTTAAAAACATAATTGTAATCTAATCACGTGTCTATGTATATCGCATTGTGCAGGTGTAATTCTCGTAGCCAGACAATGTGGTTACTTACAGTTTACACTTTATTTAATTTGTATAACGATTGCGAAGCAAATTCTAACAACTTATATTAATCACTCTCGTTGGCGCGGATGAAAGCGTATATGTGGTTATTCGTGTGGGAGGAAACCGGAGAACCCGGAGGAAACTCTGGCGATCACCGTACCATCTCACATACTTCCCGGTCCGCGGATCGAACCCGAGTTGCATTGGTGAGAAGCAAGCGCGCAAACCACTGCGATAATCGGGCGATAATCGGACAGTGGTTACTACATGCTATATCATAACACATATTGTATTTACACCACAAATAATAATATAATGTTGAATACATGCATGCGTAGAAATGTTTCTTTATTATTTTAAAAAAGATTTGACGAAATCACAGTATGCAATCAAAATTTGGTATGCATGGCCATGGCCCAATATTATAAAACTTTTCTCAGATCACAAACTCGAGCTCAGGCAATTTGATTGGTTGATTCTGACATGTACACTCTGCTGACCAATCAGATATATGAGACTGCGCTTGCGATTGGAGAACAGTTTTATAATCACTGGGCCATGTCCTTAAAGAGGTATAGTATCAGCCATGTCCTTAAAGAGGTACACTATCAGCCATGTCCATAAAAAGGTACACTATCAGCTATGTCCTTAAAGAGGTACACTATCAGACATTTCCATAAAGTGGTATACTATCAGAAAAAGGCAAGTATTTGATAAATATAATAATATAATTCTATAATACTTCAATTACAGTATATAATGTTCTACGTTTCAAATATTCAAAACAAGACACGATTTAATTCAGCTAATAAATGTAATTAGGTGGCATTTGTTGACACATACTTTTTTCTAAACACACTCTGTTAAACAGCATAGACTGTCTGACGCATAGAGCTCATCGATGCGTTCTATGAGTTGTGGGTTCCCTCCCTAGAGCTCCTCGATGCGTTCTATGAGTTGTGGGTTCCCTCCCTAGAGCTCCTCGATGCGTTCTATGAGTTGTGGGTTCCCTCCATTGAGCTCCTCGATGCGTTCTATAAGTTGTGGGTTCCCTCCCTAGAGCTCCTCGATGCGTTCTATGAGTTGTGGGTTCCCTCCATAGAGCTCCTCGATGCGTTCTATAAGTTGTGGGTTCCCTCCCTAGAGCTCCTCGATGCGTTCTATTAGTTGTGGGTTCCCTCCCTAGAGCTCATCGATGAGTTCTATGAGTTGTGGGTACCCTCCCTAGAGCTCCTCGATGAGTTCTATGAGTTGTGGGTTCCCTCCCTAGAGCTCATCGATGCGTTCTATGAGTTGTGGGTTCCCTCCCTAGAGCTCCTCGATGCGTTCTATGAGTTGTGGGTTCCCTCCCTAGAGCTCCTCGATGCGCTCTATGAGTTGTGTGTTCCCTCCCTAGAGCTCCTCGATGAGTTCTATGAGTTGTAATAATTATAACTACAGTTGCAAAACTACTGAACGTAGATCTACTTGAACAGTATTTTGCGACATTAGTAAAGCATTTGATAGAGTCTGATGAAGGTGAACTATGCCTCCAAAGTGTTCTAACACCCGTCTATTTAACAAACACAACCATAACCTAATCAAATAAATCTCTGTGGGATGACGTAGTAGTATTTGATATAACAGCGCTATTTCCGATCGCTTGAGAGATACGCACATGTAACAGTGCTCATCATGGAAATGACCAATATTTATTGTCCCTAAAAACACTTATTTATTCATGAGATTCAAAAATCCATTGTTTTCATCGGAAGAACTTAACTTCCCTTTATTGGGAAACATATCCATTTCTATTATACATTGACATTCATGGACGTATATCATTGCTAGAAATATGTTTTTGATGCGTTTATTTATGGTTGCCCCCTGGTTAATTAGTCCAACATTATATTAGTCATATTATGGTGTTGGTGGATAGTGCCAGATACAGAAGACGCTCCAACTCCAGAAGCATCCCAGGTTCTTTTACATGGCCGGTGGATATACTAGATTCGCAGTCTAACGTGTTAACAACCACTGGACAGCTGACCCGTCTATTTCCTAGAACTAAAACTACATAATATGAAATACTAGTATACATACAAGAGGATTATCGCTATCAAAAGTTACACTAATCACTTTATTGCTTCTGTTAATCCGACCTTCTCGATAACTATCAGATCATAAGCCTGTAATTATTAAGGGTCACACAACTCAAGGTCGTAGTAGCAGCAGCAGTATTAACCGTAGTAGTAGCAGCGGTACCAGCAGCAGTAGCATAGTTACGTCAACGAATGTTATATTCGACTTTCGATGGGATGGAGGCGGGGGGATTAAAGTCGCACCAACACCTTTGGCCATATGTCGGCTCTCCAGTTATTATTTGGTGAGGAAATCCCCGGGTGCGGTATTTCAGGCACGCGCGGGCATCCGGGTAGAACCACCACCGTCCACAAGCCAGCAGTATGACTTTCTCATATGACAATGCGAGACACCCATTGGGATTCGAACCAACATCGGTGAGGGGCAAATTATTTCGAGTCAACCACCGTAACCACTCAGTCACGGATGCCACATACACTACAATAGTTATAGTTACTTCCCTTCTTTCGATTGCATGTCGCCTTGAATTAGTTGCAAACATATGTCCAAGATAAGGTTGTACGCATGCGCATTGTATTACGCCAATGCGAACATCCCACGACGTCACCAGAAACACAAACAACTCTGCAGTTATTTCTGCAGTTTCCCAATTCCCAGAGAAAAATATTCTTTGTATCAGCAATAATAACTACCTAAATAAAAATGTCATATGTTCAACAAACCAACAGTAAACTGGGCGCTGGTACTGTAAACAATACAAGCAATAACGCGGCCAACAACTCAAAACGCTCAATAAAATTCACTGCTATTTTCTCCTCACAACAACTTGACTTGATTGCAAAGTCACATACTCTTCTTGAAATATAATATTTATGACTGCTTAACAACAAGTGGCTAGAGTATATGTATGTACTCATGAAATCTGTTGTTGTTGGGCAAGTATATCTTATGCGTAGTATCCATATTCTCACAATCTTGTATGACTTTTGTGTCCTGCTTCTACAATTTATCTGCTTCTTCTTCCGTCTTAACCACGTGACTGTTGTGACTGCTACTCTAAAATGACGGACACTTCACCGAATGGAGAGCTACTCGAATCACTTGAGACAATTGTACATTATTAGAACACCGTACGAAACACAACTTAGAAACTGTGTCAAGAGTGACTTCATCACAGAACATGAATTATCACAAACGTGTGCGTGTATTCAGTCTATGACAGCCATCACATAGTTTCATGTATGTACACACGTGTAATACAACATATGATTCTGATTGGTCGCGGCATGACAGCTTAAGAAACATACTAATTACAGTTTGTGTTTATGCTTTATTTATTGAAAATCAATTGCTTAAATCAATACAATGCTAAATATGCACTAGTTGCATATAGTATGGTGTCCACTATTTGCGAGGAGTTGTTGGATTATTGGAGACTATTTACTACGGCATACGGAAGTACCATACATATGTCCTTGAGCTGTAATAAGGCTCAAAAGTATACTGGCAAACATAATTGTTGGTTGTTTTCAAATTTATGACTGTTGTTACTGTGGTAATGTGATAAAAATGATATTACACTCGTGGTGATTTCATACCATATCGGAGACCGAATCGATAAGACGTAAGTGAAGACAGGACCATCACGAGTATACCCGTACTGGATAGAAAGTGAAGACATGACAATCACGAGTATACCCGTACTGGATAGCAAATGAAGACAGGACCATCACGTGTATACCCGTACTGGATAGCAAGTGAAGACAGGACAATCACGAGTATACCCGTACTGGATAGAAAGTGAAGACATGACAATCACGTGTATACCCGTACTGGATAGAAAGTGAAGACATGACAATCACGTGTATACCCGTACTGGATAGAAAGTGAAGACATGACAATCACGAGTATACCCGTACTGGATAGAAAGTGAAGACATGACAATCACGTGTATACCCGTACTGGATAGAAAGTGAAGACATGACAATCACGAGTATACCCGTACTGGATAGCAAGTGAAGACATGACAATCACGTGTATACCCGTACTGGATAGCAAGTGAAGACAGGACCATCATTTTCCTTTTTTATTTATTTAGTAATCATCAATTTTAGTATTTGCACGACTCAACTCATATATTCAGTCACTTTGTTTGTTACAATCTAGTATTTTGGGGAGGGCCGTAACAAATGTTGCTAAAACGTTTCCATACACGTTTTCAACTAATCCGAGACCACTATTTCAATAACAGCGTCTGACCTGTAACAAGATCAGCAGTAGCTACACACAGTAATCAACAATGGTCGACATCGGCCATTATCCTGGAGATTGAACCACATGTGGTCATAGTAGGTACAGGTGCTAATGCCAACATATTACAGATGCAACCAGCTGCGACACCCAGGATACTCATTAATAATAATATTCCAGGAGGAATAAACAAGCAGACATATTATAACCATTGAATTCCGAGAATAGGTTGTATATACGTAAATAGGCGGAAGTGCATCCGAGGTCGAATGTAGTCCTAATAACTAATATAGTACAGAATTCGTTTAGATAAATATGCATATTCATGACAGGCAGTGTATAGTTGTTTTTTGAGAAATTATGTGACTCGAGAAGACTTCAGACTAGTTGATGTGTAGAAAGATGTGAAATAAGAAGTCAGGAAATGCAAACTGAAGGTGGGGTATACTGTAATATTTGGCGGAAGAATACAGCGTGTAAACACAGTGACGTCATTCACAGGTAAACGGTGTCAATGTATGATATTGCATTTGTAATATTGTTGCTGTTTTTCAGTTTAATTTGAATACCCAATCACAGTGGATGTGGTATGAGAAGAAATGAATGATTGGAAATATTTAAAGAACGGACTAGTTTTTACAATGTATTTAATAGGCAATGTATTTGTTGTTTTACAAGCTATAGCAAAATACGAACGCATATTTCTTCTCAACCGCGTATTCAAGCGACAGCACCAACACATGGGTGAGCCAATGATTTAATCAATACGCAATATTATGACATCTACGTCAAATATAGAACATAACAATATACGGTTCCGTGGTTCAGTGGTTAACACGTTGGGCTACGAATCGAGGCATGGCAGGTTTGATCCCCCGCCTGACACATGTTTTCAGAAGCGACTGGTGGACTATAAATCTCATCACTCGTGTATCGGTGCTATACAACCGACATCTAATGTCGCAGTCGGTTGCCCATATGAGCGACGGGCACATTACCTAACAACACCTTTCCTGGGCATGCTTGGTGTACCATCCTCCGTAAGAAACTCCCAACGTTTTCTTATAAAGAGACATGGTCCATCAGTGATGATAGCTTACAGTGGTATGCAAGTCAGCGACATTAACAACTAGTTTTGTCTTGGGGATTATATGTCGCACAAACAGCGTATGTCACATGGATACTCCACGTATAGTTGGTGGTGAACGATTCCGGGTGCCATTCCGAGCAATATTTCAGGCAAGGACCGGCACGTGTGTAGTAACAAGGGCCGGCACGTGTGTAGTAACAAGGGCCGCACGTGTGTAGTAACAAGGACCGCACGTGTATAGTAACAAGGACCGGCACGTGTGTAGTAACAAGGACCGGCACGTGTGTAGTACCAAGGGCCGCACGTGTGTAGTAACAAGGACCGGCACGTGTGTAGTAACAAGGACCGCACGTGTGTAGTAACAAGGACCGCACGTGTATAGTAACAAGGACCGGCACGTGTGTAGTAACAAGGACCGGCACGTGTGTAGTAACAAGGACCGCACGTGTGTAGTAACAAGGACCGCACGTGTGTAGTAACAAGGACCGGCACGTGTATAGTAACAAGGACCGCACGTGTGTAGTAACAAGGACCGGCACGTGTGTAGTAACAAGGACCGCACGTGTATAGTAACAAGGACCGGTACGTGTGTAGTAACAAGGACCGGCACGTGTGTAGTGACAAGGACCGGCACGTGTATAGTAACAAGGACCGGCACGTGTATAGTAACAAGGACCGGCACGTGTGTAGTAACAAGGACCGCACGTGTATAGTAACAAGGACCGGCACGTGTGTAGTAACAAGGACCGCACGTGTATAGTAACAAGGACCGGCACGTGTGTAGTAACAAGGACCGCACGTGTATAGTAACAAGGACCGCACGTGTGTAGTAACAAGGACCGGCACGTGTATAGTAACAAGGACCGGCACGTGTATAGTAACAAGGACCGGCACGTGTGTAGTAACAAGGACCGCACGTGTGTAGTAACAAGGACCGCACGTGTGTAGTAACAAGGACCGCACGTGTATATTAGCAAGGACCGCACGTGTGTAGTAACAAGGACCGGCACGTGTATAGTAACAAGGACCGGCACGTGTGTAGTACCAAGGACCGCACGTGTGTAGTAACAAGGACCGGCACGTGTGTAGTAACAAGGACCGCACGTGTATAGTAACAAGGACGGCACGTGTGTAGTAACAAGGACCGGCACGTGTATAGTAACAAGGACCGCACGTGTATAGTAACAAGGACCGCACGTGTGTAGTAACAAGGACCGGCACGTGTATAGTAACAAGGACCGGTACTTGTGTAGTAACAAGGACCGGCACGTGTATAGTAACAAGGACCGGCACGTGTATAGTAACAAGGACCGGCACGTGCGTAGTAACAAGGACCGGCACGTGTATAGTAACAAGGACCGGCACGTGTGTAGTAACAAGGACTGTCACGTGTGTAGTAACAAGGACCGGCACGTGTGTAGTAACAAGGACCGGCACGTGTGTAGTAACAAGGACCGGCACGTGTATAGTAACAAGGACCGGCACGTGTGCAGTAACAATCTATTTGAGTTAGCAACTCTCCAGTCCGTTTTCATTTCATATTTGCTTGAGCCTTGGGCCTGCATAGGGGTGGGTGCACTTCTTGGGAACCTGTGCATTTATTTGAAACAGCCCATTATGAATACGTTATATACCAAATCTTATAAATTGCATTAGCTTAGCTTTAATTATGCCATGTGCAAATCTTTCTATGGAGAGGGCCCATCACTATGTTATCGCGACTTCATAGTGCAGTGGTAGTGCATTCGTTTCAGGTTTCGGATTTGCGATCCGCTGGAGCCGTTACGATTGTACTCTTAGGCAAGGCATTTCAATTCGACATGCCTAAGGGTACAATCGTAACGGCTCAGGCATGGCATATCAATTCAACATGCCTCATCTCTCTCCCTTGTGGCGATGGATTCCAATGAGGTCCCGAGAGTGATTATTATAAGTTGTTAAAACTTGCTTTGCAATCGTTGTAAAATAAATAATGTTTAACTGTATACTCAATTTATTTTATTGCATTTCTTGGCAGAAAAATAGCTTAATATTACCTTCATAAAAATGCACAAATATGTCCCATTAGTTATTTGTATTTCATTTTATATGAATATCATAACATTTAACTGTAGGATTTACTTTGTTTTTTTTTATCAAACCTACACATTGTAGGATCTCGATTCAAGAATTACATAATTATTATGTTTAATAAATCGAGTTTGTTCTCGTTTTCTGGCAATAAACAGCATACCAGATGAAAGTTCTAGTAATCGTGCATCATTGAAATCAAGTCGAAGGCATAATACACACGTTGCGTAGAGAGAGTGGGTAAATTTATACTGACTTCTTTCGTCACCCCCTTGTTAATCGGGGCGACATGTTAGTCGGGGTGTAATTTGGATGATAGGGTAAGATACAGAAGCGATCCTGGTTCATTTACATGTCCGGTGCATAGCACCGATACACGATTCCTCGGTGTATAGTCACATCTGAATTCTGTTAATAATATTTGGCTGTCCGATTAGCGCAGTGGTTAGCGTGCTCGCTTCTCACCAATGCAACCCGCGTTCGATCCTCGGACCTGGACATATGTTAGATGGTACGGCGGTCGCCAGATCGGAAAGGTGGGTTTTTCTCCGGGTACTTCGGTTTCCTCCGACACGAATGACCACTTTTACGCTTTCATCCGAGCCAACGAGAGTGATTAATATAAGTTGTTAAAGCTTGTTTCGCAATCGTTGTAAAATAAATAACATATAAACTTAAGGTTAGACCGGGGGTCGCACCTGCTATGCCTGGATTCACAGATAAGAAAATCACACTCTTTGTACGCACATTTATTGCAATGCTAGTATGCTTTGCGACGGAGAAACAGAGCTACGGAGAGAGCCGAAGAGCTACGGAGAGAGCCGAAAAGCTACGGACAGCTACGGAGAGAGCCAAAGAGCTACGGAGAGAGCCGAAAAGCTACGGACAGCTACGGAGAGAGCCAAAGAGCTACGGAGAGAGCCGAACGAAAAAAAGACTATCCTAGGCAAAGTAGGATTATATATTTTCAACAATGTTCATTACATTTACCATGTTAAAAAAGATTGGTTTACTGCAAAACTTGGGCAATACTCGTTTTGTAGTACACACAATGAGAGACATCGGCCAGTTACCTCCCATGGATACTCCGTATAAGTAAATGGTTTCCTGTTTCCGTTGTACACAATGCTATCAATTGTCATCCATTGTTTCATCTTATAATTATTAAACTGGTTACTATATCTCGACATATATGCTACAAGTATAGCCAATGGGTAATTTACTGTAAAGGATGTTATCAATTAATGAACATGATTTTCATAAAATCACATTTATCATAACGCAACTGGTGTTGGTACAACAGTAAAAATAAAGTGTCCAACTAAAAAGACCGATGGTCACGGGTTCGAGCCCGGCTCAGACCGTGTCTCTTTATATGAAAACGTTGGCAGTTTGTTGCGGAGGTCGGTGCACCTAGTTCTGGTTAACAGCTGGAGTTTGTCCAGAAAAGGTGTTGTTAAGTCGTCGTTCAAATTGGTAACCGGTAGCAACGATAAAAAGCGTAAATAAATGTTTAAATAATGAACAGGAATATGACTTTTATATGACTTAGTTTCAACTGATGTTATATGAAACCTTTACTACTGACATGATAGAACAGTTCTAAGAAGAACTACTCCCCCGTCTGACCCTAATAAAATTAACAGTCTTTCAAATGGGACATTAAATGAGGTCTCGTGTCGGTGCTGTACGCCGTGCACGTAAAAGATCCAGAGGAGATTCGAATGGGTCTATTTCTGTATCATTGCACTATCCTCCAAAAATCTAAACTGACTAATCTCTTCAGGAGGCGTCACTCATATGGGCAACCGGTAGCGACGATAAATAATTGACCTCCGTTGTACTTAATCATATTGTAATGCTTTTATAATGTACATGTATAATATAAAAGCTATATAGATACACTACGTAAAATGATGATACGTGCAAACTAATAAAACAAAAGGTTTGGGCCATACGTGTTGCCAACATTAGTAAACGGCCCGCACCTGAATGTCACAGAAACGTTTACTTAAATAAATGACTGATGTTTTGATTTGGGGAAATGATACCTCTTTAAATAATATATTAAAATAGTATATTGTTTCGTCCACCCGTGTAGAACCGCGGCCATGGAAGATCCGGCACCCATAGCGTGATCCGAACAGTGGTGAAATACAAGTCAGTGACATTAACCACTCGGCAACGGAAGCCCGTCTCTACATAATAACCAGCGACACATCAATATATATATATATTGTAAATATTCCGCCTAAAACACTTATTTAAATAATCAAATCCCAAATGAATATAAACCATTGAAAGCACACACTAGATCATTACAGATCTAAACGTTGGATCTGTACTGTATTATGTGTATACGTAAATGGAAATATGAACCATCGAAACATGCCCCACCAAATCACTACTGTGGTGTAAGTGGTATATGTAATAGCTTTAAGGATCGAGCAGCTGCCGTCTCGTTATATGCGGTCAATCTCACATGCCCAAGGGACGCATCGCTAATGGCTTGTGTGTCTATCCTATTTCGTGGTTAACAATAGTATTTGCGCAAAAGACAATCTTCATTTGCAAAAAGAGTAATTTCGTGTCCATATTATATGTTTTCGTATCTATCTTTGCTCCAACGCATAATTCCACTGTCTGTTGTAATGCGATAATAGAACATAATATTATATTATTGTCTTTAACTGTTATTTTTTATTGTTACAATTTCAGCTACAAATTATAGCACGATTTGTTTCTTACGTCGTTTCATTAATTATTTCCTCCGCAGATAAGTCTATGTTTTTATCTCCGTTTATCTGTTATCACTAGTCTAGATAGGGCACACATGTATGTACATTTAGAAATGGCGGAGGATTATTATCTTTCATTGCTCGTGTTCCAAGAATCTGGAATAGATATATCATTTGATATCGATTCAAATTACAAGGCAATGGCCGTTCACATTGTATGACCATGGCAGTTCACCGTACGTGGCCACGACGGCTCACAGTACATGGCTACGTCAGGTCACAATAAATGGCTACGTCGAAGCAATGTACAAGGCCACGATCTGTCTCAGTACATGGCTAGGTGTCCATATGTGTTTCGTTGTGTGTAGGCGCATGCAAATGGAACTGATTCTTTAAGAAATAAAATAAAATAGTATGGCTATATCCGATTTCTTTTCTTTGAATTATTGTCGTTACAAGTTGGCTTGGATGTATGGGGTTTTCATTTTACTGGCATGGCTAACCAGATAAATAGAAGGCAACAGTCCATATAGAAATCCTACACAGTCATGCCAACTACAAAGGACAGTAATGTACAGTTCACAGTATAGTGTACGCCTCACAAAATAAATAACCCCTTGCTACAGCCATGCATTAATTTTATATTGTACAATAAACTTGAGAAAACCCCCACTATTTTATCGTCATCCGATGCTCATCTCATCAGAATAGGTTAGAAATGCCTAATAGGATGACATGGGATAAGTGTCAGATTAGTTTAAACATTAATTAGTTGTTCTGTGTGCACATCATAAAAATGTCGGATTAGGACCAAGCATCTTGTCACAAAGATAATGTTACATATGTGTGTACATCATAAAAGTGTCGGAAAGCAACTTGTCACAACGATAATAATTATCTATTATTGCGTGTGGGCATTCTGGGTCCATGATGATTCAAAATTCACATGTGTTCGAACTGTGCATGTGCAGATCCATCCAGCGCTAGTTGAAATACCCCAATATTATGGATGCATGGTGCTTAATCCAGATTCTGACACAGATTAAATAAAGAAACATAAAACTGTTCGTAAAATTTAAATTGTGCATTTGATGTTTTAATTATAGCCCAACCGGCCCCGGTACCTCATAGCAAGCGAGTTTCCCCTACAACTGCATACAATAAACAGAACATACGTACAATATCACGAAAAAGAAAGCCGGGTCGGCATAATGTGTTTCCAATGAAAACGATTAAACCAACAAGCGATTACTTTGTTTCTCAAAATGGCGAAGTAGAATCCCGAATAACTTTCAAAATCACACCAATTCCCCAGAATGAGACCAGGGACACATATATCGTACTACTCTAATTTACCTTGATCTTGAAGCAAACTATATAAACAAACTAGCATGAATAAACCACGTTGGTACAATCGATCAATTAGTGGTAGGCTGTAATGTTTTTCTAGCAACTGTAATACTGGAAATAATGTGTGAGAACACAGCACAGGTGCCGTATCAACCCAGTATCAGCCGGCTGTAGATATACGTACGGAAAGGACAGAGAATGCTGTTTATGCATTTTTGTATTTCAATGAATATTAAATCATATGTACTTTATGTAACTTAATGGGTCGGGTGGTTTTTACTTCAAATCGCTTGCCCCTCACCGCTGTAGGTTCGAATTCGTTCACGTGAGGAAGGTATCCAGCTGGATTGCGGATGGTTGGTAGTAGACAATGGCTAACCATTATATACTAATAACTAGTAGGCGGCTCACCAACCGGCCATATACGAATGATCCACTAACGAGGTTCAAACATTCGACTACCCGCTCGGTAAGAGGACACCTTAACAAAGAGGCCACAGTGACGATTGTATATGGCAAACTAATGGCAAAGATCAGTGTGTACGTAGTTTAACCAGGAACTGGAGAATAACACTCGGAAAGATGTAATCTCCCGCGTTGCTCTGACCGACATGACCACGTGCCTTTGCCGAGTTCTACCAAATAGAACCACTTCCCCATTGAACACACCCTACCCTCTACATCTACATATACAGTTTCATCAACATTCATCTACAACGTTTTCCTGCTGACAGACAGACAGACAGACAGACAGACAGACAGACAGACAGACAGACAGACAGACAGACAGACAGACAGACAGACAGACAGACAGACAGACAGACAGACAGACAGACAGACAGACAGACAGACAGACAGACAGACAGACAGACAGACAGACAGACAGACAGACAGACAGACAGACAGACAGACAGACAGACAGACAGACAGACAGACAGACAGACAGACAGACAGACAGACAGACAGACAGACAGACAGACAGACAGACAGACAGACAGACAGACAGACAGACAGACAGACAGACAGACAGAAAACAGACAGACAACAGACAGACACACACAAACAACACAGACAGACAGACAGACAGACAGACAGACAGACAGACAGACAGACAGACAGACAGACAGACAGGACAGACAGACAGACAGACAGACAGACAGACAGACAGACAGACAGACAGACAGACAGACAGACATACAGACAGACAGACAGACAGACAGACAGACAGACGCAGCCAAAACCATTTCGTGAAAGGCCGTAACTAAGGTTGCTAAAACGTGTGGCCCAACCCGTGTGCCCCTCTTTAATTTGTCATGTTGTGTATTCAAATGTTTATGTAAAACTAATCGAGCAATACAATATGAGTAAATTAAGCCAACACCAATAACAACATTTCTTACGACGGAGGTTAATTAAACTCACATATACTAGAGGGCATAGAAAACGCACACATTCATTATATACCAGAGGACATAGAAAACGCATACCTATTTTATACTAGAAGACATAGAAAACGCACACCTACATTATATACTAGAGGACATAGAAAACGCACACCTACATTATATACTAGAGGACATAGAAAACGCACACATTCATTATATACTAGAGGACATAGAAAACGCACACCTACATTATATACTAGAGGACATAGAAAACGCACACCTACAGTATATACTAGAAGACATAGAAAACGCACACATTCATTATATACTAGAGGACATAGAAAACGCACACCTACATTATATACTAGAGGACATAGAAAACGCACACATTCATTATATACCAGAGGACATAGAAAACGCATACCTATTTTATACTAGAAGACATAGAAAACGCACACCTACATTATATACTAGAGGACATAGAAAATGCACACCTACATTATATACTAGAGGACATATAAAACGCACACCTACATTATATACTAGAGGACATAGAAAACGCACACATTCATTATATACTAGAGGACATAGAAAACGCACACCTACATTATATACTAGAGGACATAGAAAACGCACACCTACATGATATACCAGGGGACATAGAAAACGCACACCTACATTATATACTAGAGGACATAGAAAACGCACACCTACATTATATACTAGAGGACATAGAAAACGCACACCTACAGTATATACTAGAGGACATAGCAAACGCACACATTCATTATATACTAGACGACATAGAAAACGCACACCTACATTATATACTAGAGGACATAGAAAACGCACACCTACATTATATACTAGAGGACATAGAAAACGCACACATTCATTATATACCAGAGGACATAGAAAAAACGCATACCTATTTTATACTAGAAGACATAGAAAACGCACACCTACATTATATACCAGAGGACATAGAAAACGCACACCTACATTATATACTAGAGGACATAGAAAACGCACACCTACATTATATACTAGAGGACATAGAAAACGCACACCTACAGTATATACTAGAGGACATAGAAAACGCACACATTCATTATATACTAGACGACATAGAAAACGCACACCTACATTATATACTAGAGGACATAGAAAACGCACACCTACATTATATACTAGAGGACATAGAAAACGCACACCTACATTATACACTAGAGGACATAGAAAACGCACACATTCATTATATACTAGAGGGCATAGAAAACGCACACATTCATTATATACTAGAGGACATAGAAAACGCACACATTCATTATATACTAGACGACATAGAAAACGCACACCTACATTATATACCAGAGGACATAGAAAACGCACACCTACATTATATGATTATTATTACATGAAAACGCAATACGAAGGATTCCATCAAAGATATCTACATCTTTATTACAAAACACAAACTGAACAACTAAACATATTCTAAATCTATGTATTTATATGGTTATTGTTTTTCATGTAAAAACACACTTATCTGAAGTGTGCGTTTTCTATGTCTTCTAGTATATGTATAGCTAACAGTATCCCCCACATATTGCCACAACCGCAATAAAATGATGATGTAATAACGAACGCAATCGTAATTGTGGCTTTGACTGCTTCGATATCATGTTTATTATGGCATACCATTGTGGCTAATGGAAACACAGTGGTTATCAACGCATTACGATTTAAACAATTCCAATATGCATGTATGTAATGGGAGAGAAAAGGTGTTCTTTCTCGTATTTATATATTAAACTCTTTGTTCCGTAAATGAAATCTCAACATCTTAATAGTAGAAGCGCAGAGTTCATGTTGTGAAATCATGTCTGATGGAAATATATAGTATCATTAAATGGCGGTAAAATATATCAGAATAGGTGCTATGCAGACTATTGATTGCTCATGTATTCTGTATGCAGATATTTATTGGCTTAAATGTGAACATTCCTAGCAACATTTCCTGAATGATAAAAGCAAGTGGGCACTTCAGTAGTTTTAAATTCTTTCACAGTTTATTTTATGTTTTAGTGAGATTTTATCTTTTCTGATTGAAATGAATTGTGTTGTTGGTGGTTTCCTATTTACAGATTTATATGGAATTGAATGTAGAATTTCGAAACGTATGATTCAATGTTTCAGAAACAGAAATGTTATAACTCAAACATTTATATTCTTCGTAGCTAAAGGTTTTATGAATATATAGACAATTATAATACACACGAGACGAATATAGATAAACAAATGTTTTATGAACATATATACACTTATAATGCACACGAGACGAATATAGATAAACAAATGTTTTATGAATCTATAGACAATTATAATGCACACGGGACGAACATAGATAAACAAATGTTTTATGAACATATATACACTTATAATGCACACGAGACGAATATAGATAAACAAATGTTTTATGAACATATATACACTTATAATGCACACGAGAAGAACATAGATACACAAATATTCAACATAATTTTAAATAATCGCAAATACTTAAGACAAGTGCTAATACAATGAGTGTGTACTATATCAATATACACATTGGATCGAGCATACGTCGCACCAAACCAAGGATAACGATAATGTGGCATAATTTGATGGAAGACATTCAGTGTATACATATAAATCCAGATAGTCCATCAGTTCATACATATTGTTTTAGGATTTTTACAATATCTGGTATAAATCCTAGATGCTTGTTCCCAATGTATTGTCTGTACCGTAGCAATATGTGAATATGAATAAAAGTAAAGTGTAACGTGCTTATTATAGTGCCACCCCTATTTAAAGGGCCAGTCATTTCTAACTTATGAGACACCTCTTTTTATGAACATCAGTACTTCCCGAATCCTATGCATGTATGCCAGTTGCTGGTAGGCAACCGGTAACAATTATTTAACTCAGCGGCTCACCAACCGGCCATATCAGAACGAACCCTGGGCCACGGAGACGGAGATATATGTTTAGCCCAAGTACTTACATGTACACTGTAGTCTACATAATTGCCCCAAGTATTCGAACTTACAATAGCCAATCTCAGCAGAAATAGGCAATATAACAACAGATGCAAGAGATATAGCACGATTCATTATTTATATATATATATATATATATATATAGGTATAGGTAGCTTTCGAATGAACTTGATACAGAACATATGTGCTCTCTCTCTCTCGATTTTGAGTATAGTTGACCGAGTTATATAAGTCCAACGTGCACTGCCATACAGCGATACAGACGGATCTGTAGTCCAGTGGTAACGCGCTGGACTGATAATCCAGGGATCGCAGGTTCGATCCCCCGTCTGACCCTAATAAAATTAACAGTCGTTCAGATGGAACGTTAAACCGAGGTCTCGTGTCGGTGCTTTACACCGTGCACGTAAACGAACCAGAGGAGAATCTAGAATGGGTCTCTGTCTGTATCATGCACTATCCTCCAAAAATCTAAAATGACTATACTCTTCAGGAGGCGTCGCTCATATGGGCAACCGGTAGCGACGATAAATAAACGTAAAACACACATACAGCGATTTAGATTCTGCTACAGATGTATATATCCTTCCTTATAGTGGCTATTACATTTTATCCATACTGACGAACACCGCAATTGACTGTACTTAAGCTTCACACCATTTAATTACAAATATGTGTCACAAATTATACCCATGTGTTTATATTGAGTGACTGTATAGATTTCGCAAAATCCATGTTCTGCGCTGTCTCTCAAAGTCGCCTTTGGATTCATTAAACATACACATAATGCACATTTAGCAGCATTGTGTTCAACTATCCATTTCCTGGAGATAGTATAGCAAATTTGAATCATGATTGAAGACCGTTCATGGATAGTGAAATTAATACCATGTCATCGGCCACTGGATAAGACCCATTTATGTTGTAATTACAAATACCACATTTAGAGCGTTATTTCCTTAATTAGACTGTTAATGAATAAAGCCTACAGGAGACGGGAACTCTTTCCACCCTGTCTAACAATTATAGCACAACCTACATAGCATATGTCTACTGTAACATCATATTCGAGTAAATGCTAAGCAACGTTTTGAGAGAATGGATGTACGTTCCACTTTAGCACAATTTATACATAAGTCCGCCATGCCATAACCGGCCAAACACTTGTTGTGCGTCTATGTTGCAGACATAATATACCTTACTGTTGTTCTCCGTGGTGAAACGTATTATTTATTTCAGAGAAAACGAAGTCATAACACATCCTAAGGTGTCCTGGAAACCACATACATGCAGTCTTAATGAAGAAATCACAATGTGCTTTATTCTATTTAGTATGACGCTGTCGAACAGCTTTAAAGCGACACTACATCAGTGAAAACACAAATTTCTACAGAATGTATTTTCCTATTATATGATATAATTATGTTCCATATATTTGCCTCAAATATTGACTATTTCAACAAATAAACAAATGGCGTATACGCGATTTGTTGACATAACAAAATAATGTAAATAGGGTCGACATTCATGCGTACTAGTACAACGCGTTTATCCTGCATAACACTCGGTATGGTACATATTTATCGTGATATCTCACATGTGTGCCTATGCATATTTATTTGTAGACTAATCTTAGTTAAAGTATCTCTAAACGAAAGTATCGCGTGTTTAGTATTGACTTCAATGACAACACACGTCAATCTAAGATTCGTGGATGACCGTTATATGAAATCCTACTTTCACTGTTGAAAGTTTGTATACCACAAAACACTGTTTACTGATTCAATGAAGTTGTAGTAACAATGTATTTATACTTGAAAACATGCATTTTATTTGCTTTTTGCGATGTAATGTCGCTTTAAAATAGCGGTGGTTAATGTAATTGCCCTATAATTATTTGGGCCGTCTTTTCTTTATTATTCCAGTTAACTCGATATATACTGAAGTGTAAATATTATTTGTTTTACAACGATTGCGAAACAAGCTTCAACAAGTTATATTAATCACTCGCGTTGGCGAGCGGATGAAAGAGTAAATGTGGTCATTCGTGTGGGAGGAAACCGGAATACCCGGAGAAACCCCCACCTGTCCGATCTGGCGACCATCGTACCATCCCACATACTTCCAGGTTCGATACATACTAGCCTCGGAGGAGTGAGGTATTCAGGTATCTGTTTGATATAGTACACTAATTGGTAGTATAGTCGTTACAAATACAGGTATGTGATTGGAAACATTTAAACAATCGTCATCTGCTCTCCTACAACAGCGGATCACATCTAATTTCTTCTCAATAGGCATGGTAAAAATATCAATCATATATTCATGTTTACCATCATAGGATACATAAGCTGTCGATTTACAAAAACATAATGGTAGAGTGTTAACAGCAACATAAAATATATGTCTGATAAAATGTAGAGAATAATTTATCTCTATAATTAAGAACTGGATTTGAAAGTTTGGCATTGAAGTCGCCCATAAACATAACGGTTCCCATAACCGAATACATACTCAATGTATGAAATGGTTTCTCAATACAAAATTCTCAAGAAAACTACATACTAACATTAGAACTGGCAGCCGATTTAAATTAACACTATTTCGTTTTCAAATGATAATGACACCATAAATATGGGCATATGTCTGTCTGTCGTAGGGCACTTCTTGTTTCTGAAAATAGCATGTGTTCCTATTTTCGTGGCACTTAAGTTTAAACTTTATTTATTTTACAACAATTGCGAAGCAAGTTCTAACAACTTATATTAATCACTCTCCTTGGCGCGGATGAACGCGTATATGTGGCATCCGTGTGTGTGTGGGGGGGGGCGGAGTACCCGGAGATAACACACATGTCCGGTTGGCGACCACCGTATCAGCTCACATACTTCGCGGACCGAGGATCGAAGCCGGGTTGCATTGGCTATAAGCGAACGCGCTAAGCACTGCGCTAATCGGACAGCCATTTCGTGGCACTAGTGAATATTTCGAGGGAAACACATAGTCGAGAGCAAATAGTTCTTATGCTTTATAATATTTCCACGCTTTATTGTTTGAGAAATGTAAATATGAGAAAAATATGCGTTCATTCAAATTGATAAGCTTGAACAATTGCACTAAATGCGAGCCATGTATACATACGTGGACACAAGAGATGCTAATTGCGCGGTAACCAAATAATCCCATTCCTGGAAACGTTTCTTGTTGTGAATATGCAAACATATGTCTAACTAAATAATTGTCTATTTATAAGGAATACAATACAAGTTATTACCTCATTTGCGTTATTGCTTTTTAACTAAAAAGCCACAATTAGGGTGTGTTCACTTCACTGTTTAGCCTTCGAGGCTTCCTGTTCTAAAAATAGAACACGAGGTCACGTGACATATATTTTCAGAAGTCTGGTTACCAAATTAATAAGCATCCGTGCAGTTCTTAAGTATATAATGTAATATTGCATCATTATGACTGCTTTATTATACCCTGTCAATTACTACTGTTTCTTAAATGTATTGTATTTGTTTATATATGTATATATGTAACATGTTTTGTGATGTCTTTGCCATATTTCTATCATTGTAAATGGCCAAAGGCAATATAGTTGCTGATTATGCCAATAAATTTGAAACTTGAAACTTGAATTAATTGTAACAGACTACAAACATTGTCTGGACGTTTGGTTTTGTAGAATAGTATTGATTGAGGCAAGTGTGAAAGTTTTAATGTTATTAATCCAGACTTACCAGCCAAATTGTTGCCGTATGGCCTGCTCTTTGTGTATTGGTGTATTGTATTGGGTAGCCGTATATGAGAAATGCATGTTTGAAATGGGATTAAGCTGGCACAAACATATTAAGTCATATGGCGACTCTCCATCTGAAAACCCTTCGAGTAGCATTTCAGGCACAGACGGGGTACATGGGTATAACCACCGACGCAAGTGGTTTGAAGTCAATAAACCGTACAACCACAGACGGTCCGCATACTAGCTGGAAAGTCACGTGAAAATCGAACCTACAGGGGTGAGGGGCAAGTGATTTGGAGTCAATGACCGTATAACCACCGACGGTCCGCAAACTAGCTGGAAAGTCTCGTGAGAATCGAACATACAGGGTTGAGGGGCAAGTGAGTTGAAGTCAATGACCGTATATCCACCGACGTTCCGCAAACCAGCGGGGAAGTCTCGTGAGAATCGAACCGACAGGGGTGAGGGGCAAGTGATTTGGAGTCGATGACCGTAGCCACTCGGCCACGGAGACCTGCATGAGTTCCTACGGAAATGGAGAACTACTAATTAGAGAATATTCGGCAAGTTATTCTAAGAATAGTTGCAAGTGTATAAGTTAGCATGCATTTCGTATGTTACAGAAACAATCATACGAGTCGACAAATATTAGAATCGAGGAGTAATTTATACAGATTTAATATAAACTTTGTTTATATTACAACGATTGCGAAACAAGCTTTAATAACTTATATTAATTACTCTCTGTTGGCGTGGATGAAAGCGTAAATGTGGCCATTCGTGCGGGAGGAAACCGGGGTACCCGGAGAAACCCACCTGTGCGATATGTACAGATGACGAAGCCTAACACCTTAAGTAACATTCTATATTTACATATACACATACTAAGAGGATATTGGTTTGTTTCAATGCATGATGTAAGAAATAATATGTTTAAAATTAATCGTTAACTAGTGCAGTGTACTAATTTGTGTTATATCAGTATTACATAGATTTGTTGTTGTTGCATGCATGTATAAATGTAACTAGAAGATAAAAGCAATAAAATATTATTAAAATTAAAAATAATGTGTATATAGGTTATTTCTTGGCAAATAAAACATAGGCCTAAATGGTTAATGCAAGCGCTTAGAACGACATACCATGTCGACGATAAATAACGCAAAACACAAATATTATTGCGATTCTAACAAAACCACATTATCTGAAATAGTTGGTGTTATTTCTTAGAAAGCGTAAATGGCGTGACACAACTACAAACATGCTACAAACCATGTTTTTTTTTCGACTGTAAATAACGCCAAACACAAATATTATTTCGATTCTAACAAAACCAAAATATCTAAAATAGTTGGTGTTATTTCTTAGAAAACGTAATTGACGTCACAAAACTACATAAATGATATTAAAATGACATCGGGTTAGATGTCACTCGCTAAACGATGTTTTATTGCAGACGTAAACACTGTAGTTTTCTTCCTTGTGTATACAGACAAAATGCCAAGCCATGTTGGAATAATTAATAAAGAATTACAACAGGAAGCTTCAGATTTATTATTTGATATGCATCCAAACGCATACCTTCTTCAAGTACAATATGCCAGCTGATACATTAAAATGTGTATTTACAGTTTCGGATCCGTATATTTATTACGACGATGTTCATATAGAAGACATATGTAACTGTTTAGTAGTATATCTATATGATTTCCATTGTCATCTATAATGAAAATACGACAATTTTCAAAGCGATACATCATTATATCAATACGTCTGAAAGATTCGTCTATTGACAGTTTATAATATTAGTAGTATGTATCCCAGGCCCATTGTTCGTTGACTGTGGCATTTGGATAGAACACGACGACAACAACAAAAAAGGGGAAAATTCAGCATCAATAATTTTAATTATTAGTTTATTACCTATTACTCTTAATTGTTCGTCAATGTTCGTAAATCTCTTTCTTTAAAGCATTAGGGGAGGACAATATCTAATGTTGCAAGAACTTGTGTCCAACACTTTTGTTTTTGATATTCATATCTTTCAATGTCATAATTTATATTTGTGTAAACAATATATCAAAGAGCAATAAAATAGGATTAAACTAAGCTTGCACAGTTGTCTGTTCGAAGTCGTAATATATCCAATACAACTGGTACCGGTAGCCATTGAATGGGAGACATCGGTCAGTTACAGCCCCTGAATACTCCCTAAAAGTATGTAAGTCATATTAAGTAGTTTCCTCTGTTTTTATCGTTGTTTCATTTGCACAACATGCTATCAATTTCCATCCACTTTCCGATCGTATTATTATTAAATTACTAATCTGTACTCAATTAATTAACATGCTTTTGATAAAATCACTATTCATTCCGCAACATATGGTTAGGGAACAGCAGTAATAACAAAGGATTCAAACTGAAAGAACCGCTACACATGTCGAGATAAATCTAACTTTATCTGTTAAGGGAGGTAATAGAAAAGCCAGCGAGGTCACTCATTGGCAATATTTGAGCAAACAAGTCATATATAGATGTACTACAGCACCATAAAACCAATATGGAAGTCTGGCTCCAATTAGGAAATACAAATACGTGCTATGCTTGAGATATTTACAGTTTGCCGCTACGCTTATGTTAAGGGAATCATGGATGGATGGCATGTCTTCGTATTGTTATTTCTATGCTAGAGATCTCGGAGGCCAGGAGATATGGTCCGTCCGTCCGTCACACTATATGGTGGCCTCAACCTTTCTTCATGGATGGATGACATGTCTTCGTATTGTTATTTTTATGCTCTCGATCTCGGAGGCCAGGATATATGAACCGTCCGTCACACTATATGGTGGCCTCAACCATTCCTCCAGTTGTCATCCAATTAAAAGGAAACTTGGAATATATCAACATCAAATTGACAAAGACATATTGTCCGGAATTTGTCAAGTGATTACTTCTCCAGTTATGTCCCGTTTTGTACTTTTGGATTATCAGTACAGCGTGTTACAGCTGGACTACAGATCCGTCTTGTACGTGCGACTATTGTAGACTGCAATCGTTATGGAACCTGCGACTTTAACGTCTTTTTCAATCTGTATCCAATTATCTTTATTGCAGATCTACATCTTCGGTATCAAGCGAAGTGTATTTTATCTGAATTTCGATAAATAGTCTGTGTGCCTTTGTTTCATAATTTACCATATTGCAGTACATATCATCTGAACTTATAGTTGGCTCAACTTCCCTGACAGTTTTCAGCAAATTTTGACTTTGGAACTTGGTTGTCCGGGACTTTCAGGGAAATATTTGCTTTATGTTCCCCGTTGTACACTGTACACCAAGTACCACAGTATTATAGAACTGTACAGGATACGCCAGGCATGCATCCGGTCAGGACAACAAATCCTTCGACCAGACCAATTAACTTGGAATTTTAAGTGCATTTTAATCATTTGTCTGACCGGTGTCAGACACATTCTGGCAACGTTTCATGACGACTGCACCACCGAAGCGTATATTGTTAGAACCTTCACGTCTGGTAACTTCTCCTCGAATTACGATCACTTTATATTTATTACTTCGCTATATCACAAGAATTAACCGATTTAGATTAGCCTATGTACTTGTAGATGCACATAGTATGTAAATAAATTAAATAAAAAAAAATCCAAAGAAACCCATTTACCTCGGTGTTTCATGAAAACATACGAAATTAATTCTTGTAAACGTCTATTTAGTTAAAGCATTATGTCTGGGGCACGTGTAGTCGGGAGAACATCATACACTGCTAACTTTTTTCTTGCTTATTAAGCGTGTAGTTCTTTTCGCCTGATAAGTATGCTAGTACTTTTATGTCTTCGAGGGAAACAGTGTAAACTTGAAAGACGCCGCCATTTTAGAAGCATCTCTGGTTATCTTAAATGCCCGATCCTATGCCCTGATACATGGAAAATAATCGGGTTGAGGTCTCTAACCGTGTGCAAGATATGGGAAATGCAACAATTTCAGAAGAATATTTTAACTTGACAGGCATAGTAATTATAGTACAGCTGTACATGCTCATAATCCCATCCGAATGCCTGGTATTAATACTATGGTGGACCCGGTAGCGGGTCGAATTGAGGATCCCTTTGTTTGATGTCATTTTGCACACAAGTTCAACTACTAGATCATTAAGCATAAACTTTATTTAGTTTACAACGATTGCGAAACAAGCATTTACAACGTATATTAATCACTCTCGTTGGTGCGAATGTAAGCGTATATTTGGTTATTCGTGTGAGAAGAAACCGGAGTACCCGGAGAATATCCACCAATCCGAGATGGCGTCCATGCACCGTACCATCTCACATACTTCCAGGTCTATATGGGCAACCGGTAGCGACGATAAATAAACGTAAAAACACACACAGGTCTGAGGATCGAACCCGAGTTTCATTGATGAGAAGCGTGTGTGCTATCATCAACTACGCTGCTCAGGCAGGATCATTGATACGTCCCTCACGTGTGAAGCTTCTTTGGAGGCCAGTATATATCAAACATACGTAGAAGAAGAATTTATGATAGAATTATGATCTAATAATGTTCTCTAGTTTTGAAAGAACGTGCCATTATGCTTCACGAAATATTTGTGCGAGTTATTTTAATTATTGTAGCCAGCTGTTAATTGATTTTAATGATCGAAACAAAATCGTTTACTTGTTAATGATTCTGTGAGTACGAACTCGTGGACTGGTAACAAACGGGCAATACCTCTGTAAGTGGCCTTCTTACTTGAAAGCAAACTTAATTAATGGATCCTTTTCTCTCACTCAGTTTTATCTAGGAGATAATTTGAAAGACTTTATGACATCAATTAAAATGATATTGAAAGTATGTGTGAAAATAGAGTTAGAGAGAATAATACGCGTTGACTCTTTGAAGCCATATACTGAACGACTTTAAAAACGCACACCTTTTGTCGGAGGGGGGGGGGGTTGGCGTAAAGATCCGTTTTTAAAAATAACGTGTCTACCTAGCCTGGGAATATGCGTCGATATAGTTTGCCTGGTCAGTCAAATAAACATATTATAACACCGAGACTATTAATTGGGCCGTTTTGAGTTTCTGATAATATTGTTTTGCTAGAAGTTAAACAAGTGAAAAATCGACAGACTAACACCCAGGCTAGTGTCTACCCTAAAGTGTATCGAAATAAATCAGGGCCTCATGTAAACATGTATTAGGGCGTCATGAGCAGTTTTAGTCCTTGCCAACATTTATGAAATTCCGGAAATTATAATGTGAAATAATATGCTTTTATTTAAGTTTATTTAACGTCGCTACCGGTTGCCCCATTTGAGGTTATAGCGTATATGCGTGCACAGACGGATCTGTTGTCCAGTGATTAACACGTTGGACTGGTAATCCAGAGGTTCGATGCCCCGTCTGACCCTAATAAAATTAATAGTTTTTCAGATGGGACTATAAACCGAGGTCTTGTGGCGGTGCTTTACACCGTGTACGTAAAAGAACCAGAGGAGACTCTGGAATGGGTCTCTGTCTGTATCATTACACTATCCTCCACAAATATAGAATGACTAATCTCTTCAAGTAGCGGCTTCAGGTAGCGGCGATTCCTGGTGAAATTCGATGGAGAGAAAGAATAGGCAATGTGGATTTTTAATTGTCTTCCCTAAGGTGGTTCTGTCGGGGCTTGAACACAAAACCCATCGATTACGAGCCGGATACCGTATCCAATACCGCACGGAGGCTCCAGGAGAAGTGTTGACATATGAGTGACAGTCTCAAACATAACGCCATATCAGAGCTCTGGATATTTGGAGTCATTTCCTGTTCAAACTCACTGCCACAATTTCTAAAATGGTTGTTGCAACACAATTGCATCCGACACAACACACACATATTACCCTAGTTTTGCAGTAAAGAAACTTAACACTTTTAACATTTTTAATGTACCATGAACATTTTATTAAATTTTTTATTTATTTTACAACGAGTTTTAACAACTTATATTAATCACTGTCGTTGGCGCGGATGAAAGGGTAAATGTGTATAATTCGACACGGCCCGGTAGGATTCGAATCTAAAGTGGTGAAGGGCAAGTGTTTTGAAAAAAAGATAGTAACCACTCAGCAACGGAGGGCCATCTAAGACGTTAGGTGTGTGTTTTGCGTTTATTTATCGTCGCTACCGGTTGCCCATATGAGCGACGCATCCTGAAGAGATTAGTTATTTTAGATATTGGAGGATAGTGCAATGATACAGACCAGACCCATTCCAGAGCCTCCTCTGGTTCTTTTACATGCACGGTGTACAGCACCGACACGAGACCCTCTGAAAGACTGTTAATTTTATTAGGGTCAGACGGGGGATCGAACCTGCGATCCCTGGATTACCAGTCCAGCGTGTTACCACTGGACTACAGATCCGTCTGTTCTAAGAAGTCACACTAACCCACCCCTAATATAAATCATACAATCAGTGCCGCGTAACGATGGGGACAATGTGTCAAACAATGCGCCATACAGCGCGTTCCAGACACATTCCAATCTAGAATAATTAGTTTAAAATCACCGGAGTGAACACTATTTTGGCGATCGAGATATTAAAGGTCGTACTGGGATTTCAAAGGCAGTCATTTGGTGAATAGCGGCATCAGTGTGAGTGATTGTTTAGTTCAATAACGTTAAACTTTTATTGAAAAAACAACTGAAATGACACATTCTTACACTTAACGTAAAACATACATATATATAATATTTATATATACAAAACATACATATATATATACAGTTTTGGAAGTTTGCTATTAAGCTCACCAAAAGGCTCGCTTAATAGCAAACTTCCAATACTCGCTTCATAAAATATGGTGTGTGTTTTACGTTTATTTATCGTCGCTACCGGTTGCCCATATGAGCGACGCCTCCTGAAGAGATTAGTTATTTTAGATTTTGGAGGATAGTGCATGATACAGACAGAGACCCATTCCAGAGTTTCCTCTGGTTCTTTTACGTGCACGGTGTAAAGCACCGACACGAGACCTCGGTTTTACGTCCCAGCTGAAAGACTGTTAATTGTATTAGGGTCAGACGGGGGATCGAACCTGCGATCCCTGGATTACCAGTCCAGCGTGTTACCACTGGACTACATATCCGTCTGTAAAATATGGTATGAAATCACAACTCATATATAATGTCGAATAAATATGCTTAACCAATATATGTTGAAGCAAGTGCATTGGGCCAGAGGTCTTAACAACATTAGTTACGACCCTCCACATAGCGTAAATAAACCGATACCATATGTTCACAGTAAAGTATTCATTGATTATATAATAGGATATCTGTCGAGATTTAATAATGTAATAATAAGTGTACGTACAAACAATGTCATGCATCGTACAGTGTGCATAATTAAACAAGTGTGTTCATTTGTTTTGTATCGTACAGTGTATAATTATATTGAATGCATTCACATATGATTAAACTAAACTGATGTTCATGAAATAACACTTATCATACCGCAATATCTGGCCAGGGAACAACAGTAACAACAACGGATTTCAACTAAAGTTGGTAGACTCGGTTATATATACAGAAACTGTGTCAAACAATGAAGGTTATTTTTCGATTTTTGGCGATTTTAATTCTCGAACATCGACGCTGTCAGATTTTGTAGAATATGATAATTTTAATATTGGTAGTGCAGATATATTGCCCGATGGGTACCAGACAGATAATGAAATGAATAGAATTTCGGAAGATCAGGGTCATGTAAATAATAATGGACGCTTGTTATTGGATTTTTGTAAACAAACAGGTTTCAGAATTGTAAACGGGAGGAAGGGGAGTGATATGAATTTAGGAAAATACACGTGTGTAACTAGTAGGGGCTGTAGTGTTGTAGATTATTTATTGTGCAAAGGTGAAATGTTTCAAAATATTGACATTTTTCACGTTGACGATCCGAATATTGTATCTGACCATTGTCTGATGACCGTTTCATTTGTATTTCACAACAGTTCAGCAAATGTTAGTGATGAACCGGTACAAAATGAGTCTGATTATATAGATTATAAGTATGTATGGAAGCCAGAACTAAAACATGATTTTATTGACAATTTAAATAATAGGGACTGTTTAGTTCCCCTGAATGAGTTAATAAATAATATTAACTCGGGTATTACGTGTCAAGATATTGACAGATGTATATTGAAATTTGAAAATGTTCTTAGCAATGTTGCGGCTCCTTTTCTTAAAAATATAAACAAACATTATACAGATACTACATATTTTGAAAATACACAACCGTGGTTTAACGAGAATTGTTTTGAAAAGAAACATGTATTTTTTAAATGTTTAAATACATATAGAGCATGTAAAAATGACATTAATAGAATTAAGATGGTGAAAGCGAGGTCTGACTATAAATCCACAATTAGAAAGTGCAGATATGATTATGATAAAGAGAAAACTAAGAAACTGTTAAATACTAGACATAAAAACGCACGTGTGTATTGGAAGATGTTAAAGGAAACTGTTGGTATTAAACAATCAAATATACCATTGTCAACATTTGAAACGTATTTTAGAGCTATTAATAATCCAGAAGGTAGATTTTTTACTCCGAATGAAGATATATTACATTTTATCGACAGATATGAAAATAATGAATTTAATGTTATGTTCCAAGAATTGAATATTCAGATATCGGCTGAAGAAATTAATTTAGCAATAAAACAATTAAAATGCAATAGATCAGGTGGACCAGATTTACTGTTAAATGAATTTTTTGTTACAGGTAAAGATGTATTGGTACCTGTATTGCATTCTTTGTTCAATAAAATATTTGAAATGGGTTATTTTCCAGATAGATGTTCTGATGGATATGTCATACCGTTACATAAGAAAGGTAGTATTAATAATGTGGATAATTACCGTGGTATTACGTTATTAAGCAGCTTAGGAAAACTTTTTACTCGTATTGTTAACAATAGGTTGAAATGTTGGGCTGAGAATTACAGTGTATACATTGAGGCCCAGGCAGGGTTTAGATCAAACATGAGTACCGTAGATAATGTATTTGTATTAAATGGTTTAATATCACATGTTCTAAACCAGGGAAGACATTTATATACACTGTTTGTTGATTACACAAAGGCATTTGATTATGTAGTTCGTGAACATTTATGGTATAAGTTGATACAACTAGGACTTAGGGGAAATATATTAGATATAGTTAAATCGATGTATGAATCAGTTAAGTCTAGAGTTAAGCAATGTAATACATTAAGTGAAGAGTACACGTGCTTACTCGGTGTCCGACAAGGAGAGTGTTTATCCCCTTTTTATTTTCTATGTTTATTAATGATTTAGAAGATGTATACATTCATAATACTACTGGTGGAATAGATGTTAACATGTTTAAGATATTTATGCTTCTATATGCTGATGACATTGTTATATTTGCAAATTCAGCGGAAGAACTACAACGGAGTATTGATTTACTGTATGAATATTGTAGTATTTGGAAACTGAAGGTTAATGTAGCCAAAACAAAGGTAATGGTCTTTAAGAAAGGTGGTTCAATCCCAAGAAATACTGTGTTTTATTATGATGGTCAGCAAATTGATATAGTCAATCAATTTTGTTATGTAGGCATAGTATTTACGACTGGTGGGAGTCTTAGCAATGCACATAACACTTTATCAGGCCAAGCACAGAAGGCCATGTTTCAATTAAACAAGTATTTGTATAAGTTTACCTACATACCGCCTAAAGACAGGATAGAATTGTTTGATAAATTAGTGTCGCCTATTCTGAATTATTGTTGTGAAGTAGTAGGTTTTGCTAATGATTTGTCAATTGAAAAGGTACATATGCAGTTTTGCAAAAAGTTGTTAGGAGTTAAAAAGACTACGCAAAATGATTTTGTATATGGTGAACTAGGGCGTACATCATACAAAACTATAAAAATGTTTCAAATAATAAAATATTGGTTAAGAATTTTGCAACTAAGGGACAATAAATATGTATTTATAGTATATCAATTACTGAGAAATGATATGGAGTCATATCCGAATAAAAGTAATTGGTGTACGCTTTTGAAAGATTTACTATGTTCACTTGGTTTTGTGGATGCTTGGTTATACCAAGGCGTTGGAAATGGGGATATGTTCCTTACTAGTGTAAAACAAAGATTAAATGACCAATTTATACAGAACTGGAATGCAAGATTGGCTAATTCTAGTAGAGCATTGTTTTATAGGAATATATCATGTTTTAGATTCCAACCTTATTTAGAGTGTTTTAATGTTAATAAATTGTGTCAATCATTATCCCGTTTAAGAATGTCGTCACATAGGTTACAAATAGAGGCCGGCAGGTGGTCTAGGCCTGTACGGACACCTGTGTCCGAAAGAAAATGTTTAACCTGTAATATAATTGAAGATGAGTACCATTTTATCATTGAGTGTAATATGTATGCTAATATTATAAACTTGTATATATCTAGAAAATACTGGATCAGACCGAATATGTTAAAATTTTCTGAACTCATGAACTCAGTAAATAAGCAGGAGATACGAAATTTAGGTCTGTATATTTATAAGGCATTCATAATTAGAAATACAGTCATGTGTAGAAGTTAGTTGAATTACAATTATGCTTTTGCTTTGAGTACAAATGATGCTATGCATTATACATATTTAAAACGTTATATAGGTGTATACTATATATGATAATGTTGTACAGGTATACTTGTGATGCTATATACTATTGAAAAATGTATTTAATAATTTGTTATATAGCCGAGGTATGTAATACATATAATAATGCTGTATATGTATACTTGTTATTCACTGGCCGAATCTTGTTATCTTCGCTTTCGAACAAGATAGACTGATGGTGGAACAGCGTTGTAGCGTTGCATAGTATTCAGAATGTGCATATGGAGTGCAACATTTTGATCCTGAGATGGCATTTATCATTACGATTAAGATACAAATGGAGAATTATTTTCGCTATGATTTGGAGAAAATAGCAATTAAGAACAGTTATAAATGCGTATGTTTTCTATATGTTTGTGCTAGCTTACATACTATTTATGTTGTATTAGGTGTGTTCTCATGTGATTGGAAAGTTGAATGGAATTTAATTAATTAATCTATGTATATGTCATGTAATATTAATCTACAAAGCCGCTCTGAATTAAATAAATGGATGCGTTCTGATTTACAAATAAGACCACATGTTAAATTTATTTTATTTAACATTTAGCAATGAATATGGTTACGAAGGGTTTACTAATCGGCCATGTTATACAACTTTGCAACAACTTCAATTTTGTATGTTTGGTTTTGTGTTTTGTTGTGTCTTTTGACCTTCTCCTTGTTGGAAATAAAGAACTATTTTGCTTTAATTATAAGACACATATCAGATAAATATTACAGGTATTTACACATAGATATAAATATAAATGGCTGTGGGAGCTCATTTGTATAAAATGTATGCTTTATGTTTGCACTGTTCGCTAACTGTATATAATATGTATGTATGTCCTCATGGGCTTGACAGCCTATTGGAATTTAATAAAATAAACTAAACTAAAACTATAATAGGATATCTGTCGAGATTTAATAATGTAATAATAAGTGTACGTACAAACAATGTCATGCATCGTACAGTGTGCATAATTAAACAAGTGTGTTCATTTGTTTTGTATCGTACAGTGTATAATTATATTGAATGCATTCACATATGATTAAACTAAACTGATGTTCATGAAATAACACTTATCATACCGCAATATCTGGCCAGGGAACAACAGTAACAACAACGGATTTCAACTAAAGTGACCAATATACTGTTCGGGATAATTCGGCCTTTTTCTGCCAAGTTAATACCCCTCCCCCACCACCACCACCACCAAAGGAAATAAATATTTAGAATATGCGCAATTATTTGCAATATGTCTGATCTATGATAGTTGTGTGAATCCGGTCCAAGTTTTCCAAGAAAAAGAAGTTTATTAAGGAAAATTGATACTTCCCCCGAAGAACTAAGTGTTGCCAAATAGGCGTTCCCACAGACATATTAATGTTATTACTTCCGTAATGAGCATGGACAAACGCACCAATACTGTTGACAATGAAACACAACAAAACACGTGCGTTTGTCATTGATCATCATTTGATGTGCTCTTTTTGCAGCGTTATATGTGCAATTGATTATTATGGGTATCCTAAATAAGAATACCTGGTGCAATTCTATAGAATAAGCAAAGATATATGTATATCACTTCATATTCAAGTGAGTATAATTTCGCTATGACCCGCGAAAAAACAGTTTCGTTGAAGTCGTGATAACGCTATAGCGGTCGCCTCAGGTTCGAAAGACCAGGAGTTCACGCCAAGCTATAGCCGTTACGAGTGTTCCGTTGTGCAAGGCATTTAAATTCCACATTGCCTCTTCTCTCTCCCTCGTGGCGATGGATTCCAGCAGGAATGCGGTCCCGAAATCGTTTAATCTAATGCTGTAAAAACTTCTTTGCAATGGCACAAAACTAAACTAAAGAACAAAAGGCGAATTCAGTATTCAGTATACAGTAAACTGTCGCTAAATTATAATCCAGAGAACTTGTATCCACGCGTGCTATAGGTTTCCAGTTCACATTCGTAATGGACGCGGACGAGGCGTCGTTGATTGGTCGGTCGGTTCCCATACAGCTGTGGGCAGCGGAGCAGTGATGGCTGTGACCATTTTAAAGAGCGCATATATCCAAACGAGCTACTTCACAAGACTCTTCACCCTTCCAATAGATGTACGAGTAGCTGCCTACTCCAGTTGTCAATGTTTACACCAACACCACAATCTATTTCAAGATCTTCGCCATATAAGATATCTGTTTACACATCAACACAAGAACACGACAACCGACGGTGCCTAGGCGAAAATAATGGTGGAATTTCAGCAACCCATGCCGCCCCCCCCCATCGGAGATGATAAACACATGCAATCATCATCAAACCGGTGCCATTCAAATCTGATTTATTCACAAAGCTATAGTGCTATAGGGTAGGCGTGTGATTTATTTCGTTTAATATTTCTTCCTTATGCCAGGAATAGTTATATTCACCTACAGGCATTCGCAATTATCCGTGTGCTGTAAATCGTATAGAAACGCAAAGTTTTCCAAATTATCCGTTGATTTAATTAAGGAGTTATAAATCTCTTTTTAATTATTCATTATAACCGTGTGCTAGGACTTAAGATGATAACGAGCACAGAGAAAATATGAAGCACCTGCAGGAAAAATAAACCGGAACAACATTGGCAATGCTGAACGGAAATACTGACCTAATGGCATTTCTGTGCATGTATACACAGGGACTTGAGATTGTACCCATAAGGCACCAAACAACCATGATTTAGACACCCAAAGCCCTGAAGCACATATGGTACCACCTAAATATGATCACAACAGGAATGTAATGCATACCACACCACACCCAACAGTCCAAACATGAAAATGCTAGCTTAATAACACCGTGTGTCAGCCAAACAACCGGGCGTGTTAGTCAAAGGCAGCTAAATGCACACCACACCACACCACACTCAACACGCCAAACATGAAAATCGCCTAGTAATAACAGATTATGCCAGGGGACTTCCGTGGCCGAATAGCTACGGTCGTTGACTTCAAATCACTTGACCTCTGCTGTATGTTCGAATTCCACTGTGGGTGTCGAATTCGTTCATGTGAGGAAGTTTTCCAATGGCTCGCGGACGGTCGGTGATTCTTCTCTGGGTGCCCGTCTGTGCACGAAATACTACTCACAGGGCACAATGGGGTCTCCTCGTCGAATAAGGAGTACAATAGCAAGCCTGAACAATTTACTGAAATACTGAGAAAATGATGCTCGGGTAAATAGTATGTTTGAACAATTTGTAGAAATACTGGCATAACCATGCTCAAGTAAATTACAAGTTTGAACAATTTACGGACATAATGACATAATATAATGATGCTGGAGTAAATTGCAAGTTTGAGCAATGTTCAATTAATGAAAGGGTAAATACTAACAAGTATGATGCATCTACAGAAAGAACGAGAGAGGAAAACATAAACATCAGGAACGAACAATATATAACAGGAAGAGAGAAGGATATTATTGTAAATATCAATAATTAGCACGAAAAACGGCTCAATAAAGAGATAGAGCAACACACTACTAAACAAGATGGTGGAGACAAAACTAACCATTGAAATACGCACATGCATGTTCTAGCTTTAACCCTTAACCTGCTAATAACGACTAAGTAAACAGCATAGAGCCAGATCTAACGACACAGAACATAACACAGAACGTGCCATCTGCTCAGGATCTATGCTGTTTGCTATTGGGATAGTGGAGCTAAAACACTTGGCTGAATAGCAAACGGAATTACGCCGTGGCTGATCTGGATCTATGTTGTTTGCGCATTCCTTCTAATTTATTCAGCAGGTTAATGGTTATATATCCATTACTATTAGCTGGTGGGTTGTGTAATGCAGACCTGTATCATGTTTCTGTATCTGTTATTGAGACTTTAAGCGCACGCGGTATGAATACTCCTCTGCACGAGGAAAATGTAAAGCATCTACATAGGAATATTTACACATATAACACCATAACCGTGCTGCAATGGATACGGGGTCCACATCGCAACTGAGCGGTTGTGAGTTCGAACATCACCCGAACCACGATAGTGTTGTCCTTAAGAAATACACTAAACTCATCAATGCGTCTGCTCTCTCAAACATAACGATGGAATCCATCAATTTAATGAGGTATTGAAAGAGATTAAACAAATGTTATAAGAAATTGTTTCGCTATCTAGCTAAACGAGTTGTGTATAAACTATGCAACACTGATACAGAAAACAGATTGCGGTTAGCTATACAACTAATAATGAAAATGTTTTTCATCCTCAATTCCAGTCACACATGATTAACAGCTAGCGCTGAAGCATGTACCACTATGTATCTTACTATATCATTGCACCGTTGGTAGCCGTGATTGAACTTCCTGTATGCGATATCTATTATTACAATAAGAGACATCTGTAATGTTCTATTACCTCCCTTGGCAGATAAAGTCTGATTTATCCCAAAATATGAACAGGTCCTTTTAGTTAGAATCCTTTGTTTTTACTGTTATTCCCTAACAAGATGTTGCGGTATGATAAATGTGATTTTATCAAAATCGTGTTAATTAACTGATAACATTCTTTTACAAATAAATACCCATTGTACATACTGTATGAGATCTGTTAATATATAGTAATTTAATACTCATAAGAAGCGATAGTGGAATACAATTGCTAGCATGTTTTGTAAAGGAAACAACGATAAAAACAGAGGAAAACACTTAATAGTACCTATCTACTTTTAGGGAGTATTCAGAGGAAGTATCTGACCGATGTCTTTCATTAGTTTATACAAATTTATTTTAGCTCGATTGCGAAACAAGTTATTTCAACTTATATAAATCACTCTCGAGACCTCATTCCTGATGGAATCCATCGCCACGAGGGAGAGAGAAGCGGCAACGTGGAATTTAAATGCCTTGCCTAAGGGCACAATCGTAACGGCTCCAGTGGGGCTCGAACTCCGGACCTCTCGCACCTGATGTCTTTCATTGAATGTTTAAGATGATTTCCCACTGATCTCAAAGCACAGTAAGTGGAAGTCGTGATAGCGCAGTGGATGCGCGTTCGCTTCAGGTGCGAAAGGTCCGGAGTTCAAGCCCAGATTGAGCCGTTACGTGCCCTTAGGCTAGGCATTTAAATTCCACGTTGGCTCTTCTTTCTCCCTCGTGGCGATGGATGCCATCAGGAATGAGGTCTCGAGAGTGATTACTATAAGTTTTAGGAACTTGTTTTGCAATGGAACTAAAATAAATGTGTATACACTAAAGCACAGTAATTCAATCAAGCGTTGTTCTGTTCTGTTCTGTTGGCAGTTTATTATCTAACACTAGTTACAACTTCTTGCAATGATGCGATTCTGAGTGGGTGAAGATGACTACACACCGATCGTAAAACACAATAATTACATTTAACGTTGCTAATGCTGTACTGTTATGTTATGTTGTAAATCTATTATCTAACAATTATTACAACTTATTGCACTTGTCGCCATTCTAATTGGCTGATTCAGCACACTCATGTGATCGTCGTTCATAAACCGATGAACCGCAACATTATTCTAGTCTCTAAGTGTCCAAGACTCTTTGGTCGAGTGCTTACGGTCGCTGACTTGTATACCACTGTAACCTATCACAACTTATGGTCACGGGTTCGAATCCCGCTCAGACATGTCTCTTTATATGAAAACGTTGGTACTTTCTTACGGAGGTTCGTACTGGTACTGGTAGTAGTAGTACTGGTTAACCGCTGGAGCCTGCTCACAAAAGGTAAACTGCCAGTCGCTCATATGGGCAACCGGTATAGCGAAAATAAATAAACTTTAAAAAAACAAAGGCGATTAGGAATGCAACACTGCCCATAACTATAGTGCGTTCCAACAGTATAGGAACGTGTACAGCGTAAATGTTTCTAAACGGTATGCGCATGCAGATGAATCAACAGTATAGGAACGTGAAACAGCGTACATGTTTCTAAACGGTATGCGCTTGCTAACGAATCAACAGTATAGGAACGTGTACAGCGTAAATGTTTCTAAACGGTATGCGCGTGCTGACGAATCAACAGTATAGGAACGTGTACAGCGTAAATGTTTCTAAACAGTATGCGCGTGCTAACGAATCAACAGTATAGGAACGTGTACAGCGTAAATGTTTCTAAACGGTATGCGCGTGCTAACGAATCAACAGTATAGGAACGTGTACAGCGTAAATGTTTCTAAACGGTATGCGCGTGCTGACGAATCAACAGTATAGGAACGTGTACAGCGTAAATGTTTCTAAACGGTATGCGCGTGCTAACGAATCAACAGTATAGGAACGTGTACAGCGTAAATGTTTCTAAACGGTATGCGCGTGCTAACGAATCAACAGTATAGGAACGTGTACAGCGTAAATGTTTCTAAACGGTATGCGCGTGCTAACGAATCAACAGTATAGGAATGTGTACAGCGTAAATGTTTCTAAACGGTATGCGCGTGCTAACGAATCAACAGTATAGGAACGTGCACAGCGTAAATGTTTATAAACGGTATGCGCGTGCTAACGAATCAACAGTATAGGAATGTGTACAGCGTAAATGTTTCTAAACGGTATGCGCGTGCTAACGAATCAACAGTATAGGAACGTGTACAGCGTAAACGTTTCTAAACGGTATGCGCGTGCTAACGAACCAACAGTATAGGAACGTGCACAGCGTAAATGTTTCTAAACGGTATGCGCGTGCTAACGAATCAACAGTATAGGAACGTGTACAGCGTAAATGTTTCTAAACGGTATGCGCATGCAGACGAATCAACAGTATAGGAACATGTACAGCGTAAATGTTTCTAAACAGTATGCGCGTGCTGACGAATCAACAGTATAGGAACGTGTACAGCGTAAATGTTTCTAAACGGTATGCGCGTGCTGACGAATCAACAGTATAGGAACGTGTACAGCGTAAATGTTTCTAAACGGTATGCGCGTGCTAACGTATCAACAGTATAGGAACGTGTACGGCGTAAATGTTTCTAAACGGTATGCGCGTGCTGACGAATCAACAGTATAGGAACGTGTACATCGTAACTGTTTCTAAACGGTATGCGCGTGCTGACGAATCAACAGTATAGGAACGTGTACAGCGTACATTTTTCTACACGGTATGCACGTGCTAACGAATTAACAGTATAGGAACGTGTACAGCGTAAATGTTTCTAAACGATATGCGTGTGTATGCTGACGAATCAACCGTATAGGAACGTGTACAGCGTAAATGTTTCTAAACGGTATGCGCGTGCTAACGAATCAACAGTATAGGAACGTGTACGGCGTAAATGTTTCTAAACGGTATGCGCGTGCTAACGAATCAACAGTATAGGAACGTGTACGGCGTAAATGTTACTAAACGGTATGCGCGTGCTAACGAATCAACAGTATAGGAACGTGTACAGCGTAAATGTTTCTAAACGGTATGCGCGTGCTGACGAATCAACAATATAGGAACGTGTACAGCGTACATTTTTCTACACGGTATGCGCGTGCTAACGAATCAACAGTATAGGAACGTGTACGGCGTAAATGTTACTAAACGGTATGCGCGTGCTAACGAATCAACAGTATAGGAACGTGTACAGCGTAAATGTTTCTAAACGATATGCGTGTGTATGCTGACGAATCAACAGTATAGGAGCGTGTACAGCGTAAATGTTTCTAAACGGTATGCGCGTGCTGACGAATCAACAGTATAGGAACGTGTACAGCGTAAATGTTTCTAAACGGTATGCGCGTGCTAACGAATCAACAGTATAGGAACGTGTACAGCGTAAATGTTTCTAAACGATATGCGTGTGTATGCTGACGAATCAACAGTATAGGAACGTGTACAGCGTAAATGTTTCTAAACGGTATGCGCGTGCTAACGAATCAACAGTATAGGAACGTGTACGGCGTAAATGTTTCTAAACGGTATGCGCGTGCTAACGAATCAACAGTATAGGAACGTGTACGGCGTAAATGTTTCTAAACGGTATGCGCGTGCTAACGAATCAACAGTATAGGAACGTGTACAGCGTAAATGTTTCTAAACGGTATGCGCGTGCTAACGAATCAACAGTATAGGAACGTGTACAGCGTAAATGTTTCTAAACGGTATGCGCGTGTAACGAATCAACAGTATAGGAACGTGTACAGCGTAAATGTTTCTAAACGGTATGCGCGTGCTAACGAATCAACAGTATAGGAACGTGTACAGCGTAAATGTTTCTAAACGGTATGCGCATGCAGACGAATCAACAGTATAGGAACGTGTACAGCGTAAATGTTTCTAAACGGTATGCGCGTGCTGACGAATCAACAGTATAGGAACGTGTACAGCGTAAATGTTTCTAAACGGTATGCGCGTGCTGACGAATCAACAGTATAGGAACGTGTACTGCGTACATTTTTCTACACGGTATGCACGTGCTAACGAATTAACAGTATAGGAACGTGTACAGCGTAAATGTTTCTAAACGATATGCGTGTGTATGCTGACGAATCAACAGTATAGGAACGTGTACAGCGTAAATGTTTCTAAACGATATGCGTGTGTATGCTGACGAATCAACAGTATAGGAACGTGTACAGCGTAAATGTTTCTAAACGGTATGCGCGTGCTAACGAATCAACAGTATAGGAACGTGTACGGCGTAAATGTTTCTAAACGGTATGCGCGTGCTAACGAATCAACAGTATAGGAACGTGTACGGCGTAAATGTTACTAAACGGTATGCGCGTGCTAACGAATCAACAGTATAGGAACGTGTACAGCGTAAATGTTTCTAAACGGTATGCGCGTGCTAACGAATCAACAGTATAGGAACGTGTACAGCGTAAATGTTTCTAAACGGTATGCGCGTGCTGACGAATCAACAGTATAGGAACGTGTACAGCGTAAATGTTTCTAAACGGTATGCGCGTGCTGACGAATCAACAGTATAGGAACGTGTACAGCGTAAATGTTTCTAAACGGTATGCGCGTGCTAAAGAATCAACAGTATAGGAACGTGTACATCGTAACTGTTTCTAAACGGTATGCGCGTGCTGACGAATCAACAGTATAGGAACGTGTACAGCGTACATTTTTCTACACGGTATGCACGTGCTAACGAATTAACAGTATAGGAACGTGTACAGCGTAAATGTTTCTAAACGATATGCGTGTGTATGCTGACGAATCAACAGTATAGGAACGTGTACAGCGTAAATGTTTCTAAACGGTATGCGCGTGCTAACGAATCAACAGTATAGGAACGTGTACGGCGTAAATGTTTCTAAACGGTATGCGCGTGCTAACGAATCAACAGTATAGGAACGTGTACGGCGTAAATGTTTCTAAACGGTATGCGCGTGCTAACGAATCAACAGTATAGGAACGTGTACAGCGTAAATGTTTCTAAACGATATGCGTGTGTATGCTAACGAATCAACAGTATAGGAACGTGTACAGCGTAAATGTTTCTAAACGGTATGCGCGTGCTAACGAATCAACAGTATATGAACGTGTACAGCGTAAATGTTTCTAAACGGTATGCGCGTGCTAACGAATCAACAGTATAGGAACGTGTACAGCGTAAATGTTTCTAAACGGTATGCGCGTGCTAACGAATCAACAGTATAGGAACGTGTACGGCGTAAATGTTTCTAAACGGTATGCGCGTGCTAACGAATCAACAGTATAGGAACGTGTACGGCGTAAATGTTACTAAACGGTATGCGCGTGCTAACGAATCAACAGTATAGGAACGTGTACAGCGTAAATGTTTCTAAACGGTATGCGCGTGCTAACGAATCAACAGTATAGGAACGTGTACAGCGTAAATGTTTCTAAACGGTATGCGCGTGCTGACGAATCAACAGTATAGGAACGTGTACAGCGTAAATGTTTCTAAACGGTATGCGCGTGCTGACGAATCAACAGTATAGGAACGTGTACAGCGTAAATGTTTCTAAACGGTATGCGCGTGCTAAAGAATCAACAGTATAGGAACGTGTACATCGTAACTGTTTCTAAACGGTATGCGCGTGCTGACGAATCAACAGTATAGGAACGTGTACAGCGTACATTTTTCTACACGGTATGCACGTGCTAACGAATTAACAGTATAGGAACGTGTACAGCGTAAATGTTTCTAAACGATATGCGTGTGTATGCTGACGAATCAACAGTATAGGAACGTGTACAGCGTAAATGTTTCTAAACGGTATGCGCGTGCTAACGAATCAACAGTATAGGAACGTGTACGGCGTAAATGTTTCTAAACGGTATGCGCGTGCTAACGAATCAACAGTATAGGAACGTGTACGGCGTAAATGTTTCTAAACGGTATGCGCGTGCTAACGAATCAACAGTATAGGAACGTGTACAGCGTAAATGTTTCTAAACGATATGCGTGTGTATGCTAACGAATCAACAGTATAGGAACGTGTACAGCGTAAATGTTTCTAAACGGTATGCGCGTGCTAACGAATCAACAGTATATGAACGTGTACAGCGTAAATGTTTCTAAACGGTATGCGCGTGCTAACGAATCAACAGTATAGGAACGTGTACAGCGTAAATGTTTCTAAACGGTATGCGCGTGCTAACGAATCAACAGTATAGGAACGTGTACAGCGTAAATGTTTCTAAACGGTATGCGCGTGCTAACTAATCAACAGTATAGGAACGTGTACATCGTAAATGTTTCTAAACGGTATGCGCGTGCTAACGAATCAACAGTATAGGAACGTGTACAGCGTAAATGTTTCTAAACGGTATGCGCGTGCTAACGAATCAACAGTATAGGAACGTGTACAGCGTAAATGTTTCTAAACGGTATGCGCGTGCTAACAAATCAACAGTATAGGAACGTGTACAGCGTAAATGTTTCTAAACGGTATGCGCGTGCTAACGAATCAACAGTATAGGAACGTGTACATCGTAAATGTTTCTAAACGGTATGCGCGTACTAACGAATCAACAGTATAGGAACGTGTACAGCGTAAATGTTTCTAAATGGTATGCGCGTGCTAACGAATCAACAGTATAGGAACGTGTACAGCGTAAATGTTTCTAAACGGTATGCGCGTGCTAACGAATCAACAGTATAGGAACGTGTACAGCGTAAATGTTTCTAAACGGTATGCGCGTGCTAACGAATCAACAGTATAGGAACGTGTACATCGTAAATGTTTCTAAACGGTATGCGCGTGCTAACGAATCAACAGTATAGGAACGTGTACATCGTAAATGTTTCTAAACGATATGCGTGTGTATGCTGACGAATCAACAGTATAGGAACGTGTACAGCGTAAATGTTTCAAAACGATATGCGTGTGTATGCTGACGAATCAACAGTATAGGAACGTGTACAGCGTAAATGTTTCTAAACGGTAAGCGCGTGCTAACGAATCAACAAGTATAGGAACGTGTACAGCGTAAATGTTTCTAAACGGTATGCGCGTGCTAACGAATCAACAGTATAGGAACGTGTACAGCGTAAATGTTTCTAAACGGTATGCGCATGCAGACGAATCAACAGTATAGGAACGTGTACAGCGTAAATGTTTCTAAACGGATGCGCATGCAGACGAATCAACAGTATAGGAACGTGTACAGCGTAAATGTTTCTAAACTGTATGCACATGCTGACGAATCAACATATGTTTTGTAATTTTCAAACTTTTAATTGTTCTTATAACAATGAGAAACATTAGTTAGTCAGTTGAATACTACAAAACGTAGATTGATCCTACTAAACATAGATTTGTCCTACAAAACGTAGATTCGTCCTACTAAACGTAGATTGGTTGGTCCTACTAAACAAACCACAAAACTAGATTGGTCCTACAAAACGTAGATTGGTCCTACAAAACGTAGATTGGTCATACAAAACGTAGATTGGTCATACAAAACGTAGATTGGTCCTACAAAACATAGATTGGTCCTACAAAACGTAGATTGGTCCTACAAAACGTAGATTGGTCATACAAAACGTAGATTGATCCTCTTAATTGATTTCCTCTGTTTTTATCGTTGTTACCTGTGCACAACATGCTATCCAGTTGCATCCCCATTGTTTCATCTTATGATTATTACATTATTAAATCTCGATAAATATCATACAGCCTATCCATTGGATCCTTAACTGTAAACATGTATTATCAATTAATTAGCATGACTTTCATACAATCACATTTATCCTACCGCAACATCCGGTTGTAAAGTCAGGGTCTCGAATAAAATCAAATATGAAATAATTTATTTATAGAGAGTGACTCAATTAATCATCGGACAAACATTCGATCGAATCATTTAAAAATAACACATATACATATATTCTTCAACCTATTTGTTTATTTGTTGTTTCTTGTGGTACAGTGTTCGGAAAAGAACCAGACGGGACACTGACATTGGGCTCTGTCTGTATCATTGCACTATCCTCCAAATTCTAAAATGCATATTCTCTGCAGGAGGTGTTGATGTTATGGGCAACCGGTATCGACGATAAATAAATGCAAAACACACACCATATATTTCGTGATACCGGCTACATTATTATGCTGATAATGAAGATGACGGTGGTCATGATGATGATGATGATGATGATGATGGTGATGATGATGGTGATGATGATGATGATGATGATGATGATGATGATGATGATGATGATGATGATGATGATGATGATGATGATGATGATGGTGATGATGATGATGATGATGATGATGATGTGATATATCGGCGAGCATCCACATATTCATCACATTGTATTCGACTAGAGACTGGCTAAGGATGCCGTCTACAATAATCAGAACAGTGTTTTCAACGAAACCCAAAACCACGTGTTTAATAAATCACGGATTTATTGCCCATAGTGGCTCTTGTTTATATTACAGAACACTATATACCTAACAAGTTAACAATTGTTAGTATACAATTAAACAGACAGTGCGGACTCCGGCTTAATATTATTCCAGCATTTCATCTTGAAATACAAGAGGCATATTCTGTCTGCAATAAAACAGCTGCTAGCTTTCAAAGCATTTACACATCTTGTATGTAAAGGTAGCGATTATATAGTTTATTCCCGTAGGATTCCTATGTATACATTATATACACAGGTTTATCCATTAATGAAATTAATGTGCATGCATATGTGAATACTAGTATAAAAACTGTTTCCGACAGAAGAAGACGTACTCTATCGCATAAACTCATTTAACTCAAAACGGTATGAAGATAAGAATATTGTTTATAAATAATCGCTGGCTTTTCTATTACCTCCCTTGGAAGAAAATGTCCGATTCATCCCAAAATGTACATCGGTCTCTTCAGTTGGAATCCTCTGTTTTTATTGTTATTCCTTAACCAGATGCATCCAGATGCAACCAGATGCTACGGTGTGATACTTCTGATTTTAACCCTTTCCCTCATAGAAGCATCTCTTGACGCCATTACCAATACGACATACATTGACAATGTAGTAGCCAAACCAATGTTCATAACAAAGGCCAGAATCGCATGTAGTCCCAATAATAGCTATGTAGATATGGCGACTACTTATCAAATGCATGATAGCTAAATGGCTGTCGTTTGTATGGAGATATAATAGTATATTAACATAAAACTCTATGATGCAAAGGATTAACTAAATCATGATAATTAATTGATAATTATTTACACACAAGTACCCATTGTACATACTCTTGAATATATGTCGATATGTAGTAATTTAATAACCATCAGATGAGAAAGTGGAATTTAGAATTGCTAGTATATTGTGTAAAGCAAACAACGATGAAAACAGAGGAAACCGCTTAATAGGACCTACATATATTTAAGGAGTATTCAGGGGCAGTAACTGACCGATCTCTCTCTCTCTCATTAGCTTACTATAAATGAAACTCGTACGTCACTAAGATTCAGACGCAGGTTCGCTACCCCGTCTGACCCTAATACAATTAACAGTATTTCAGATGGGACGTTAAACCGAGGTCTCGTGTCGGTACTTTACACCGTGCACGTAAAAGACTCTGGAATGGGCCTCGGTCTGTATCATTGCACTATCCTTCAAAATCTAAAATGACTAATCTCTTCAGGAGGCGTCGCTCATATGGGCAACCGGTATCGACGATAAATAAACGTAAAACACACACACTAAGATACAACCGTAGTATTATGATGAGCATGCTTTTGTTTCTCGGATATTTGTTCTACTTCTACTGTCAATCAAATCATGTCCTGGTCATTATTGGGAGGCCAGTCTGTTGTGGCGGAGAGTAGACGACCCGCATTTCCTGGGTAAGAACCCGTACTCAACCCTCCAACCTCCGTAAAACGAATGGCAACTGTGTGTGTTTTACGTTTATTTATCATCTTCGGCGATAACACAGTCCAATAAATAGCTTACATATTGGATCGTTTTCGGCTTATATCCTATACTTATTTTAGAGTTGGGGTGAGGGTTTAGTAGCAACAGCAGCTTCTGTCACATGGCGACTCTCCGGCTATTATACCAACCCGCCATTGTTTTAATTAAGATTAGGTTATTATTAAAAAGTGTATACGGATTGGAGTTCTGGGGCATAGGAATAAACCACGCAGGTCGTAAGTTTGAGATTGGTGAGTCCCGGGTTCAATACTCTGACAGGATACGCACGTAGTGATGCCTTGATAAATACACCTCACATGGATGAGTCCCGGGTTCGATACTCTGTCAGGGTACGCACGTAGCGATACCATGATAAATACACCTCACATGGATGAGTCCCGGGTTCGATACTCAGTTACGATACGCACGTATACTAGCGCCTTGATAAAAATCTACCACACACATTTATTTAATACGGGTTAATCGCTTAGATCGGCTAAGCCTATGTATGTAAGCATGCATTGCCCACCCCCACCCCTAGAGGTTTGGCATTAATGGAAAATAAATAAATAAAATACATAATTTCTATTCCCTAAACGGACGGATTTGAATTAGGCTATTATGTTAATAATCCCTTAAAAACAAATCTAATTTCCAGACTCCTCGTGAGCAACATAATTCGTGACAAAAGTCGTGATAGTGCAGTGGATGCACGCTCGCTTCAGGTGCGAAAGGTCCGGAGTTCGAGCCCCGCTGGAGCCGTTACGATTGTGCCCTTAGGCAAGGCATTTAAATTCCACGTTGCCTCTTCTCTCTCCCTCGTGGCGATGGATTCCATCAGGAATGAGGTCTCGAGAGTGATTAATATAAATTGAAATAACTTATTTCGCAATCGAGATAAAATAAATTTGTATAAACTAAACATAATTCGACAAACTCGAACAATACTTATCTACAGTTTCTTTGTTTAAGTGTTTATTTATCGTCACCCCCGCAACTTCAGAAGTAGGTTTTGGTCATATTATTTAGAGGATAGTGCAAGATACAGAACACGCTCCAATTCCAGAATCATCTCTGGTTCTTTCATATGCACACGGGACCTCTGTTTATAGTCACATCCCTGGCTTTGTTGTCATATTTGATGCGTGGAAGTCGTGATAAAGCAATATAAGTAACGAGTTCGCTTCAGGTGCGAAAAGCCAGGAGTTCGCGCCCATCTGTAGACGTTACGATTGTGTGCTTAGGCAAGGCATTTGTGTGTGTGTCTTACGTTTATTTATCGTCGCTACCGGTTGCCCATATGAGCGACGCCTCCTGAAGAGATTAGTCATTTTAGATTTTGGAGAATAGTGCAATGATACAGATAGAGACCCATTCCAGAGTCTCCTCTGGTTCTTTTACGTGCACGGTGTAAAGCACTGACACGAGACCTCGGTGTAAAGTCCAATCTGAAAGACTGTTAATTTTATTAGGGTCAGACGGGGGATCGAACCTGCGATCCCTGCATTGCCACCAGTCCAGCGTGTTACCACTGGACAACAGATCCATCTGCAAGGCATTACAATTCCAAATTGCCTCTTCTCTCTCCCTCATGGCGATGGATTCCACCAATAACGAGGTCTCGAGAGCGATTACACTAACGTTGTAAAAACTAATATAAAGTTGTAGAAACTAATGCTGTTTGATGTGTTGAACATATATATATTCTATTCTATCAAACTTATTCTGAAACGTTGAAAAGGGACTGCTTCCGGGGGGATTATGGGTGTTATATATATAGTCGTGATAGCGCTGTGGATGCGCGTTCGCTTCAGGTGCGAAAGGTCCGGAGTTCGAGCCCCACTGGTACCGTTACGATTGTGCCCTTAGGCAAGGCATTTAAATTCCACGTTGCCTCTTCTATCCCCCACGTGGCGATGGATTCAATAAGGAATGAGGTCTCGAAAGTGATTAATATAAGTTGCAAGAACTTGTTTCGCAATCAATATAAAATAAATGTGTATATATATATTGCACATTAAAATGTATATGATGATCCCAATGCATTATGATTGTGTATGTCGGTGTTTCGTGTAATTAGTATAAAGTATGTTCATGTCTACTTCCCCCCCCCCCAACACTATATACAAACAGCTCATTTGTTTAAATATAGAACAATCATTTGAAATAATGTGTATGCGCATAATGTATTGAAATCCAAGATGGTCGCCATGAAGATGTCGGGAACATTTGACAGAGGCATTTTTTAAATATTTTATTTGCTATTTAGAGTGATGTACGCCTAGTTGCCAAGAATCTAGCAAAACGATACACACATATACATAAAGCCCATGTACGAATAGTGTTTGTTTCGTAATCCAGGGATCGCAGGTTCGATCCCCCGTCTGACCCTAATAAAATTAACAGTCTTTCAGATTTGACTTTACACCGAGGTCTCGTGTCGGTGCTTTACACCGTGCACGTAAAAGAACCAGAGGAGACTCTGGAATGGGTCTCAGTCTGTATCATTGCACTATCCTCCAAAATCTAAAATTACTAATCTCTTCAGGAGGCGTCGCTCATATGGGCAACCGGTAGCGACGATAAATAAACGTAAAACACACAGTGGTTGTTTCGTTTGAAGTAGCTAACTGAATGACATCCTGTTATAGCATTCAATCCCAGCATAGACTCGCACACGGACTGTGCATACTGTTCCAGAAGATGCCACTGCATGGGATTCGCACCCTCAAGTATTTGTATCCCCGCCAAGTAGAATACGTGCAGTATGTACAGTCTCCCCCAGATTCGAATCCAATTCACCGATACACTCGTCTTCTTTAACATTTACAGACATAAAACAACAAATGCTTCTCTTTTATTAACTAATCGGCAACAATTTGCACCAATTGAATCTCCTAGTGCAAATAATAACAACAGCAAAGACAGGAATGTGCGTACAGCACTTTTAGTACATGTTCTAATAAAATTTCTGGCATAAAAAACAGGGCACTAGCATATATAATATTATATATAGTATAATTTCATCTTACATACGGATCTGTAGTCCAGTGGTAACATGCTGGACGGGTAATCCAAGGAATCGCAGGTGCGATCCCCAGTCTGACCCTAATAAAATTAACAGTCTTTCAGATGGGACGTTAAACCGAGGTCTCGTGTCGATGCTTTACACCGTGCACGTAAAAGAACCAGTGGAGACCCTGGAATGGGTCTCTGTCTGTATCATTGCACTATCCTCCAAATATCTAAAATGACTAATCTCTTCAGGAGGTCGTCGCTCATATGGGCAACCGGTTGCGACGATAAATAGACGCAAAACACACACATTTCGTCTTTCTGAACAGAGATATCATTGGGCCGGTTTCACAACTTTCCGTGGATTTCTAGAAGTTAATGTAGACAACAATGTAATTCTGGAGGGATTGCTTGTTGTTTCTGACTTTTGTGGAATATTGATGTTTGGTTAGGTAAATGTCTGCATTCTCTATCGATATTGATATAGCACGAACTTAGGTGCGTAAATAATCGTATGAAATGAAAAACACACATAGTTTATAGTGTATTGAAGTAAAATATATAAACCTTGCATACTGTAATAGAAGTTTTACGATTGTGTTTATTTATATTACCGCCTAGCATGAGTTTGTGCTTAGGGTATATTGAATAATTACCGGCAGCAACGTGTATGGTAAATGAACACTGCGTGACATTTGCAATTTATATCGTGCATCATTAAGCACTTACTGTGATAATTAATATAAACGAGATAGCCTTACTCCCCCAACCAACACACACATATATATATGACATGCTTAAACTATATTGGACATAGCTATATCTTTAAGTCATATTCCTTTCCAAAAATGAAAATGCAGTGTATGTGAGGGTAATCGCCTGTTAGTTTAAACTTTATTTATTTACAACGATTGCAAAGCAAGTTTTAACAACTTATATTAATCACTCTCGTTGGCGTGGATGAAAGCGTATATTATGTGGTCAATCCTGTGGGAGGAAACCGGAGTACCCGGAGAAAACCCACCTGTCCGATATTGCGACCACCGTACCATCTCAAATACTTCCCGGCCCGAGGATCGAACCCGGGTTGCATTGTTGAGAAGGGAGCGCGCTAACCACTGCGCTAATCGGACAGCCAATAATCGCGTGTTATGGCAGCTATTATAATAACACATGTTAAAAGTGATGTACGTATTTCATTGCTAGTATGAGTTGTTGCGGAACAACGAGTTACGAACAAATCAACGACAAGCCTATACTCGAAACAATGGCGCCGGTAAAGTGTAGTCGTGATAGCGCAGTGGTAGAGCGTTCGCTCCAGATGCGAACTACCCGAAGTTCGCGCCCAACTGCATATATATTACGATTGTGTCCTTAGGCAAGGCACTTAAATTCCACACTATCTCTTCTCCCTCACGACGATGCGGTCTCGAGAGCGATTAATATAACGGTTGTAAAAACTTGTTTCGCAATAGTTCTAATATAAATTCGTATAATCTAAGCTCCGATAGTGTGATCAGCAAGCAGCGAGTTAGGCATATGACAGGTTTACTATGATACCAACTGTGACTATAAGTAGGGAGATACTGTTTACGTTCGTCACATTGCTCAAATAGTGCTGCTGTGAACCAAGTCGAAATTACACTGTGCAGATGAAGCTATTGGACAAGTGATATTTGGTTTGGGGGCATATAGTCGCATATATATGGCGCATCTGGAGCTGTTATTTGGTGGAGGAAGACCCCGGGATCCCCTCCGACCCCGGGATCCCTTCCGAGTAGTATTTAACGAACGGAGAGCAGGGTAGAACCATCGACCATACACAAGCTTCCTCTCATAAAATAATCCAACACCAACCCTCAGCGGCGAATGACAAGTCATTTGAAGCAACGATCTTATCCATTCGGTTACGGAGCCTCCACGCCTTCCTTTGCAAGTAAAGAATATAGCAATGTCTATAGGCATGGGGGTAGTCTATCAGAATACCTGCTTACCGATTACCTGATTACCGAGTAGTAACCGGTCCAATATTTAAGTCTAATACAAGCATTCCATCCATAATAAATTGTGACAGATTCCCGACGACCAAATTGCATAGGCTATTTCGTTTGTCCCAGTCTGAGGAAATCCAGACGCGCGCATTCTTCCCCAATAAATCAAGTGCAAACAATCCCCGATTGCACCGATCTGGGATTGAACTAATTCTGACAAGTGCTGCGTCTATATTATGTATTTAATAAAGGAGTGAAAATAACGGTAACACCGGATGAATGCACAAAACAGTAGACGATATTTATTCAAGTGGCATTCCATTTAATCAGAATGTCGAAGGTTAACTCAATCTTCTATGGTAAACAACCATTCTGTTTAATAGCGCCATGCACGTGCTATGTATCTATAAGTATAACATAAACCACACAGAATCGCGCTCAGTCGCAAATATTTGCAAACAATTGTCAAAGATTCAAAGTTTATTTGTTTAAATCCAGAAGGTCTCAGACCCATGTGGCATACATCTACATGTATATAAACAAATATGGCGACAGCAATTCACTATGTCAATATATCTAATTAATTATGTAACACTAAAGCAACTATTTAAATGTGATAATATAGAAAACGAATGCTGAATGCTTTAATTCAAGTTTCAAGTTTATTGGCATTACCAACAATACATTGCCGTTGGCCATTTACATAAGTATAAACTATGGCAAAGACATGCACACGTACATAAATACATACATACACATGTTAAGAAACAGTGATATTGTCTATGGTGTTTTTTCTTAGAAACATAGATTCCATTATATACTTAGATAGTTTTAACAATTCTATTTTATTCTTAGAAGACATGATATTATTGAATTTCTGTACACACGGCCAAGATATATTACCAAGGTATTTAGTTCTTAAACTTATGTATCTCGTACAACATAGCAAAAAGTGATACTCCGATTCAACCGACTTTTTGTTACATAATGTTAATAACAAGTAGGAGTTAACGGGGTGCGACACGGGGTTAACGCGGTGCGACACGGGGTTAACGGGGTGCGACACGGGGCTAACGGGGTGCGACACGAGGTTAACGCGGTGCGACACGGGGTTACCGCGGTGCGACACGGGGTTAACGGGGTGCGACACGGGTTAACGCGGTGCGACACTGTCTACTAACCTTGTTCTCACCGTGTGATTACCGTTCTAAACCGTGTAAGCCACCGCACCATTACCGCCGTACATTTTCTCAACCGTACTTGAACCGCAACATCACCTCATGAGCACCTTGTAAAAACCGCGTGGTCACTGTTATACACGCACAACGACCGCTACCGTTACACACCGTGTTGTGACAACCTAGATACCGCGTTGTCATCGTGTTGCTACCGCCATTCACCGTCACAAATCACTAGCCATTTTGTCCGCGGTTCTGCACGACGGCTATGTACGGAGACAACACTGTAGCAACGTGACTGATGTACGGTTGGAAGAACAGCCGTCACATGTTGCGGTTTACGGCGGTGCATGGTGGTTGATAGCGCTCAACCGCCGCCAGATCCGCCATCATTGTTAAGCATTGGGTGCGTGTGATCTCTGTTACTTGTGGGGAAACTAAATCTCTATGTTACTTGGGGGGGGGTAAATGGGTTACACACGTTTGAGGCCTAAAAATGAACAATTAATATTGGGTGTAAATCCAACAGGTAGTACACATGAATACAATAGAAGCACGTATACCTGGTCAAGTGATAATTCATGCATACTTGCAGACATATACGGTGAAACTTACCGGTTCTGTATCCAACCGCTAATAAATAATCCGGACGATAAAACGCTTACCGGTCCGTACAGGGGGATATGACGATAAAACAGCTGCCAGTCCGGTATCCCTGCGTCAACACGTACATGGAGATATGACGATAAAACACTTGCCAGTCCGGTATCCCTACGTCAACACGTACAGGGGGAAATGACGATAAAACACTTGCCAGTCCGGTATCCCTGCGTCAACACGTACAGGGGGGATATGACGATAACACTTGCCAGTCCGGTATCCCTGCGAGAACACATACATGGGGATATGACGATAAAACACTTGCCAGTCCGGTACCCCTGCGTCAACACGTACAGGGGGGATATGACGACAAACACTTGCCAGTCCGGTATCCCTGCGTCAACACGTACAGGGGAATATGACGATAAAACACTTGCCAGTCCAGTATCCCTACGACAACACGTACATGGGGATATGACGATAAAACACTTGCCAGTCCGGTATCCCTACGACAATACATACATGGGGATATGACGATAAAACACTTGCCAGTCCGGTATCCCAGTGTCAACACGTACAGGGGGATATGACGATAAAACACTTGCCAGTCCGGTATCCCTACGACAATACATACATGGGGATATGACGATAAAACACTTGCCAGTCCGGTATCCCTGTGTCAACACGTACAGGGGGATATGACGATAAAACACTTGCCAGTCCGGTATCCCTACGACAACACGTACATGGGGATATGACGATAAAACACTTGCCAGTCCGGTATCCCTGCGTCAACACGTACAGGGGGATATGACGATAAAACACTTGCCAGTCCGATATCACTGCGTCAACACGTACATGGGGAAATGACGATAAAACACTTGCCAGTCCGGTATCCCTGCTTTAACACGTACAGGGGGAAATGACGATAAAACACTTGCCAGTCCGGTATCCATGCGTTAACACGTACATGGGGATATGACGATAAAACACTTGCCAGTCCGGTATCCCGGCGTCAACACGTACATGGGGATATGACGATAACGCACGTGCCAGTCCGGTATCCCTGCGTCAACACGTACAGGGGATATGACGATAAAACACTTGCCAGTCCGATATCACTGCGTCAACACGTACATGGGGAAATGACGATAAAACACTTGCCAGTCCGGTATCCCTGCTTTAACACGTACAGGGGGAAATGACGATAAAACACTTGCCAGTCCGGTATCCATGCGTTAACACGTACAGGGGGATATGACGATAAAACACTTGCCAATCCGGTATTCCTGCGTCAACACGTACATGGGGATATGACGATAACACACTTGCCAGTCCGGTAACCTGCTTTAACACGTACAGGGGGAAATGACGATAAAACACTTGCCAGTCCGGTATCCCTGCGTTAACACGTACAGGGGGATATGACGATAAAACACTTGCCAGTCCGGTGTCCCTGCGTTAACACGTACAGGGGGAAATGACGATAAAACACTTGCCAGTCCGGTATCCCGGCGTCAACACGTACAGGGGGGATATGACGATAAAACACTTGCCAGTCCGGTATCCCTGCTTTAACACGTACAGGGGGAAATGACGATAAAACACTTGCCAGTCCGGTATCCCTGCGTTAACACGTACAGGGGGATATGACGATAAAACACTTGCCAATCCGGTATTCCTGCGTCAACACGTACATGGGGATATGACGATAAAACACTTGCCAGTCCGGTATCCCTGCTTTAACACGTACAGGGGGAAATGACGATAAAACACTTACCAGTCCGGTATCCCTGCGTTAACACGTACAGGGGGATATGACGATAAAACACTTGCCAATCCGGTATTCCTGCGTCAACACGTACATGGGGATATGACGATAAAACACTTGCCAGTCCGGTGTCCCTGCGTTAACACGTACAGGGGGAAATGACGATAAAACACTTGCCAGTCCGGTATCCCGGCGTCAACACGTACAGGGGGGATATGACGATAAAACACTTGCCAGTCCGGTATCCCGGCGTCAAGACGTACAGGGGATATGACGATAAAACACTTGCCAGTCCGGTATCCCTGCGTCAACACGTACAGGGGGGATATGACGATAAAACACTTGCCAGTCCGGTATCCCTGCGTTAACACGTACAGGGGGATATGACGATAAAACACTTGCCAATCCGGTATTCCTGCGTCAACACGTACATGGGGATATGACGATAAAACACTTGCCAGTCCGGTGTCCCTGCGTTAACACGTACAGGGGGAAATGACGATAAAACACTTGCCAGTCCGGTATCCCGGCGTCAACACGTACAGGGGGGATATGACGATAAAACACTTGCCAGTCCGGTATCCCTACGGCAACACGTACAGGGGAATATGATGCCAATACATGTATCGGTCCGGTAACCCAGCGTCAACATGTACAGGGAAGTGAATAATTTTGATAAAACACTTACCGGATCTGTATCCCAACGCCAAGACGTACAGGGAAATGATGATTCTCGGGATGAGATAAACCGACAAGCAGTCTTGAAATATAGTCACTTCATTCGAATATTTCATAATCCTCATGCTTGGCTATGTAATGGCTTGTTTCATGTCTATGTGATTGTTTCACTTTAAACATCATCAGAAGTAAGCTATCGTGCTTAATCGGGTTTCCTTATATTTTCTACCTCACTAGAAGTGTAATCCACTATCACTTATATTCGGAGATAGAAACGTATTAAGATGTAATTTAATAACACCTTAGGTTTAAAACCGTTTCTGGTTAATCCACACTGGATTTGCAGGATTCAATACGGCGGATTTTCTAGATAACTATCTAAAATATGTCCAGATACCGCTCAGGCTGTGTACGTTGATTGAAAAGTTATCCCGGGGGCGGTTCCAATTTCATTACAAGTAGCATAGACATATCTGTCATTGCAGACGTATTCAGGCAGGTGATATCCACCCTTCTGAAATTAACGTGTCAAATAACGCTATTCTTTCACTGTCAAGGAATTCACTCTCGGCTATTATGGGCCACTTTTTTCTGTGTCTTCATGAACTGAAATGCATGACGATGATAAGTTATAAGACTGACAGACGGACGGACCGACGGACGGACAACATACATAGAACTAGATCTAATAGGCTAAAATACAATGAGGCCATACATATGCATAATACAAGATAAGGAACAGTGAAACAACAATCCACATATACAACATACATTGCATCATACAAACAGACAGAGAGCATTGTAATTTGATACCTAAAGACAGTTGATTTTTAAAACATTTCTAGAAATATTACTTTTCTTTTTACATTAATGAAGATAATTTAATGACCTAGTATTACCAATGTGTCTTCAATAATTGCATGTACATACATATACATATGTGGTAACACGCTGGACTGGTAATCCAGGGATGGCAGGTTCGATCCCCCGTCTGACCATAATAAAATTAACAGTCTTTCAGATGGGACGTTAAACCGAGGTCTCGTGTCGGTGCTTTACACCGTGCACGTAAAAGAACCAGAGGAGACTCTGGAATGGGTCTCTGTCTGTATCACTGCATTATCCTCCAAAATCTAAAATGACTAATATCTTCAGGAGGCGTCGCTCATATGGGCAACCGGTAGCGACGATAAATAAACGTAAAACACACACACGCTCACCTGGTCAACTGTTGTCGTAAGAAACATGTTTTTGCTTTACAATTTATTAACACTTTTTAGAATATATCACCATTTCAATCATTACTTAATATCTATTATGATTTAGGTTTTATGAAGACAATAAGTGTCCACAATCTGTTGGAATCAAAACTGTTTATTACACAATACCCCACCCACTGTTCACCGATTCGAAACGATTTAGCCCACTAGCATACAAAAGAGTAGCATGTAATAAAACGAATGTATTATACATAAATGACAGAATGCTCTTATACTAAAGGGATACTCGTGCTAAAAATGTATGTGGGTGTCCCGTTTTTTTTACCAGCAATCTTAATAAAATATTTAAACACAGTATTTGCATTACTAGTAGTATGTATATGATATAAGCCTCAAACGATCCAATATGTAAAATATTGGACGGTGTGAGGCCCGTAGGGCCGAACGCAGTGCCACTATTTTACATATTGGATCCGCTTGAGGCTTGTATCTTACTTAAAGCACACACTTATAACACAAGATCTTACTAATTAAAATTGTTAATTTCGTACATTTACGCATAGGCTTTAATATAATACTCTGGCCTTTTAAAAACAGTCCAATATTAATAATAATGGACTGCTAGTACAAAGGTATGACGTCACGACAGAGTATGAAGAAAGCCGAACAAAATAAAACATATCAAAGTAACACAATTATTTATTTTTCTAAACTCTCCATTTTAGGTCATATATCAACTCTCCAGTTTAGGTCATATATCAACTCTCCAGTTTAGGACATATATCAACTCTCCAGTTTAGGTCATATATCGACTCTCCAGACTATGTCATATATCGACTCTCCAGTTTAGGACACATGGCGACTCTCCAGTTTAGGACACATGGCGACTCTCCAGATTAGGACATATATCGACTCTCCAGTTTAGGACACATGGCGACTCTCCAGTTTAGGACACATGGCGACTCTCCAGTTTAGGACATATATCAACTCTCCAGTTTAGGACATATATCGACTCTCCAGTTTAGGGACACATGGCGACTCTCCGTTTAGGACATATGGCGACTCTCAGTTTAGGACATATGGCGACTCTCCAGTTTAGGACACATGGCGACTCTCCAGATTAGGACATATATCGACTCTCCAGTTTAGGACATATGGCGACTCTCTAGTTTAGGACACATGGCGACTCTCCAGTTTAGGACATATGGCGACTCTCTAGTTTAGGACACATGGCGACTCTCCAGTTTAGGACATATATCGACTCTCCAGTTTAGGACATATATCGACTCTCCAGTTTAGGACATATACCGACTCTCGACAGCATGCCATATAAATTTGTTAACTGTTTTCAGAGTTTCCCAGCTTGTCCATTGTATTTGAACAGAATCTGATTTGTTTTCAATAATTTCAGAAATCTTGAAGAGTACTCTTTATATAGACGTGTTTGCTGTGTACATACTTATATTGTCAGACGTGTCAGCATACGACTTATTTAATAAACACGTCTGTATTGTAATCTCTTACGCCCACATTTTGGACCGGTTGTATCTTTTATAATAGTTCATAATAGACTAGCAATGCATAGAGAACTTGTAAAGATATAGCGATACATAATTTAATTGCGGGGCGCAAGTATATATATATATGCTTTGTAAATGCTAAATACTATCTCCTTCAATGTTCTTCAATTCTACAGCTGGAGCTGTTGAATTCCTATACCAATGAATACCAATCCAGCCAAACTTACATATACTTATAGCAACAGCATCAACAACATATTATTAGCGGGTAGTTGTTCATGTCATAGAAAATATGTCTTTGTAAGAATTCTACTGCATTATTCAAAAGAGAATAATTGCTATATACGGTAAATAGGGGATTGATCCCGTTGGTCTCGGGTTTTAGTTTTGTTGAAAAGGAAAATCAGAATCAATAGAATAGTTCTCTATATTGTATTCATATGACTGCAGGCTATTTCAAAGCGAGTTGTTATGAACGTATAATGCTTCAAGACCCACATACTGTGCCAACATGTGTCCAACTAATGTGAAAATACTAAAATAAAGTTATAGTTCTGTTCAAACTGATTGCTACACTTTCTAATGTGTAAGTAGGTGAAGATATCCACCATTTTAACAGTTTTATTGTACTTGAACAATGCTAGCAAATATATAATCTTATTTTCACTGGGTTAGTCCGTTTTCATCCCGCTCTGTTCGTATCTCTAATTTTCTATTACCTCCCTTGGCAGATAAGTCTGATTTATTCCGAACTGTGAATAGGTCCTTTTAGTTAGAATCCTTTGTATTTACTGTTGTTCCCTAACCAGATGTTGCAGTAAGATAATTGTGATTTTATCAAAATCGTGTTAATTAACTGATAACATTGTTCTACAAATAAGTATCCATTGCATATACTGTAGGAGATATGTCGAGATATAGTAATTTAATAATCATATAAAGCGATAGTGGAATAAAATTGCTAGCATGTTGTGCAAAGGAAACAACGATAAAAACAGAGGAAAACACTTACTAGGACCTATCTACGTTTAGGGAGCATTCAGGGGCATTAACTGACCGATGTCTCTCATTCTCCAAATAAAATCATAACAAAAATGGAATTGACGTATCGATACTTTTAATGACTTTAAGCACGTTTTATTAATAGTATTGAGTAAAAAAAACCGGGACACTATTACAATACAATTTAGCTTTTTGAACAGCAATATATACTGAACGACTTTAAAATCGCACCATTATATGTGATGAATTTTTCACATTTGTAATTAGCGGAATTTCATAACATTTAACACACACTAAGACTGACTTGTGCTCTTAATACGAATGAAGCGTTCGATTACATAGCAACGTATCGGATGCACCCTGCTCAGCATGCACATGTTAGTAGTCACGTGACTTGTAAACTGATTTGATGACGTCATTTCCGCATAACATACGTATAACATGTAAAGTGTGTCTTTATATATACAGAATCGTTTGATTCTGTATATGTTTAAATGTCATGTATCACGTCGATGTATGTACTGTTTATATATGTGCTATGTTATGAATATCTCATGTTGTTGCAAATCTGCTTCCCGAGAAATAAGCTGGAGCCGTTACGATTGTGCGCTTAGGCAAGGCATTTAAATCCAACGTTGCCTCTTCTCTCTCCCTCGTGGCGATGGGTTCCATCAGGAATGAGGTCTCGAGAGTGATTAATATAAGTTGATATAACTTGTTTCGCAAACGAGCTCAAATAAATGTGTATAAACTATGAAAATAGACTGAAACTGATTTCCCAATGAAATTTATTTCGATACACTTTTACAGTAAACCTATATCTATATGCTATTGCTCCATAAATGGGAACTAGTAATGCCTAACTAGTAGTCTCTCACATACTAGTTATAACTTTCCTTGAAGCAGGCTTTTCAAGCCAAACATTTGGGAATTGGGATACTATAACATATAGTACCACTTAGAGTGGATGTGCTATTTTTGAAAACGTTACACGAAACATATACCGCAGACAAACGCGTTTTTAAATGTCGTGCAGTGTTTATCTAAGAATAAGTTTTTAAATATGAAATAAAATAAAAGTTGCACACGCGTTGTATGGTGAACAGGATGATATGGAGCTTCGCTGGTGTAATGAATACGGTTCCCGCCATATAGCATGGAGGTTGTGAGTTCCAGCCCAGTCAGACGCACGATGGTCGTGTCCTTAGCAAGGCGCTTAAATCCACATTGCTCCCCCTCATGGCGATGCATTCCACCAGAGAACACAATATTATTTAAACTTCTCTGTAAATTGTCTTTGCACTTTACATAGTATGTTAATTTTGTTGGCTATAGATGAGTTTTGTACCATTTAATGCCTACTAAACATGATATATGTTATGTTATGTTATGTATATTAAATACCTTAGCAGCGTGGTGGAGGTTTGTTTTCTCGGATTACACTTATTATTATTATTATTGTTATTATTATTATTGTTTATTATTGTTTATTAGTATTTATTATTATTAAGTAGTAGTAGCAGTAGTAGTAGTAGCAGTAGTAACAATAGTTGTAGTAGTAGTAGCAGTAGTATTATTAGTATTATTAGTTTATGCTTTTATTTGGTTTGTTGCGCAATGAAGCCCTCGATTACATAGCAACGTATCGGATGCACCCTGCTCAGCATGCACATGTTAGTAGTCACGTGACTTGTAAACTGATTTGATGACGTCATTTCCGCATAACAGACGTATAACCAAGTGTTGAGGGGGCATCCGTGACAGAGTGGTTAAGGTCATTGACTTCAAATAACTTGCCCCTCATCGCTGTATTGAGGGGGCATCCGTGACAGAGTGGTTAAGGTCATTGACTTGCCCCTCATCGCTGTATTGAGGGAGTTGTCAAACCCTGGTAAGCTAATTAGTTTTTAACTAATCATTGGAGGTCGTGACACCACGCTGTAAGCGCGTTCGCTTCAGGTACAAAAGGCTCGGAGTTCGAGCCCCGCTGTAGCCGTTACGACCGTGCCATTAGGCAAGGCACTTAAATTCAACATTGCCGCTACTCTCTTCCTCATAGCAATATATTCCATCAGGATTGAGGTCGCGAGTAAAATTGTTGTAAAATCTTGTTTCGCAATCGAGTTAATTTATTTGTATCAACTAACTAATCCTCCTTATGGCCACTAAAAGTTGTATTATATCATAAATGTTCCACAGTAATGTGTAGCAACTGCTTAAATTCAGCAATATCCATACCCTTAATAGTTCCAGTCACCATTTTAAATCTTAGCTTCAACTTAAGATCCATAAAATGTGCACGATATTTGTTATCTTGCCAAACCACCGTCTGTTAAATTATTCATATATCATAATATTTACCGACTGTATTCAGAATGATGATAGTTACGAACGATATATAAAATCTAAATAGTATCAAAGCTGTTTTTCTTTTCCGAAATCAAAGGCCATTTAATTATGCACCTATTAATTAATTATGCTCAATTTACAAACTCACAAAGATGCCTTTTCGTGATAGCGCGCAATAATTGTAAATAAACTACGATAATAAGACGGGAAAAAAACAATATTTCCTCGTATTTCTGCAATGATCAAACCCTGTGTGCAATCAATCTTTCATTTTCCTCGTGGAATAACGCGAGATTCGCGGAAGTCGCCTAGTCTGTGTTAATCAAATGCTTGCAATCAAGGTGCACCTATCTCGAGGCTTCTACCATTTTCGCATTTCGCATGCACTTAAAGTCTTTGTAATGATTTTTAAAGATCTTGCTACCACTACCCTCCTACTAATTACATCGACATTGCATTTCTTTCGATGAACATATGTCCCGCTTGTATCTGTGTTCTTGTATTTCCTCACTAATGGTATGCAGCTGATATGCACACTCGAATCTACAGACATGCACATTCACAGAGCTGCACGGTGTTTCTTTGATGTGATTTAAATAATTAACGTAACTATCTGCATCCAAGATATCTTTAACTCATCCAACTCCAAGTAACTGACATGGACTGGTGGAGTGGTGCATGATATTTTCATATAATAAAAATAGTAATATTACTGGCAAAAAGTGCTAATCCTGATGAGACGGCTCACCACGAGCCGGCTCCTCTGGATCTACACTTTTTTGTAAGCCTATTGAGAGACCTGTCGTGTTGAAAGGGTTAAACACTCTCTATATGTAGTTCCTACCACATTGGAAACTATTACAATGCGTTTCATCCCTTAACTCCTTGGTCATATAGCTAGCGACTCGCAAGTTGTTTCTGGTGGAGGATGTCCCAAAGTGTCCCCTCGGAGCATTTTAGACTTGGACGGATACCCGGGTACATAAACCGACATTCCCAAAGCCAACCGGGTAGTTTCCGTACATCTTACAACCCTTGACAACGATACAACTAATACAACATCCATCTTAGAGATCAATGGAACGTCTTTTCTTACGTTATTGTCATATTTTAAACGAGGTAAATATTACCAAAGCTCGTCATGAACCAATACAAAAGCGTACGATGTCAATATTATTTGAACAAATAAATTGTTAGCTTAACATAACCCAGCCGAAATAGCATACACAGAACTAATTTCCCTTGTCGAATCATTATCGAATCATTATCGGAAACAATTAAAGGTGATTGGCGTTATTTACGTTCCGTTATAATTAGTTTCCATGTTGAACTTGTTCGTATACGACAATATACTTCTCCAGATTTGAGCTATTTTCACTACGACATATTCAAACATACATACTATGCCAATGGAAGGTAGATCTAAATAGTATACGAGTGTGCCCTTAGGCAAGGTATTTAAATTCCACATTTCCTCTCCTCTCTCCCTCGTGACGATGGATTCTATCAGGAATGAGGTCTAGAGAGTGATTAATATAAGTTGTAAGAACTTGTTTCGCAATCGAGCTAAAATAAATTTGTATAAACTGAATAGTCTAAACTTTGTTATGGTACTAAATGCATATGTCTGATATTATCTGATTCATATCTGAAAGAAAGGAATTAAATTTCGTACCAGGGACACACCGCTATATTGAAAATTACGAAAGTGTCTAATAATTACTATAATTATTATGATTGATAAATATAAATATAATTGATGATGTACGTTTATTTACCCTCGCCACCGGTAAACCATATGGGCGAGCGTTCTAAGATGATTATTCTCTGTGATGCTTATGGTGACATCCTCAGATGGCTCCTTCCTTCTTTCTGTGCCAGGGTGACAATTCCTGGTCTTTTTTCGATCCTTTTTAGGGCCACATCCTCCACGATTAGTCGGCTCACAGCAGCAAAATGTTTCTGTTGTTCCGTCGTTGTCCACCCCGCTGACGCATCCGGGGTCGAGGTCGCATCCCTCCGTCTCCAACAGCTCGCCCGAGATTGGAGACAGATAAAAGAGTTCGAGGCGACGAGTGCGCCATCCACGCGAAACGACTGCCGTCTTCTCCTACTCAGTCACTCGTCGCCTCTTCAACGCCCCAATGCTAGCTGTCGTTGATCTAGGTAAGTGTAAGACACTCAAAAAGAGTCGATGCGGGTCTTCGTCTGTATGCGTCAGCGGCGTGGATTGGTCACTTCGGAACAGGTGATCCAATTTCCTGCTGTGAGCTGTGCCTTGTTCCCGACGTGCACGGTGTGGATGTACGAACAAGAAAAATATAATTCAGTTCCAACCATATTATATACTGGGCGCTGCACGTACTGCCAAACAAAATGGCGTACATAAAAGTGTTGACCAATCAATACGCAATGACTGTTGACGTCATTTGGGAAATCATAATGGGAAAACAAGTAATGTGCATGCATCACTTTTGGAAACTTTAATTTAATTAAATTGATTGCTGGAAGTCGTGATAGCGTTCGCTTCAGGTGCGAAAGGTCCGGAGTTCGAACCTCACTGGAGCCGTTACGATTGTGCCCTTATAAAGCGTTGTGCCATATAAATTCCACATTGCCTCTTCTCTCTCCCTCGTGGCGATGGATTCCATCATGAATGAGGTCTCGAGAGTGATTAATATAAGTTGAAAGAACTTGTTTCGCAATCGAGCTAAAATAAATTTGTATAAACTAAATTGATTGCTTAAATAAGGGACACTGGTACACTTTTAATCATTTACGCTGCCCCTTACTTTGTATCATTAATTACTTTCAAGTGCAAAGTTATTGCCCAAGATATTGTCTTATGTTATACCAATTGGAAATCTTATATATTTACTCATACTCTTTCATAAATTAAGCCCACACCACACACGAGGGCGGTTCTGACCGCTATGCACCGCCTTAAACCGTAGAATTTTCAACATGTTTGAAACAATTACGACCGTTCTCTCAACCGTGTAACAACGGTGTTGCTACCGTTGTGTCGCCTTACATTACCGTGCAAAACCGCGGACAATATGGCTAGTGATTTGTTGGAATCAACCGCGGTAGTATTTCTGCAAAGAACCGATCATCAAGTTCTTGTAGGATTTGGGACCAGTAGCCGGAAAGTGTTGGCAGCAGCTGTTTGTACTGTCATTTCTCTTTCGCTTTCAACCAGGGCCTGATGCATGGTGGATAATAAATTAATATTCTCTTCTTGTTGGTAGGTTTCTCTTAATGACTAACATCAACCTATTCGTTCTTTTGTCCTTGCACACTAGCATAGTTGCAGCCAGCGGACAGCACGCTTCTTCCTCTAACAACGATGCAAGTCTCTAGGTAGCCAATATAAAACTGATGGCAATTGCTGATTGAGCTTATTTACCCTCGCCTCCGGCGAACCATGTGGGCGAGCGTAGTGATGGCAGTAGTTGAAAACTTGGCTTTATATATGGGACAAAATCACTGTTGTTAACCGTGTTGCTACCTTGCTTACTCACATCCTGTGATCACAACATTAAACCATCATGAACGTACATGACCGTCTTAGCACTGTCCACACACTCGTTAGCATCGTACATGATCGCATTTGCACCGCACATTACCGTATGCCTGCATTATTGACACCGCGAACAACCGCGCTAACCCCATGTCGACACCGTGTTTTGCAAATGTGTGCAATGCCTGCCTGCCTGCCTGTGCCCAATGACTACACAATGCATATCTTGAAAGTCTGTGTTTTTACGCTAATTTATCGTCGCTACCGGTTGCCCATATGAGCGACGCATCCTGAAGAGATTAGTCATTTTAGATTTTGGAGGATAGTGCAATGATACAGACAGAGACCCATTCCAGAGTATCCTCTGGTTCTTTTACATGCACGGTGCACAGCACCGACACGAGACATCGGTTTAACGTCCCATCTGAAAGACTGTTAATTTTATTAGGGTCAGACGGGGGATCGAACCTGCGATCCCTGGATTACCAGTCCAGCGTGTTACCACTGGACTACAGACCCGTCTGTCTTGAAATTCTAAGAATCTGACCAGTTTCTATAGTCGCCTGGATCACGTGGTAGAAACGCCGTGATGTAATCGTGCAGTCGCGATACACGTAGAAGACACGTGGTAAGAACACCGTAAGCGTGGTGAGAACGCCACGGGGTCGCCAAGCCCATTATAGTATAGTGTTTTGTATAGTATTTTATTTATTATAGTGTCACCCATATTTCAAGGGCCAGTCATTTCTGACTTATGAGACACCTCTTTTTATGAACATCAGTACTTCCCGAATCCTATGCTTGTATGCCAGACGCCAGGCTGGTAGGCAATCGGTAACCATTATTTAACTAGCTGGCGGCTCACCAACCGCCCATATCAGAACGAACCCCTGACGAGATTCGAACCATCGACCTCCCGATCCGTAGGCGGACGCCTTAACCACTGGGCCACGGAGACGGTCATATCTCAATAGAAAGCCATAAGCACAGATAGGTCGTTGTGGGCGTGCCGAGAGGTCGTGGTGGGCGCACCGAGAGGACGCGGTATCAGCACGGCTTTTTTCAAGTTTGTTAAAAAAATTGGGTACTGTTTCTCCCGTTGTGTTCACGTTTGCGGGCAACCAAAGCCAACATACGCTTGCTAATTTCAATTTAAACCACTGAAATGCTACATTACAGTCCAATTTAAACCACTGAAATGCTACATTACAGTGTACAAGCTTTTCAATTGATCGCTTGACTTGATAAGTCTAATTGGCTTCACAAGATTTTCAGGAATTCATCAATGAAAGTCTATGTGAATTAAATATGCTTACAAATAATAAATTATTTTCAGAATAGAAATGGTACGTGTGTTTCAGATCACCGTGTTCCAGTGGCTTATTATCATGGAATGAATCAAAGCCAGTCAATTTATATAGGCAGTCTTGAACCATTTACTTCTTTGTAAATCATATATTTGCACATGTTTTTGTTTAGAAGAGAATCTTTTAATATTTAATAAAGCAGCCGGCCAAGAGAATTACAGAAAGTGGTTGTTTAACACAGGTGACTGCTTAATAGTAGGAAAGATGTAACCATACAAGCAGGTTGCTCTCTCCTCAATCCTGCATGTGTGTACATATTATTTATGCTTCACTATGTTTATTCAAAGAAATATATATTGTTTAAACTAAATGTATAATAAACCAACATATTGGGAATCTTGAAACTGGCTGCTTAATACAGGTTGGCTGCTTAATACAGGTGACCACTAACACAGGGCTGACTGTATATTGATTCTGCTATTGTATTCGCGGATAAAAGTGGCACCAGCAATATATATGATATATGTTGTCACTCCGGCTGTTATTGGTGGAGTAGTAAATAAAATAATTCAACTAATGCAATAACAATATAGTAACTATAGCAATAATTATATGAACTGCCTTTGAGGTTGTTTATGTGTGTGTGTTTTACGTTTATTTACCGTCCTTACCTGTTGCCTATATGAGCGACGCGTCCTAAGAGAGTAATCATTTTAGATTTTTGGAGGATAGTGCATTGATACAGATAGATACCCATTCCAGAGTCTCCTCTGTTTCTTTTACGTGCACGGTGTAAAGCACCGACACGAGACCTCGGTTTAACGTCCCATCTGAATGACTGCTAATTTTATTAGGGTCAGACGGGGAATCGAACCTGCGATCCCTGGATTACCAGTCCAGAGTGCTACCACTGGACTACATATCCGTCTGTGGTTGTTTATAGCTATGGCAGAGCATCCTATATAGCATTCAATTATAAACAAATGTCGCTTCCTGGGCGTGGCTAACCGTATTCACAAGCTCAACAACCATACACGTAGCAGCAGGTGCATCCGGGATAAAGTACCTGATCAGTGATACTACACTAATCAAATGTATCTTCCTGGGCGTGGATAACGATTTCGAAAATTCATCTTTTGTTTGAACTTTATTTATTTTACAACGATTGCGAAGCAAGTTTTAACAACTTAAATTAATCACTCTCGTTGGCGCGGATGAAAGCGTAAATGTTGTCATTCGCGTGGGAGGAAACCGGAGTACCCGGAGAAAACCCACTTGTCCGATCTGGCGACAACCGTATCATCTTATATATATCCCGGTCAGAGGATCGAACCCGGGTTGCATTGGTGAGAATCGAGCGCGCTAACCACTGCGCTAATCGGATAGCCATTTGAGAATTAATCAACTTTCATTTTTGAGATTTTGTATATCTTTAACACATATATTGATGGAAACTATTATATCTAATCAAGCTTAATTGCCACAGGTGCATCCGGAATACAGCTCTTGATTAGTCATGATACAATAAACAAACCTCGCTTCCTGTGTGTGGCTAACCGTCTTAGGAATGTCCTACTTTTATTTGTGAGCTTTTGTACATCTCTAATGGAAACTAATTGTACGATTTATATCCGGAATAACGTGCAGCAGAAATGCTATATATACGTGAAACATATATCGTTGTTTATTGGTTTGGTGCCATTTTATGCAGATATTAAGCTAAGTAGGATCAGCGCATTCCGATGCCATCAAGTTTAATAGATTTGTTCTCAAGTTTAGTCGTTTTCGTTAGTGTAATTTGAGTGTATGTGAGTGAACATGTCTAACAATTCGGAGGTGCTTCATTTTTATTAAGATATATATTTATTGTGGTATATTTCGTTGAACAATAGCAATGCATGGAACTACACAATGTTAGTTTTAGTTTATACACATGTATTTGAGCTCGATTGCATATCAATTTCCTACAATATTAAATTAATCGCTCTCGAGACCTCATTCATGGTGGATTCCATCGCCATGAGTGAGAGAGAAGAGGCAATGTGGACTTTTAAGTGCCTTGCCTAAGGGCACAATCGTAAAAGCTTGGCGCGAACACCATGCCCATCACATCTGAAGTGAACGCGCTACCACTGTGCTTTGACGACAACTGCAAACGTCGACTTATAGCAGGAAAAAGCCTAACTGTCTAGGGGCAATTTTCTAGTGCAAATACACAGGTCTTCCATTAGTCCCAGAATGGTGGTACACATTATAATAACATAATCAAGAATAGAAACAGAGCTGGGTCTTGTAAAGGTCAAAAGGCTACACTGACTCACTTCCGAGTTGATAATGTATATTATAAAAGGCAATTATAAATGTTAGATTCTTACCCCGACCTATAATACTAAGAACAATCATCAAGCACACAACAACATCTAAACACAGCAATCTTATTTACTCTAAAATAAAACAAACATCACACAAAAAAGATAATCGCTGTTAGACGGACGCCATTTTGGAAAAACTTTGAATGAGATGCTAGACATACAAATGATCTGAAATAGAAGGGCATTCTTTTGAACTTAAGCTGATGGCATTTAAATGAAGGCCATGTTTCTCCAATTTGTTCCCATAGGTTCGCACTATCGATACCACTAATTGAATGTTCGGGTTAAGAAGTGCGTTCTGATTTATCAATGCTGTTTGATGCAAACGTCTAACCTGCCGTCAAATACCATCACTAGGCATAACTAATCATGTTTGCGGGCAATGTTTTCTATAAATGTAGCATTCAAGAGTGTCTTAAAAATCGGAGTGTCTATTTCCTGGATGCAGAATTCGCACACATAGCTAGCTACCTCTAAATAGCGACAGTTTAGTTTTAAATGATGGAGATACCGGAGCATAACATCCATAAGCCAGCTGGGATAGCTTACGCACACGGACTATTTCGAATCTGCAGAGGCGAGGGGCAAATGCTTTTAAGTAAGCGACCATGACCTCTCGGCAAAGGTGGTCATGTCAAAATGGTACATCGGTGATCTTGTTGCTGGTTATGATTATGGAAAGGTTATTCCTCGGGGAGTATGATTACTGGACAGAATTGTATAAAGGTTATACAACGGGGCTGTCTACTGGATATATATGGTTGTATAAAGTTTATTCATCGGGGCTGGTTAGTGTATATGGTTGTATAAAGGTTATACATCGGGGCTGGTTAGTGTATATGGTTGTATAAAGGTTATACATCGGGGCTGGTTAGTGTATATGGTTGTATAAAGGTTATACATCGGGGCTGGTTAGTGTATATGGTTGTATAAAGGTTATACCTCGAGGTTGGTTAGTGTATATGGTTGTATAAAGGTTATTCCTCGAGGGCTGGTTAGTGTATATGGTTGTATAAAGGTTATACCTCGAGGTTGGTTAGTGGATATGGTTGTATAAAGGTTATACATCGAGGTTGGTTAGTGAATATGGTTGTATAAAGGTTATACATCGAGGTTGGTTAGTGAATATGGTTGTATAAAGGTTATACATCGAGGTTGGTTAGTGTATATGGTTGTATAAAGGTTATACCTCGAGGTTGGTTAGTGGATATGGTTGTATAAAGGTTATACATCGAGGTTGGTTAGTGAATATGGTTGTATAAAGGTTATACATCGAGGTTGGTTAGTGAATATGGTTGTATAAAGGTTATACATCGAGGTTGGTTAGTGTATATGGTTGTATAAAGGTTATACCTCGAGGTTGGTTAGTGGATATGGTTGTATAAAGGTTATACATCGAGGTTGGTTAGTGAATATGGTTGTATAAAGGTTATACCTCGAGGTTGGTTAGTGTATATGGTTGTATAAAGATTATACCTCGAGGTTGGTTAGTGTATATGGTTGTATAAAGGTTATACCTCGAGGTTGGTTAGTGGATATGGTTGTATAAACGTTATACCTCGGGGATGGTTAGTGTATATGGTTGTATAAAGGTTATACCTCGAGGTTGGTTAGTGGATATGGTTGTATAAAGGTTATACATCGAGGTTGGTTAGTGTATATGGTTGTATAAAGGTTATACCTCGAGGTTGGTTAGTGTATATGGTTGTATAAAGGTTATACCTCGAGGTTGGTTAGTGGATATGGTTGTATAAAGGTTATACATCGAGGTTGGTTAGTGTATATGGTTGTATAAAGGTTATACCTCGGGGATGGTTAGTGAATATGGTTGTATAAAGGTTATACCTCGAGGTTGGTTAGTGGATATGGTTGTATAAAGGTTATACATCGAGGTTGGTTAGTGTATATGGTTGTATAAAGGTTATACCTCGAGGTTGGTTAGTGTATATGGTTGTATAAAGGTTATACCTCGGGGATGGTTAGTGTATATGGTTGTATAAAGGTTATACCTCGAGGTTGGTTAGTGGATATGGTTGTATAAAGGTTATACCTCGAGGTTGGTTAGTGGATATGGTTGTATAAAGGTTATACATCGAGGTTGGTTAGTGTATATGGTTGTATAAAGGTTATACCTCGGGGATGGTTAGTGTATATGGTTGTATAAAGGTTATACCTCGAGGTTGGTTAGTGGATATGGTTGTATAAAGGTTATACCTCGGGGATGGTTAGTGTATATGGTTGTATAAAGGTTATACCTCGAGGTTGGTTAGTGTATATGGTTGTATAAAGGTTATACCTCGGGGATGGTTAGTGTATATGGTTGTATAAAGGTTATACCTCGAGGTTGGTTAGTGGATATGGTTGTATAAAGGTTATACCTCGGGGATGGTTAGTGTATATGGTTGTATAAAGGTTATACCTCGAGGTTGGTTAGTGGATATGGTTGTATAAAGGTTATACCTCGGATGGTTAGTGTATATGGTTGTATAAAGGTTATACCTCGAGGTTGGTTAGTGTATATGGTTGTATAAAGGTTATACCTCGGGGTTGGTTAGTGTATATGGTTGTATAAAGGTTATACCTCGAGGTTGGTTAGTGAATATGGTTGTATAAAGGTTATACCTCGAGGATGGTTAGTGTATATGGTTGTATAAAGGTTATACCTCGAGGTTGGTTAGTGTATATGGTTGTATAAAGGTTATACCTCGAGGTTGGTTAGTGGATATGGTTGTATAAAGGTTATACCTCGGGGATGGTTAGTGTATATGGTTGTATAAAGGTTATACCTCGAGGTTGGTTAGTGGATATGGTTGTATAAAGGTTATACATCGAGGTTGGTTAGTGATATGGTTGTATAAAGGTTATACCTCGAGGTTGGTTAGTGTATATGGTTGTATAAAGGTTATACCTCTGGTGCTGTCGATTGTACCTGGTTTTTCTATTATGGTTAATTTCCGATTAAAAGTCCGATTTATCTCGAAATGTATATCAGTCCTTTTAGTTGGAATTCTTTGTTTTTACTGTTGTTCCATCATAACCAAATGTTGCGCTATGATAAATGCAATTTTATAAAAAAAATCATGTTAATTAATTGATAGTAATATATTACAATAAAGTATCAAAGTATACATTTGATATACAGTATGATATCTGATAGCATGTGGTGCAAAGGAAACCACGATGAAAACAGAGGAAACCAATTAAAATAACATATCCTCCTATAAGAAAATCCGGAGGAGGGGGGGGGTAGTAGATGACAAATAAATGTCTCTTAATACAGATATGTTGTTTTCAATCAGTGATGTGTTTGATCGTATCGATGTTCTTGCTGTGTACATGCATTGGTAGGTTATGTCCAGCTTTGTATTCATACAACGCATATCATTCGGATGTTTCATTGATTAAATTAGGGACGATCGCATTGAGATTAATCTTGTATTAGGTCCACCGTTACAACACTGGGCAAAACAGTCAGTGCGTGAAATACTAGCGTAAACACATCGACTACATTCGAATTACATGCTTAGTTCCATGTATAAACGGCGCATACTAGCCTGGGAACAAGCGTTGATATAGTTGTGTGTTTCTACGCTTATTTATCGTCGCTACCGGTTGCCCATATGAGCGACGCCTCCTGAAGAGATTAGTTATTTTAGATTTTGGAGGATAGTGCAATGATACAGACAGAGACCCATTCCAGAGTCTCCTCTGGTTCTTTTACGTGCACGGTGTATTTTATTATTTTATTAGGGTCAGACGGGTGATCGAACCTGCGATCCCTGGATTACCAGTCCAGCGTGTTACCACTGGACTACATATCCATCTGTATCGATATAGTTTGCCTGGTCAGTCAAATAAATATATTTTCACACCGACACTATTAATAGGGCCGTATTGAGTTTCTGATCATAACAACGTCATTTTTGCCAGAAGTTAAAAAGTGAAAAATCGCTAGACTGGCACAACGGCTAGGCGCGTACAAATGGCGTTATAATACATAGTGTATAGCACTATCCTTATACAGTATGCGATATTTCTCATCGCTTTAGGAATTTATTTTAAGTTTAAACTTTATTTATTTTACAATGTTTTAACAACTTATATTAATCACCCTAGTTGGCGCGGATGAAAGCGTAATTGTTGTCATTCGTGTGGGAGGAAACCGGAGTACCCGGAGAAAACTCACCTGTCCGATCTGGCGACCACCGTACCATCTCACATACTTCCCAGTCCGAGGATCGAACCCGGGTTGCATTGGTGAGAAGCGAGCGCCTAACCACTGCGCTAATCGGACAACCTTTAAAGTTATATTAGTTCCATTGGTGTCATAAATATAGCATAGTTTGTTTTATGGGTTTAACGTCGCGAACACAGCTTACACCCATGGCGAGATTCTAGCTGTTATTGGTAGAGGAAGACCCCAGGTGGCATTATCGCAAAAACCCCAATATAGCGTGACAGATACATGCATGTTTTACTGCATGTCATTGATTTACTAATGACGAACACACAGACGGATATGTAGTACAGGGATTGCAGTTGCAGGTTCGATCCCCAATCTGGCCCTAATAAAATTAACAGTCTTTCAGATGAGAATTTAAACCGAGATCTCGTGTCGGTGCTTTACACCGTGCACGTAAACGAACAGGAGACTCTATCCTCCAAACATCTAAAATGGTTAATCTCTTCAGGAGGCGTCGCTCATATGGGCAACCGGTAGCGACGATAAATAAACGTAAAACACACACACGCACACGACGTATGTTTATTTATTAAAATATGTCATATCTGTGGCGAGTATTTGGAAACAATTATAAATCGAAAATAAAATAAATATTAGATAGAGCCCGGACATATTTTACCACAGACCTTACCTCCTATATGCAGATTCATTCTGCTTTAATAGACATTTATTTGTGGAATGCTGGCATCGCAGCCCCTGTTTGATAGCAATCACCATTAACTTAAGATTATTTAAAAATAAATAAATAAATTTGTATAATAATAATAATAAATAATAATAAATAACTTAAGATTGGATCAAGTTAGACTATAATGCATTTCAAATAGCATGACACTGCTTCCGTGGCGCACAAACACATTGCAACAGAAACATGTAACGACAAAGTAGAACTGCCGTTCAAATTCCACGATGCCTTTCTTCCTCATGTGCTAGAATAGCAATGTCTATACTTACAGACAAAAGTTTTGCACGGGTATTTTTTATATCAGCAATTAAAGTCAATAACAAGCAGTACGACATTAAATATTATGTAATCAAAATTGACTTTGAACAACTTTTTAGAGAATGTGTATGACACATTGACAAGTTAGATTACATAATATTTAATGTGGTACTGCTGGTTATTGACTTTAATTGCTGATATAAAAAATACCCGTGCACAACTTTTGTCCTTAAATATACTTTGGAGAATATAAATAAGCCTTGAAGATCAGTGATATGTTACGATCCCACGTCTGACCCTAATAAAATTAACAGTCTTTCAGATGGGACATTAAACCGAGGTCTCATTCCGTGCTGTACACCGTGCACATAAAAGAACCAGAGGAGACTCTGGAATGGGTCTCTGTCTGTATCATTGCACTGTCCTCCAAAAATCTAAAATGACTAATCTCTTCAGGAGGCGTCGCTCATATGGGCAACCGGTAGTGACGATAAATAAACGTAAAACACACAGTGACATGTTTGTTTTGTTTGTTTCTGGATTTAGACCCACACAGCAGATGTCACATATCGACTTTCCACATTTAAGTGATGATTAAAGATATACTAGCGGATATAGAAAACGCACACTTCGGATAAGTGTGTTTTACTAGGGATGGCAACGAATAGCGATTATACTATTCAAATATTTGGTTGGGAAGGTATTCGAATATTCGAATATTTGCTAGAATTCTATCAAAACTCAAAATCACCCAAACTCAACAAAATTGCCAAATAAACCTAATTTCTGTTTTACGCGTAAACGCCATCTTCTTCAAATGATTATTGAGATTGATATTGTACCCTAAAATGGTAAATCCAATGTGCATAGATTACACCTAGCAGTTTTCTTATTCTCAGAGCGAGCCAAACGTGTGATTGAGCAGGTGGAATTTTTGAGGACAATAATTTTAAAATTCGTTACCGAATATTCGAATACTGGAATAGTATTCGAATATTCCTACGTTTGTGCGAATATTAGAATATTTTTTTCAATCCCTAGTTTTTACATGAAAAAATATATAAATACATAGTTTTAAACATTTTGGAATACTTTTAGTTGTTCAATTTGTGTTTTGTAATATCTGTGATGGAATCCTTCGTATTTCGTGTTCATGTAATAATAATCATATAATGTAGGTGTGCGTTTTCTACGTCCTCTAATTTTATAATCCTGTTCAAATTAATTGTCACAATTACTACAAAAGTTGCTGTAATACAAATTGATTCGCTATAAAATCAGTACTACACAAGTTTTGTATTTGAACATTGTTGAAACGTGTATCATCTTATTTTGACTGGGTTAGTGTTTTGTCATTATACTCTCGTCGTAGCTCCAAATGATTGTAGTAACATCATGACAGCAATGAAATGAATGTGTGCACATCACTTTTAGCAGTGTGTTGTTAATAGTGCTCTAATAAAAAACGGGACACTCGCATGCAATGTAATTTAATTATTTTGAACACGAATACACCATCAGATTATTGTTTCAGACACGGGCGAACCATCAGCAAGCCAAATGGGTGACATGCAGTCATTGAGAGCCCCAGCCAGTGAATTAGTTCTGCATCATTTAATCGGAATATAGATTTAGCCACATTCACTAGACACATGGTCATATAGTAAGTAATGTTTACTGTACACAGTACTTATTATATGACCATATAGGGCAAAATCAAATAAATATGTCTTGTGCCTGTGCAGTTAGCTTTACAGAAATATCTTAGTTTGCTTAATGGGACATACCTTCTCAGATTTACCAATTATTTGCTTACTTGCAAAGATACGCTATTTAGTAAAACTAAAACAAACACGGCCATACATGTAGCTTTTCAGCGCTATGTTCTATTAAAAAACATTGGATATTTTCGTAAAACCAAGCTAGCAGTTCATTTATGGACGGATCTTTCAAACTTATACTTAAAAATGTGAATTATTGCAAATGGTAGTGTTGATATTTTCCGGCACCATTCGGGTTAACCCCATTTATTAATATCAGTAATAGGTATGGTAGGGGTCGGAGCCATCCCCTACCAACCGTACACAGTTTGATATATACTATATATGTGAGTATAAGTATGCATGTACTGAAATTAAACAATAGCATATAGATAGTAGTGGATGTAAAGCACATGTCCACTCACGCACACACAAGCGAACGATTGTAATGTAACACAGCGTTTTGTAAGCATTCGCCACATAAAACATCTCATTATGCAGTACAATCTAATTAGATGCATACGTGGTGCATTCAAAGAAAATACTAATTCTGAGCGACACACACGATTCATCTGTCGCCTCTTGTGTTAGAATTAACTCATTTAAAACAGACTGGTTTAATGTTCATTGTGGATTGAGACAAGGCTGTGTGTTATCACCTTTGTTGTTTAATTTATATATCAATGACCTAGCTGTATATCTTAAGTCCTTTGATATTGGTATTAATATAGATAATGAAAAGGTTTGCATACTCCTATATGCTGATGACATTGTTTTACTAGCTAAAGATGAATATGACTTACAAATTTTGCTAAATGCTCTGAACGATTGGTGTTGTCTTAAGGACATGTCAATTAATGCCGATAAGAGTAAGATAGTGCATTTCCGTCCAGATAGCCGGGCGAGGTGTGAGCATATATTTAAATGTGGAAATGAACAGTTATCCGTTGTTGACAGATATACATACCTCGGTGTTGTTCTTCAGGAACACCTAGATTTTAATGTTACAGCTAAGATGGTTGCTCAGAGTGCAAGTCGTGCGTTAGGATTATTGATAGCTAAATGTAAAATTTCGGGAGGGGTACCGTATAATGTATTCACCAAGCTATACGACACTGTTGTTTGGCCTGTAATTGCTTATGGTGCCTCAATATGGGGGTATAAATCCTTTCCTTGTATAAATGCTGTCCAAAACCGTGCTATGCGGTTTTATCTTGGTGTCGGCAAGTATACACCCAATGCAGCCGTTTCCGGTGAAATGGGTTGGCAACCTCCCATTGTCCGTCAATGGAAAACAGTTTCTACGTTTTGGGTACGAATTTCCAATACAAATAACTCGAGATTGAACAAACGAATTGCACTTTGGGCAAACGAGAAATCTGCTTCCTGTAAAAACTGGTTCTATTTTGTTAAGAAACATTTTACGGATATTGATTTTGCAGAATTTTGTAACTTATATGCTCCAATTTCTAAGCCTCATTGTGTCGAATGTGTGGGAAAATTTGGTATGAACAAATATATAACAGATTGGTATGCCTCTATAAATAGCATTCATGGTACTACTGGACGAGGTCGTAACAAATTAAGAACGTATTGTAAGTTTAAGCATGTATTTGAACCTGAGGAATATTGTAAAATGATTTTACCTACACGACACAGGTCGGCATTTAGTAAATTTAGATGCGGTGTTGCACCAATCCGTATAGAAACCGGAAGGTATGAGAATTTAAGATTAGACGATCGTAAATGTCCCTTTTGTAATGTGATAGAAGATGAACATCACGTTTTATTGGAATGTGCCATATATAATGATCTAAGAACTTTACTATTGCAGAAGGCAATATTAGCTGACCATAATTTCTGTAATATGACAAAACGTGATCAATTTCTATTTCTATTCAGTAATCAATCAGTGATAAGACTTTGTGCCAAAACCTGTTTTAATATACTACAGCGTCGTTACTTTTACCTTTGTAAATAATGCCCTTTTTTGTGTTAATTACTATATATCTATGATTTTTACAGACTACAAGAAGCAACTGCTAATTAGGTCATTCTCGATCTGATCCTGGGTGATAACTGATTTTGTAAAATATTTCTTAAAAGCGCACTAGTGCTTGTTTTTCGATTTAGTGTTTTATACCATTTTGTTTTATTTCGTATTTAAATATAAATTAGCAACTGTTTCTTGGCTTTAGAATGTAAATAAGCATTAACTAATAGTAGTGTGGGATTTTATAATGTGATATGTTTTGTTGCAATATGTCTCTTATAATTCTATTCAGAATGGCTATGTACTTTTAATCTGATTATTTATATTTGTGTTTGTATTACATGTATGTACATAGATGAGACTTTAATTAATAAAGATTAAAACCACTGAGTAACAAAGGAAGAGAACCATTGGACAAAAAAACATGAAATGCATGCAGCACGCACAATTAGCCACAAAATTCAAATATACACATGATATCAATATCCCTTTCATAGAAAATTCAAATAGAGTTGCAATTAAATTTTAATCTTTTCTCCAAAACCATTATTTGAATGAACCGCCCAACGCTATTATTCATGGACAAAAGATAGACGGTCAGTGTTTTAACAAGTGATGTCACCTTTTTGATGGTCTGAAATTTCAATTACCAGAAAAAAAGGGTCTGATTATGATCTGCACTGTTCGCACTGGAAAAAAAATCAAACCAATCTGTAATACGACAAAACAAATATATCTAGTCAAATTATTTAAATAAAGTGTAAACAATAGATGGTTACGTTTTACGAAACATATTCTGTTTGCTCTCTGTAAATTAGATTTGCTATGTACCGCTGTTTAAAACCGTATTACTATATATATACCTCATGTTTGTATCATGTATGATGAGTGAATAAATTTGATTTGATTTGATTTGATTTGGAACTACATGTCAGTTATCTATGCTGCTACGGGTTCGTGAACAGACGGACCGGACCCCCCCCCTCGACTATCTACAGATGATACTATTATTATAAGATTAATATATGTTATTACCCCTCATAATATGCCATCTCCGTGGCCATATATGGATACGGAGTCCGCCTACGGAGCGGGAGGTCGTGAGTTCGAACCTCTTTAGGGGTTAGATAGATTTCTTTATTTATAGAGGGTGACCTAATTAGTTCTGAACTAATCTTCCTTAGGGCCCTCAAATTCATTCTGATATGGTAGTTGGTGAGTCGCCAGCTAGTTAAATAATGGCTACCGATTGCCTGCCTATCAGTGTGGCGCCTAGATGCAAGGGTATGATTCGGGAGGTACGGACGTTCATATGAGGTGTCCCATACGTCAGAAATGTTTAAATATTATCAGAATAAAAGAATAGTATCAACTTGACATAGAAATTAACTGCGAATGCCAACTGAGAATGAGAATGTATACAGCATAGTAAAATGTATGTTTAGTTTTGTCTCACCCCAATGCAAGCTTATTCTTTCCAAATAGATATACATTTAAATACAAACATACCGCAATTTGATAAATATATAATTATATACTATTTGCTATATGTGTAGCTATGACTATGTATATATGCATACGTCAGAAATAAACATCGGCGGCTCTGATCTGTTCTGTTCTGTTCTGTTCTGGTGATACACTTAGAAAACGCGTGTTTGCTCAACACTGACATTAACCATAGAGCTAAATGTACACTCCAGGGAATCGGTAGTATTTTTAATTTTAATTAGTTAGCCAATTGGAGATAATTCATCTGTCTGATTAAAGCCGGCATACACGATGCTTTCAACCAAACATTCATTTAACCTATGCACCTGGATCCAACTATGGCATAAACTATGCCAGTTTCTGGTACGTATCGAACATATTTATCTCCCATGACAGATAACGTCCGATTTATCCCGAAATGTATATTTGACCTTTTAGTTGGAATTCTTTGTTTTTACTGTTGTTCCATAGCCAGATGTTGCAGTATGATACATGTGATTTTATCCAAATCGTTCTAATTAAGTGTCATTGTCATGACAGGCAGTGTATAATTTTTGTGTTTTTTGTTGAGAAATTATGTGACTTGAGAAAGACTTCAGACTAGTTGATGTGTAGAAAAGATGTGAAATAAGAAGTCAAGCAAATGCAAACTGAAGGTGGGGTATACTGTAATATTTGGCGGAAGAATACAGTGTGTAAACACAGTGACGACATTCACATGGAACCAAACTAAAATAAATTTCTTATATTTCGTGTTTTACGTCTGCATCAGCACCATTTTGGGCTATATCGCCGGCGGGCAGTTTACCTAACAACACCTTTCCTGGGCAGGCTCCAGTGGTTAACCAGTACTTGGGTGCACCAACCTCCGTAAGAAATTGCCAACTTTTTCATATAAATGAGACACTGCCTGAGCGGGGCTCGAACCCGTGACCAAAAATAAATGTGTATCAACAAAAATAACATATCGGCGTTCTGAACAAGAATGTAACCTTAAAGCGACATTACATCGCAAAAACCAAATAAAATGCATTTTTTCACGTTTAAATGCATTGCTACTTCAAATTCTTCCGAATATATTCGAACACTAACATTGAATCAACAACCAAAGTGTTTTTGTGGATTGAAAGTATGATTTCATATAACGGTTATCCATGTGCTGTGCGAAGGCTTTTACTGTACTTATTGTGTATTAGAAAATTGTCTTCATTATATTGCTAAGTTTTAAGTCTCTCATATTTCTTCTTAGAAAGGTTTGCATGATGAAAGTTTCTATATTACGTAATTATATGTATCATGTAAAGTGAGACTATACTAAACCTATCTTATCTTATCTTATCTTTATCCATGCTCCTGAATTAACTTTTTTGTCATCGGAGACAATACTAAACGCGAGATAATGTCGTTTAAAGATAATATAACTAAGAATAGTCTACAAATAAATAGGCACAAATGTGAGATATAACGGTAAATATGTACACTAAATCGTGTTATTCAGGATACACTAGTATTACACATGGATGTCAAGAAACTGCGTATACGACGTTTGTTTATTATATTGAAATACTCAGTATGTGAGGCAAATATTTGGTAAAATATTATACCATATAATAGGAACATAGATTCTGTAGAAATTTGTGTTTTCACTGATGTAGTGTCGCTTTAATGTACTATGGCTGTTGCATTGATATCTGTTTTTATATTTGTTTATCTATAAGTTTATGAGATATTTACACCAAACATGAACACTCCATTACCATAGACCAATAGTGTACTCGTGCTTACAGGTAACAGGCACCACCACTACCAACACCAACATAAACCGAAGCCTTCTGCCGTTAGTGTATAATAAATTACTGTTGAGTGTTCATTATTCGCGGATGTTTTGATTTCGCTGCATTTCTAAAAATAGCTAAAAATATTGTATCACATAAAATTTACTTGTATTCAGTGTAATAGAGCCATCACATATGTTCTTATGTCAACACACGTGTAATAAATGTTAGCACCTGTAAGGATTCTGATTGGTGGAATGGCAGCTTGCTTACGACACATTTGACAGATATAGTTGGTGATGGTGGTGACATGGCTGGCATTACACCGGGCGTGAGGGAATGGTTGGATTTTCATATATATGGTCCCTCACGCCACGTTTTGCAATGTGCCCGTCACCAGTTTGACAATTGTCTTCAGTTTGTGAGAGTATCGGTCTGGATCAACCTCTATAACCTCTAGTTTTAAGAAACTTATATATGTTGAATCGTGTTATATTGTGAATTGTTACTGTTACTGTCTCTTATAATTCATTATTGAGTGGCAAGGTACATCGATATGTTTTTATTATATTGAATGTTGTTTGTTGTACATTGATGAGACGTAAATAACGAATAAAATCTAGTTTGCAACATTACTGTTGAAAATCAATAACATATTAAATATGCACTAGCGAAGTGGTGGTTAAAATTAGTGTGTCGATATTTTGGCGTGGAGTTGAGTGTTTGATTATTTTCTACAGCGTACGAATGTACCTTACTTACTGATTTCCTTGGGATGAGATGTTTGTTTTGTTTGTTTATTCGGAATTTACGCCTTCATTAGCACCATGTTGGGCCATATCGACTGCGGGCAGTTTACCTAACAATGCCGTTTCTGGGCAGGCTCCAGAGGTACACCAACATCCGCGTCCATATTTATATCATTTAATTGGATAACGGTAAAATCCGAACACTGTCGTGAAGTTACGTCATTATGAGAACAGCGATACGTCATCGATGATCCAATCAATGCCGTCAAACTCAAAACAATTTTATTTACGGTGAACATGAGAGAGCCTCACTGAGAAATGACAGAATAATTAAAGAGTTTTAAATATTGGTTTAAATTACTCAAGAAAATATTTAATATGATTCTTAGAGATATAGATGACTTATTGAACAAATACTGCAGAACTAACTCGATTACATAAAAATGTTCAAGGAATGTGTAGCGTAAATGTATTCATTTGACCAACTTCAACTACAAAAATAATCATATGGAGCGAACAGTCGGACAATTCACCAAGATGTATCGGTTATTCGCATCGATGTATTGATTATTCACAGAATTTGGCTTTAAATTATTTGTTGGGGGGAAAAGATTGAAAAAACATAGATTCACTGTAACAACAATTCGATTATCCGCACAGATTAGCAATAGAAACAGGTAGGTGGCATAAACCACATAACATACCAATACATTAAAGAATAATAATGTTAACTTTGTACTGTTAAACGTTAGAAAACGAGTTTCACTTTTTATTTGAATATTCATTATTTCAGGAACTTACAAAGCAATATACAGAAACCGGATGCCCAGCTTGTTAACTACTCAACTACCCAGGTCCCGATTATTAAATCGTGGTCTTAAGTCTAACTAAATAAATTAAAGCTAAAACATTAATTAATTTGACAAAGAGTGTGTTTGCACAACGAACCGGGATATATTGGACAACCAGAGGTCCTTGATTCAGGAAAATATCGCAGCTGGATTTCTTATTTCTCCAAGTGTAACAACATCGTAATAGCACTGTGTAATGACAGTCTTAATGTCGACTATCGTCATTGATATCTGAGAGAATTGAACATTATTTGTAATTCGTGATAGTGCGGTGGTAGCGCGTTCGCTTCAGGTGCGAAAGGCCCAGAGTTCGAGCCTAGCTGTAGCCGTTATGATTGTGTCATTAGGCAAGGCACTTAAATAAATTCCACAATGCCTCTTCTCTCTCCCTCCTGGCGATGGACCTATTTCGCAATCGAGCTAAAAATAAATGTGTATAAACTAATTAACCCCCGTCATTAGAAACGGTGTTACTGTTTTTGGCTGCGTCTGTCTGATTGTTAGCAGGATAAATAAAAATGTTGTGGATGAATGTTGATGAAACGTTGTGGGTACATACATACATGTAGAGGGTTAGTCGATGAGAAAGTGGTTCGATTGTGGGAGGTACAATACATTAAAAACATGCATGCTTGAACTCACGCCTCCTCACACATAGGCGAATCCATTAAACGTAGCCCGGCGAATTGGGAGAAGTTGTCAATTCTGGCGAATTTTAAACGAAACTGTTTGAAAATTAGCTACATAATTTGAAATATAACGAAATGTAAATGTGAACTATTTATTGCGAATGATTTACGAAGTGTGACGAACGGTTACTGTTATTCGCTAAAATGCGTTGGGTCGCGCAAACAATCGTTGTTCTTTCCTTTAGCCATTAGGAAAGCAAACATGCGAACCGAAGTGCAACTTTGCGCATGCTTCCGAAGCCGTCCTATGCTTTCCGAAAGGGTATTTCCGCACCCGCACATCCTACTAGGTCATGTTTTTTAGGAAAAGGATTTACAGTAAATGTGTGTCACTATCTTGATGTATGCACAGTAATATTGTTCCCAACTATATGTTGACAGTTATTGATATTTGTTTTGTACATGTTCTATGTTCAATGACGGTCTTATACAGTCAGAGGTCCCCAAGGTCCCCAGCCCAAGCTTCTGAGAAGTTTGAGAACCTCGAACCTGACAGTGAACATGGGGGGGGGGAATCTCTGACAGTGATGAAGACCCAATACCTCCGTCCCAGGCCCATACGATATCTTCCGATTCACAGTTTTGCCAAGATGATTCACCAGTGGATTCACAGAAGTCCAAGAAGTCATCAAAGTTACCACACGATGACCCGTCACAGACAAGGTACTATTAGTTTTGAAATTTCATTTTTGATTAAGAAGTTATTACTATTTGGTTAATCGTGACTTGTTGTCACCATAAAATAATAAAATAATATAACATATTTGAATGTTATGTAGGTGCTGTAAATATTAAAGGGTTTACATGTGTGCACATGCTCTTGGTGTTTCTTATCTTCTTTCAGTTCAGCAACAAAGAAGAGCAGGAAATATGCATGTCCAACTAATAGAGAGAGAGAGAGAGAGACAAGACTACAAGAAGGCCACGAGGAACGACCCCCAGATAGAGAATGACCTTGTTGAGTTGAACATATTCCTCACATATAGCATGGACCACGGGCTCCCTGTATAATATATGTTGTTTCCAGAGCTTTCCAGAGGAGATGACGGACCCTCTCGAATATTTCATCATACTCTTCTGAGCTCAAACATGAGCCTGATCATAGATGCCAAACTGGCGCTCTCTCTCGGGATGCAGTCATGGTCTTCTCCAGATGCGACGTGCTCTGGCCCCTCGTCTTCACCTAAATCGGCCTCTGATGAAATGGTGGATGCTAAATTATTATTGGAAGACTTCTTGGTGGATCATAGCAGCCACATACTGCAGCCTCAGGCGCTGTATAGCTTCCATTTTGACGAAGGAATAACTAATAATATAGGAATAACAAATACTCTTCATAGTTAGCCTCCTCCGTTTATATATGAAATTCAAAAACTACACAAAGCTGATGAGATACTCAAGAAATTTAGATGCGTTAGTCGCCACAATGTTTTCAACATGCTCAAAATGTTCTGACGAACAAGACTAATCGCAGCGGACGCAAAAGCTCACAAACGCATCCATACGAACACCACTAAAGAACAACATACATCTACTAATGGGAACGAATTTTACTCAAGTTCTATTCGCCAGTACAAGCAAGTTGACGTCGGAGGGTTTTCGCCTATGTGCGAGGAGGCCTCACCACAGGTAGGAGAACTAGCACATACTTGCCGTACAATTCATCACGGTAGAGACAACGTAAAACCAAGTCCTCTTCCTAAAGCATAATTATGGTCATGACGGTTAGTCCAGCGAGGGGGGTTGACTATCTCCGAGTGCTATTACATAGTTATATAATATTGTCACGGTGATTTTGAACACGAACAGTGTGTGTATTGTTGCAATTGTATGGTCAATTTGAGATGTGTCTTCATAATTAATTCGATAACTTCTATAATATAACACGATCACGTTAAGATCAATTACGCAAAGTAAAAGTGATATTTTATGATTATTACGGTAATGTCTCACTAGACCGCCCGATCCCAAACAGCATTAATAAACGGCACAAATTGATATTTTATAATTATTACGGTAATATCTCATTAGACCGATCCCAAACAGCATTAATAAACGACATGCATTGATCTTTTATCATTATTACGGTAATATCTCATTAGACCGATCCCAAACAGCATTAATAAACGACATGCATTGATATTTTATCATTATTACGGTAATATCTCATTAGACCGCTCCCAAACAGCACTAATAAACGGCACAAATTGATATTTTATCATTATTACGGTAATATCTCATTAGACCGATCCCAAACAGCATTAATAAACGGCATGCATTGATATTTTATCATTATTACGGTAATATCTCATTAGACCGATCCCAAACAGCATTAATAAACGGCATGCATTGATATTTTATCATTATTACGGTAATATCTCATTAGACCGATCCCAAACAGCATTAATAAACGGCATGCATTGATATTTTATCATTATTACGGTAATATCTCATTAGACCGATCCCAAACAGCATTAATAAACGGCATGCATTGATATTTTATCATTATTACGGTAATATCTCATTAGACCGATCCCAAACAGCATTAATAAACGGCATGCATTGATATTTTATCATTATTACGGTAATATCTCATTAGACCGATCCCAAACAGCATTAATAAACGGCATGCATTGATATTTTATCATTATTACGGTAATATCTCATTAGACCGATCCCAAACAGCATTAATAAACGGCATGCATTGATATTTTATCATTATTACGGTAATATCTCATTAGACCGATCCCAAACAGCATTAATAAACGGCATGCATTGATATTTTATCATTATTACGGTAATATCTCATTAGACCGATCCCAAACAGCATTAATAAACGGCATGCATTGATATTTTATCATTATTACGGTAATATCTCATTAGACCGATCCCAAACAGCATTAATAAACGGCATGCATTGATATTTTATCATTATTACGGTAATATCTCATTAGACCGATCCCAAACAGCATTAATAAACGGCATGCATTGATATTTTATCATTATTACGGTAATATCTCATTAGACCGATCCCAAACAGCATTAATAAACGGCACACATTGATATGTTATAAGTATTACGGTAATATCTCATTAGACCGATCCCAAACAGCAGTAATAAACGGCATGCATTGATATGTTATCATTATTACGGTAATATCTCATTAGACCGATCCCAAACAGCATTAATAAACGGCACAAATTGATATTTTATAATTATTACGGTAATGTTCCACGAGACCGATTTAAAACGGTATTACTAAGCAACACAAATTGATATATTTAATCATTACGGTAATGTCTCACGAGACCGACGATCCTAAACTACATTATTAAACAACACAAATTGATATATTATAATTATTACGGTAATATCGAGCTAGTCTCACTAGACACTTTATTACTATTAGTGTGCTCCCAGTAATTAAATAAATGTAGCATAGCTAGGCTTCACAATTTCAAGAAATGGAAAACTGCTTCAAACTTGTAATAAACGTCCAATAAATACTTAACCATAAATTGTTATTGCGTTCTTATCATTTAATATTCCATATCATTTATGTGTGCTTTAACTGAATTGTATTTAATAACATATTTGCAACATTTTTTTGCACAATAAGGGCACTACACATTACAATTACTAGATCACAATCAATATCCTTGCAATCACATTTTGGAAATACATAAATTATGACAATCTCCATTTGCGTATAGCTTCTAGTTCAATTGGATTGGGCATCACACTTTGACAACATTAGCAACAGCCTGTTCACTCCATGCATGAACGTCAATAAATAATATAAAAAAGCAGACACAAATCAACAAACGTTTCAAATTGAGCAATCTATGCTATTTTATAAAAAATATATAGCATTTTTCTAGTGATACATAATCATACTCAAATAATAATTATAATAATAAAACAGAAGTCAAAGCATAAATATTAATCCTGTCAACATACAATTCTCCAAATTTACAGAGCTAATTATTTTTAAAAAATTCAATTAAATATTCAACAGATAATCCGATACTCACAAAGGACTTGAATGTAATTGGCGGGAAAAAAATAGCCATAAAACTAATCACCTGCTCGCGTTAGTAATCCATAGCAATGTTTTTCAATCGCAATATTTTCGCAAAATTTCACACCTTTCTGGTTAGTTGAAACAGTATCCAGCGCGTGGTAGACATAGCCGAGTATCAGCACATCAAACACTATACCGCCTCTCCAATACACCAGCTATCTGAAATATGTGCCATATTACAGGCCCGTATCATTCCTCATTACTCCAATGTTTGGCAAATATTGATTCCTTCTCAACAAATTGCAAAGACGCGGAGTACCAGCGAAAGGAAACTATTAAATACATTTTTAAAAGAGACTATAACACGGCGTGCGTGTCTAGATTGCATGTTACGCTTTATATTGAAAACATATTACGCAATTCTTGTTTCATTTCTCAAAGATGGGCAATCACATTGTAGGGCACCAGCGTAATAGTACCCGGCTTGCTATTACCACTGTGCGAATTGAAAAGCAGGTCAAAGGGCAATGTAATGAGCGACAATGCTGTTTGTTTTAAAAATTATCTCCCATAACAGATAAAGTCCGATTTATCCCGAAATGTACATTGGTCATTTTATAGTTGGAACCCCTCTGTTTTTAGTGTTTTCCTCTAATGGAATGTTGCCGTATGACAGATGTGATTTTATCAAACTTATGTTAATGAATTGATAACAATATTCTGCTGGATATTGGTATCTAGATTTAATATTTTAATAATTATAAAATGAGAAAACGGATGCAATTGATAGCATGCGGTGCAAATGATAAAAACAGACAACCAATTAAGAGCACCATATCTACCTTTCTATGGATGTAACTAACCAATGTCACTCAATAACTTTTCTGAGAGTGTCTAGTATTAATCTATGCATTGTGGTCTAGTTGGAAACTCATTTGATTCGTAATCCACTTCTCGTAGGCTCGATACTGTCTGAGCACTACACCCTAATAAAATGAATAATATTATAGCTTTCGGGTGAGATCCTAAACAGAGATCTCGATGTGGTGCATGCCACATATTCTCGATGTTGTCACGCCGCTCTATACCGTGCACGCCACATATTCTCGATATGGTCACGGTCTATGATATGCACGCCACATATTCTCGATATGGTCACGGTCCATGATATGCACGCCACATATTCTCGATATGGTCACGGTCTATGATATGCACGCCACATATTCTCGATATGGTCACGGTCTATGATATGCACGCCACATATTCTCGATATGGTCACGGTCTATGATATGCACGCCACATATTCTCGATATGGTCATGTTCTATGATGTGCACGCCACATACAGGCGGATCGCTGGTCCAGTGGTAGCACGCTGGACTGGTAATCCAGGGATCGCAGGTTCGATCCCCCGTCTGACTCTAATAAAGTTAAGTCTTTCAGATGGAACATTAAACCGAGATCTCGTGTCGGTGCTTTACACCGTGCACGTAAAAGAACCAGAGGAGACTCTGGAATGGGTATCTGTCTGTATCATTGCACCATCCTTCAACAATCTAAAATAACTAATCTCTTCATGAGGTGTCGCTCATATGGGTAATGGGTAGGCACGCATCAGATTCAGAGGACCTTCAAGAATTAGGACCTGTATCATTGCCCAATCCTCCAAAACATAAAATGACTAATCTCTCAAAAAGACGTCGCTCATCCGGGCAACCAATAGCAAAAAGCGCACCGATAACGTTATTTAGAGCAATTTAAGCCATTCATTGGATGATTGATTGGGTGTTTCCAGTTCTATTTGTCCAATAAATAGCACAACATAAGCGTCTCCGTATTCGCAATTCTCAGGAGACATATCATGGTACTTTATTGTGTATATTTAAATGGACTATGGTATATGCTTGTACGGCAATGAGACAACGCTAAAGGTCAAGTAGCAGACAGGCAGGCAGGGCAGGGCAGGGCAGGGCAGGGCAGGGCAGGGCAGGGCAGGGCAGGGCAGGGCAGGGCAGGGCAGGGCAGGGCAGGGCAGGGCAGGCAAAACACGGTGTCGACTGGACCGACCGACCCGACCGACCCGACCCCGACCGACCGACCGACCGACGACCGACCGACCGACCGAACCGACCGACCGACCGACCGACCGACCGACCGACCGACCCGACCGACCCGACCGACCGACCGACCGACCGAACGCCGACCGACCGACCGACCGACCGACCGACCGACCGACCGACCGACCGACCGACCGACCGACCGACCGACCGACCGACCGACCGACCGACCGACCGACCGACCGCCGACCGACCGACCGACCGACCGACCGACCGCCGACCGACCCGACCGACCGACCGAACCGACCGACCGACCGACCGACCGACCGACCGACCGACCGACCGACCGACCGACCGACCGACCGACCGACCGACCGACCGACCGACCGACCGACCGACCGACCGACCGACCGACCGACCGACCGACCCGACCGACCGACCGACCGACCGACCGACCGACCGACCGACCGACCGACCGACCGACCGACCGACCGACCGCCGACCGACCGACCGACCGACCGACCGACCGACCGACCGACCGACCGACCGACCGACCGACCCCCCCGACGACCGAACCGCCGCCGACCGACCGACACCGACCGACCGACCGACCGACCGACCGACCGACCGACCGACCGACCGACCGACCGCCGACCGACCGACCGACCGACCGACCGACCGACCGACCGACCGACCGACCGACGACCGACCGACCGCCGACCGACCGACCGACCGACCGACCGACCGACCGACCGACCGACCGACCGACCGACCGACCGACCGACCGACCGACCGACAGAAACCGTATGTCCATTTTGGAGGATGGTACATTATTACAGACAGAGACCCATTCCAGAGTCTACTCTACCACTATCAGATATTCACTACTATGTATCCTGAAAGTCGCACTGCGGGCAGACGTTAATTGAAAAAAATCGTGATACTTTTTGACGTCAGTTTCAATCGCTGTTTTTCTCAATTACGTCAATTTCTGCACATTGTTGGAAATCGCACGGCACCGCCCATATCTAGACATAATGCCATTCACTAAGTGGACCCATTTTGGTAAACCACTTCATATATAGTTGAGAATGAAAGCACATTGCAGCAGTATACTTAGCGACCTTGCTGCTTCCGGTGTTGCCATGGATACGATGTCCGCCCAGTAAGTTACAGGGTGTGAATTCGAGCCACTCAAGATCCGTTGTGTTGTTGTTCTTAGCTACGACACTTTTAAATCCACGTTGTCTGTTCTCACTCCCACGTGGCAATGACTTCCACCAAGGATATCCCGGGAACAGGCGTTGATATATTTTGCCTGGTCAGTCATATAAATATATTTTAATACCGAGATCATTAATTGGGCCGTATTGAGTTTCTGATAATGTCATTTTGCCAGAAGTAAATTAGTGAAAAATCGACAGATTGGAACCCAGGCTACCACCAGACCAGGAGTGAAATATTGAGTTAGATTGGACAAATGTTGAAAGAACTGTGCAGTGCAAGACTCTTCTATGAGGTCCTGCGCAGTGCTTGTCTGTGTTGTGCGGTGCTGGCCTGTGATGTGCGGTGCTGGTCTGTGCTATGCGGTGCTGGACTGTTCTGTTAGATACTGAGTTGTGTTGTGATGCGTTGTAATTATTTGTAAAGATATACATTATTTACCATATCACCCGCTATAGTACTGTGCAGTGCGATGCGGTACTGTGCGGTGCGATGCAGTCCTGTGCGATGCGGAACAGTGCGGTGCGATGCGGTACTGTGCGATGCGGTACGGTGCGGTGTGATGCGGTACTGTACGATGCGGTGCGGTGCGGTGTGATGCGGTACTGTGCGATGCGGTACGGTGCGGTGTGATGCGGTACTGTGCGATGCGGTACTGTGCGGTGCGATGCGGTACGGTGAGATGCGGTACTATGTGGTACGATGAGTACTGTGCGATCGGTACTATGCAGTGCGATGCGGTACTGTGCGGTACTGTGCGGTACGATGCAGTACTATGCGATGCGGTACGGTGCGATGCGGTACTGTGCGATGCGGTACTGTGCGGTGCGATGCGGTACTGTGCGATGCGGTACGGTGCGGTGCGATGCGGTACTGTGCGATGCGGTACGGTGCGATGCGGTACTGTGCGATGCGGTACGGTGCGATGCTGTGCGGTACGATGCAGTACTGTGCGATGCGGTACGGTGCGGTGTGATGCGGTGTGATGCGGTACTGTGCGATGCGGTACGGTGCGGTGTGATGCGGTACTGTGCAGTGCGATGCGGTACGGTGAGATGCGGTACTATGTGGTACGATGCATTACTGTGCGATGCGGTACTGTGCGGTGCGATGCGGTATTGTGCGGTACGATGCAGTACTATGCGATGCGGTACGGTGTGGTGCGATGCGTTACGGTGCGATGCGGTACTGTGCGATGCGGTACGGTGCGATGCTGTGCGGTACGATGCAGTACTGTGCGATGCGGTACGGTGCGGTGTGATGCGGTACTGTGCGATGCGGTACGGTGCGGTGTGATGCGGTACTGTGCAGTGCGATGTGGTACGGTGAGATGCGGTACTATGTGGTACGATGCATTACTGTGCGATGCGGTACTGTGCGGTGCGATGCGGTACTGTGCGGTACGATGCAGTACTATGCGATGCGGTACGGTGTGGTGCGATGCGTTACGGTGCGATGCGGTACTGTGCGGTGCGATGCGGTAGGTGCGATGCGGTACGGTGCGATGCGGTACTGTGCGATGCGGTACGGTGCGGTGCGATGCGGTACTGTGCGGTACGATGCAGTACTGTGCGATGCGGTACGGTGCGGTGCGATGCGGTACTGTGTGATGCGGTACGGTGCGGTGCGATGCGGTACTGTGCGGTGCTGTACGGTGCGGGGCAATATAATAATATTATGTTCATAAATAAAGTATACTTTTAAGCCGTTCAAGCTGCAAGTTTTATGCTTAAACTCACATACCCTTGGGCTCTGGATTGATTACTCTGATAGTGACGGGATGGCATTTTTAAATATGCTTGGATATGTCCTAAAATATGTACATAGTGGCAAGACTATAGTTTATCGATCCTGTTCTTAAAAACAAATAATATGGTTTTGGACCCGAAACTACTTGTCCAGACCCAAGCGTATGTGCATGAAACAAGTTGTTGTCGTGTATATGTACAGTTTTAATTATTCGAATATAGAAATAATTCCTAAATCAAAAATAACGTACGTTTGAAATTATTTGATTTATAACTAATCCATAGAACTACCAACAGTAGAAGCTTACAAGAAACCTACCTCCGCGTATCAGAACTCGTATATCTACAGAGCGTGTGTGTTCTGATTATAAATAAGCACGTTAAAATATGACACCGGGGATCTTTCATATCACGCTGAATATAAATTAAGTGAAATTGTGATGTGAACAAGGATTATCGCCCAAATCATCTGCCGATGAATGTGCAATAGCATCAAATGCACAGTGTGAACCAGCTCATACATATGAATGATATGATACGCTATGTTAGCTGAGTACTTATGCATGATGGCCATATGTTCTTTTTTTAAAGATATATACGTTTATTTATCGTCGCTCATTTGTTAATCCTGGCAACGCCTCCAGAAGTATAAACAAGGGGCGACGCCTCCAGAAGTATAAACAAGGGGCGACGCCTCCAGAAGTATAAACAAGGGGCGACGCCTCCTTATCATTTGTTTCGCATGACAATGAAGTGGTAGCTTGTTCACTCCAGATGTGAAAGGCCCGAAGTTCGCGCCCGTTACGAGTGTACTCTTAGGCACTTAAATTCAACGGTGCCTCTCTTCCTCATGGCGATGGATTTCACCAGGAATGAGGTCTCGAGAGCGATTAATCTAATGTTGTATAAACTTGTATCCGCGCAAGCAAGCTAAAATAAATTTGTATAATATTTATAAAAAAGAAGATATTTCGGGAAGACTTGTTTATTTTCTTTAATTGATCCTGTGGAATCTGAATTAGTTCGATACCGCATTGCGGGCAAACGCCACATAGTAGCGCTCCGCTTTATCAGCAAGAACATATGTTTGCACAAATGATCAACGGTAATAAACAAGCAAAAACATCAGTTCCAATTCTATACAATGACTATGACAGATGAGCACATGCGCACAGAGACTCTACGACTGCTTCAATCAATGGTCAATAATTAGATAATGCAGTTATTATTTGCCCCACGGGCGACAAGTTTTCGTCTTTCCGGCAACTGCGAACTGATTGCTTAGAGGAATTTATTGAGAGATAAATGGATTACATTTATAGAATCTGCTGCATAGTCAAACTATTGAACGGTTTATAAACTTTATGCAAAATTATTTTAGCTCTATTGTGAAGCAAGTTTTTTACAACATTAGCTTAATCGCTCCGGATACCACATTCCTGGTTGAATCCATCTCCAAGAGGGAGAGAGAAGATAACCGTCGTGCTTAAGGACAACATCCACCAGTATTCTGACGGGGCTCGAACTCTCGGTTGCCGCATCCATTACACCAGCAGGCTCCACAACGATTGCATGTCTGTTTCTTGTGATCCAACAAACACAAACATGTTCGTTCGGCCAGTAAAGCTTAATATGGCAAAACAAAATCAAGAACACTATAGAATGTTAAAACCAATACTAAAGTAATACATGCGCCCTTTTAGGTGAGGCCACTTGATACGTGGCGGCGAATGTCAACAAAATACCTGATGGCGAAATAAAACAATTGCTTCAATTCCAGCGACACCAGAAAAGTTACATATCAGCTGATTTGATTACAAAAAGCATACAGTGCCAATAGGCAATTACCTAGATCATGGGGAAAACGAGCATGTGTGGTAAAACAAATACAAAGTCGGTTATTGAACAGGGTGCTAATACCCACTTCAACACAGACAGTATTTATTATAAACAAGTTATTAAACATGTCGCCAGTCAATAATGCACGTCCAATCAGTGGAATGGACCCAACTGAGAGAACCATACCGGTATCATCCGCATCAGTACAGCGTATGAGTGAGGAGAGGCGGGTGCCTAGCAATACAGTATGCGTGTTTTACGTTTATTTATCGTCGCTACCGGTTGCCCATATGAGCGACGTCTCCTGAAGAGATTAGTCGTTTTAGATTTTGGATGATAGTGCATGATATAGAGAGAGCGTATCCTCTGGTTCATTTACGTGTACGGTGTAAAGCACCGACACGAGATCTCGGTTTAACGTCCCATCTGAAAGACTGTTCATTTTATTAAGGTCAGACGGGGGATCGAACCTGCGATCCCTGGATTACCAGTTCAGCGTGCTACCACTGGACTACAGATCCGTCTGTACAATACAGTATTCACCCCATGCCAACAATAAATATCCAAAATCCTATGATGGAGGGTATACAAGATATGGTACCCAATTATGAATATATAAACAATCATGGACATAGTTATTGAACTATGAACACTGAACAAATATACCAACCACAACCTTCCCAGGCAGCACCATATATACCCCACCTCCTCCATTGGTGTAGCTAGATGCCCATAATACACCCCATGGGTACATATTCTTCACTGATTTCAAGTAAGGTTGAATACTAGATTAAATCATGTAGAAGAGCAGATATTCAACAAGGGGACACGTTGAGACAACATACAGGGTACACTACAGTCAAAATGTAAAAATAACCACAAGTGAAAATAATCTTTAAGATACAAATGTATGAACCATGCTATACATACAGTGGCACAAGAGGAGGGTAAAATGTACGATATCAATGATCACGTACAGTATCAGACAAAGCAATTCAATGGTTGTGATCACAGCTTACGAGTGAGCTTTATAAGAATGTCAAAACAAACACAAACACATACGCATACCCAGGTCTCCCCTCCACAACGTGCACGTCGTGACATAGGCACAGCTCACAGCAGGAATATGGTTCAAGGACTTCGCTGACGGAAGCCGCGCCATCGGAATCGCGTGACTCTATACATTTACATATAGAGTACCTTACGACTAACTTCCCTACTTGGCGAGACAGCAATACTTAGTGCTGGCGGCGGCGGATAGCTAGTTTTCTTTTAGCCGGCTCCTTCAAGGGAACGGATCTCCTTCAAGGAAGACGGTGGGACATATACTTCTTGATGGCATGAGGACTCCAGCGAAGAAACCGGAATCATTATTGCTGCTGTGAGCTGACAAATCGTGGAGCATATGGCCCTACAAGGGACCCCTTCGAAAGATGGTACAGGACTTGTCACTCTGAGAATAACGAAGATGCCTTTCCAGTTGTCTACATAAACAACTTAGATGACAACGTAAACTCCTTAGAGAAACAAGTCGCATAAATGCCTCGGCGGAGTCGACTATAAAGAAAACTTATTTCGTTCGTAAACTTGATAATGACAAACTACAAGGTCAACAATAAGAACAAAAAGAATATGTTATGGAATTGATGAGATGGATTTACATGACCATTGCTATGCAAAGTAATGCAGAAATCCAATTACTAACAGAACAGATTAGGGAGAAGGCAAAATGGATCAGATTTATCTAAGACCAATAATTGCAAACTTCCAAATTGATAAGGACACTATGTGACCATGATCTCCAAAATGTCAGCACTCCACAGGTTGACAACACATGTGAAAGATAAATATACCTACATGGGGAGAGACAGCTCAATAAGGAACATTGTAATTATACAGAAAAAGGAAATAAAAATATGTTCTATTAATTTGTGTGGATTAAAATCCATATCAAGCTTCCAAGAACTTATTCAATTTATAAACGATTATGACATCAGTGGTATACAAGAAAACAATTTAGATGACACACACACACTGTTTTAATAGATGGCCACCAAAATATATACACAATTAAAAAACGAGAATGCCGTATATCAATCATGAACATAGCATTCCATTGTCAAAAGTGACATTGCCCCAGATGTCCACATTTTTGAAAATGTAATGGTGCTGCATACATACCCCTATCAGAACAATACATGCTAATCCTTGTCCATATCTAGAACTACAAACGGAGATAAATAAGATTGATAACCGTGACATGCCTTTGCTTGATACTTTAACTCAAGAACTGTCGACAAGTGTGATTGTGTACAATGAGATGACTTTATCTTTCATTTAAATGGAAATGATGATATTATTTCTGATGATAACAAAATAGTTAATTTTCTGCCTCTTAGATGAAGAACAATAAACAAAACCGTAAATGAATATTGTCATATGCGCATTTACTTTTGCAGAAGCAATAACCTCTTTATATTAAATATGGGAACTTGTATGGCTTTTGTAGACACACACATACTACATGTAACCTCTTTATATTAAATAGGGGAACTTGTATGGCGTTTGTAGACACACACATACTACATGTAATTGTAGCCGCACAATGCATTATTTTCAAAGTGCTGTAATTAATTGCGAACAAGTTAGAAATATTGAGGTAAAATACTAATATTAGATGTCCAAATTACTATTGTATTAACACTTTCAACTGACGAATCAAATCCAAAATAACCGCTGATGATTCTCAGTAAATAACAGATTTATGAATGAATAGTGATCTGAAAGACTTGGAAAACACATTAATCTTGACACATTGGTAGCATATTTTAAATACATTAGAAGAAATGCAAGAGAACGCAAATCATACTCAAAACGAGATGTGGTTGTAAATAATATAAATGAATGTTTATGACATTGTCGTGAAAATACATTGAATTTTGGAAACATAAAATCACCAGATATCTCCAACAACAAAAAATAAACAAAAATTTAAACATTGGTTTAATACTGAATGCTACAGAATGAAAAACAAATATCACACGGCACGAAAATTGTATAGTAAAATTAAAACTGCAAATCAAAAATATATTTAAGAAATAATAAGTATCAACCGTGGTATATCGCAGAATAACCCGAGTTTGAGGTTCTTATGCGTAGAAATATATCACGAAGGCCGAAGGCCTGCGTGATATATTTCTACGCATAAGAACGACAAACGAGGGTTATTCTGCGATATACCACGGTTGATACTTATTATATCGATTCTAACCAATGGAGTATTTTCTTCAAAGGGCGTTGTACTCCGCTGCATTGGGCTTTCGAAATTTCCTCCCGCGTAAGGGGTGATGACGTTATTTTGTTATGGAAAATAACAATCTAGTGCATAAATGAACAAAAGTTGTAACTGATCAATAATTTTATTTATTTTGTCAAACAAAACTGTACAGAATAGTAACTGAAACGTTACTTAACAGAAAAACAAGACGGGCAAGAGATTATCTGATTCTAAAAATAGCTCACTTCCGCGAATTCCCACGATAGTATTTACAAACATCACGTGACTTTCATTCATAAAACTGTACACGCATTGTATAAATGGAATAGCCAAAACACGGTGCGCGCGCAGCATAGTTCAAAGTAGGTATATCGCAGAATAACCCCAGGTAGAGTTTACTCTACAAGTATGTTATTAGCTGGGTCGTGTTGGAATAAAAAGTATCAGTAAAGAATATAAAACAAAAATTAATCAAACTCTTAGAAATTATAGAAATTATATGCTACACACACTGAGGAGGCAAAAAGCAGCAACCTAACGGATAATGGAACATTATAAACAGCTTAAATCAGCATTACATCGTAATAAATGATGTTTTGGGTAAAATATAAATACTCGTTCTTTAAATGGGTTAACCTATGAAACAATTATGAATGCATACACAATTATGAAAATGAAGAAACCACACTGAGAGGTTTAAATGAAGAAATAAATATGACAATCACTGAAGAAGAAACGCTTAAAATTGTTAAAACATTAAGATATTACAAGCATCCAGGATTAGATAATGTATTACATAAGCATACTTATAAAAATTACAATCAATACAATGCTACCAATTTACCAAAGAGTAAGACTATTATCATGAACTGGAATAATATCAGAAAACTGGAATAAAGGAAATATTCTCCCAATATACAAGAAAACTACCGCCCTATAACTCTCTTAAGCTGCTTTGGGAAATTATTTACCTATATCATTAATAATAGGTTAAATAAATTGGCCGAGGATATGAAGTAATACATAACTGCCAATCATGATTTGGAAAGCAACATTCAACATATGATAAACTAGTTTGGTTTGCATTTGAGTTATACATATATCAAGTACACAAGCAAGAAATGACTTATACAGACGGATATGTAGTCCAGTGGTAACACGCTGGACTGGTAATCCAGGGATCGCAGGTTCAATCCCCCGTCTGACCATAATACAATTAATAAAAAATACAATTAACAGTCTTTCAGATGGGACGATAAACCGAGGTCTCGTGTCGGTGCTTTACACCGTGCACTTAAAAGAACCAGAGAAGACTCTGGAATGGGTCTCTGTCTGTATCATGCACTATCCTCCAAAATCTAAAATGACTAATATCTTCAGGAGGTGTCGCTCATATGGGCAACCGGTAGCGACGATAAATAAACGTAAAGCACACACACGAAAGGACTTCAAACAAGCATTTGGTACAGCCTGGTGGAGAGACCTCTGGGCTAAATACTTAAAACATAGCATACATTGTAAATGCTTCAAACTAATACAGAACAAGTAACCAAGAATTAAGAAAAACGAGGGGTTCTGGTTTCAGATTAATTCAAATGAATGACTGAAGAAAGACAATGTGAACATATGTAGCCCTTGTTATTTTCAATATAATTAAATAACATAGAAAAGTTCATGACTACCAAATCTGTCCATGGTCTAGAATGCAGTATGTGGCAAAACTATCTGTATTGGCTTCAAATGATTCAAAGTCTTATATGCAGATGATAAGTCTTACTAAGTGAAAATAGTAAATCTACATAGTTTGAAGGAATTGAATACTGTAATAAATGGAAGCTAACAGTTAATGTAATTGTGCAATGTATGAACAAGAGGAACTAAAATAAAATACAGCATGTAGTTGCAAGAATCGTAACGGGCGCTACAAAACGTATTTATATCCATACCCTTCAAAATGAACGTTCTGACAGAAGATGAAAACACAAACTTATCCTCCTTTATAAAATGAAAACTAATATTTCCCTATCTTATATGTCATCTCTTGTTCGATGTTGAACAATCCACTTATACCTTATACATTCTGATAATATGTTCAATATTCCAGCTACAACTACCCTATACTCAAATTCCTTCCTTCCATCGGTGCTTCGTGAATGGAACAGTTTACCTAACGAGGCTAGAACTATTCAGTCACTGGATTCGTTCAAGGCCTTTCTTAACACTAGCAAAACTAAAATTGGAAAACTAGTTTACTATGGAAAAAGAAGATACCAGATTCTACATACACGGCTTAGAACGAAATTCCCTGAACCACCATCTTTTTCTAAAGAACCTTGTAGAATCACCATTATGCAAATGTGATGCTATAGAAGATAACTTCCACTTCTTCTTTGAATGCCATTTCTACGACCAACTCCGTACAACCCTCTTCCATAAGCTGTCCACAATTTGTAATGTCAACTTAAACATACTCCTTCTCGGTGACATTTAGATGGATTTTGCAACGTAATTTCCTCCTGTACTCGAATACTTTATTGGCAGTGAAATGTTCTGAGATGGATGATTTCTAAAATATTCACATGGCGGATTGCAATCAGAATGCTGTCGCTATTGACAACCGATCATATTCAACCAATTCTCTTTAAACTAATCTCTTCCTCTTTCCGATTTGCTAGTTTTAAATTTTTTTCAAATATTCATTTAAATGTTAACCAGTTTCTTTTTAACACCCAAAACTATTGACTCACTAATACAATAACTTCTGAAATTCTTTAGCATATACCGAGAATAGATTTCACGTACTTTCATTGTTATATTTATTATTATTTTGCCTATTGTATATCAATCAATTGATAGGGAGAAGACCTATATAAGTTTTATTTCGTTCTAACCCCTTTCAGTCTACTGCTATTAAATTATAGGTAAACTTGATTCAGTACATGAAATAAATAATGTCTAAGCTAACAGTTAATGTTAATAAAACAAAAGTATTAATGTTTGTATCAAGAACGCATACGTATACAAATGTGTTTATGAGTATTCAAGGGAAACACGCTATATATAATAAATGAATACAAATATCGCGTAGTGTATTTATCTAGAACAAACTGTTTTGCCGTGGCTAAAAAGCATATAGCAGAACAAGGTAATAAAACAATGTCTTCATAGCTCAGACAAATAAGAGCAGTTAGCCTTATTTTTGACTTACAATTATATATACATACATTCTAGGTGTCGGCAAATATTCACCAAACAATGGTATTTCAGGAGATATGGGTTGGAAACCCCCAATAGTCTGACCATGGAAATGTATCTCGCTATATTGGTCGAAACTTTCAGGTATGGATACCGCAATGCTCAATAAGCGAGAGGCACTCTGGGCATATAGTAAAGCTAGTCGTTCATGTAGAAATTGGCATTTTAATGTTAAGAGCTATTATGAGGCTAATGATTTTCCTATGTACACTAGCTTTGCTAATCCTATATCTCGTTCTTTCACACATAATATAGAGGTCAAAGCATACGATAAGTTGGTCAACCAAGATAAACAATGTCATAGGTCCCTCTGGACGCGGGCGGAATAAATTGAGAGTATATAATTTGTTTAAAACTGACCATATTGCAGAGCAATATTTCAAAATTGTATTACCACCCAGAGATCGTTCTGCTTTTTGCAAATTTCGACTGGGGATTGCCCCCATTAGGATAGAGACTGGTCGATATGAAGGTTTGCCAGAGGAATCTAGGATTTGTCCGTTTTGTGATACTGCTACTATCGAAAATGAGATGCATGTAATATTAAAGTGTCCAGTTTACAATGATTTAAGACAAGATTTATTCTCAAAGTCATATGCGTATAATATCAATTTCTACTCAATGTCTGATTATGATAAATATTGTTTCCTGTTTTCAAACCATGAGATGATTCGTAATTGTGCCAAAACATGTTTTATTATTCTACAGAGGCGTCAGTTTTTATTACGTAAATAAATATTTTAATTTGTGAATAATGTCATTATTACTTGTATTTCTAACTGCATTTGTTTAGTTCGTCTGTAATATCTCTGCTAATCATATTCGTTATGATCTGATCAAAGCGAAGTTAGATTTCATATGACCAATTCTTAATCAGTGTGCAATAGTACCTATTTTGTATGTCAGTGTTTTATAATTGTCTTAGAGCAGATTAGCAGGGACATTGCAGCTTTATCCCTAACATACTGTGATAAATGAGTATGTATAATGTTGTTCATCTCTTATAACTACATATTGGAGTGGCATTGTACTTTTATTATGTAAACTATACATGTAATATTATTGTAAATATTGTACGTACAATGATGATATGTAAATAAAGATTACTACTACATGTATATTTGATATAGATTTAGTTAATAAAACCAATATTGATATACGGGTGTGAACTATGGGCATTTGGAAATATTGCTGTCATTGAAAAGGTACAATGAAATTAGTAGAAATTAATATTAAACATTAAAACTAACTCCTTCACACATGATATATGGAGAATTAGGAGTAACACCTAAGGAATAGTAGTAAATATCAAGAGCAGCACCATAATTATGCTTTTGGAGCAAATAGACAGACACAAGCACAAATAAATTATCAAACAATATGTATCTAATTATCCCAGGTCTACACGAACAAGGACAAATCAATTCGAAATGGTTAAGCTATGTAAAATATATTTGTAAATTGATATGGTAATATATGGGAACAATCCAAACAATGAATAGAACATGGTTCCCGGCTTTGAAATCTGCAGCATTTCTGGTTGATTTGTATTGCTTATTAAATATCTCCTTTCAATGAAATAAACAGGTGATGTAAGGACCTCTAAGGTGTGTCGATGAATAACGTGTAGTCTCTTTTATAGCAGGTGATATAATAGTACTATGTAAATTAATCATTCTTGCATTTAATGGGCTTGACTACACTCAGATTGCATAACATTTTTTAAAATAAAACTACAATTTCACCCACATGTGAATTCAAATGTCAAAAAACGAACCTGTGTTCGGACAACCACACATGACCTTGTTTGTAACATTCCTACTACCGACGATGCGTTAAATTAGTGCGGTGTCCGTAGTGGAGTGGTAGAGTGTCGGATTGGGATTCGAAGGGTCCCGTGTTCGATACTTTGTAGTGGAATGTATGTAGTGTCCTTGAGCAAAACACATTTCACATTGCTTAATACTCGTAAACCGCTAATAGTGGAGCTGATAGGTAAATTGATGTGCACTTTTGGAGGGAAGCGCAATTTTTTGTATATGGTTGGCCAATGTGATGCAGATGCAGGAAAAACTGACAGGCAGCACTTTTGACCACATGTCACTCTTTTTTTTGAGTGTCCCTTTACATAGCCCCATACCACCATACACAGCAACAGCTGAAAGGGATTTAGCATATGACTGAAGCATGGCTATGCTGCTTTTACCAAATAATTTGCTTCCTATATTGTGAAAATGGGGTATGAACATTTCTATTAGTAGTATGATACTTTGTGTATATTATTTTGATATGCATTTGAATAATGTGCACTTATTAGGGATCGAAGATAAAAGCATTAAGATATTGACTGTGATCTCCATTAGTATTGGCATGTACAAATACACGGATCATGAAATTGACTTCCAACTACTAGTATTAGACCTGCAATGCAATACAAGTCATAACATAGTACATGTGTATATAACTATTAAAACAAATAAGTAAATGTACTGCACTGGAAATAAGTGAATGGGGTACACCTAGTTTCGATATATCGCAGATTTAATCACTCACAACGAAATAAAGGACCCTGCAATGTAGCAATGTATTACTAGCTAATATCACATTGCCCTGCACATTTACACAACTAAGTGCATGGCAGTCTAGCCTTAACACAATTACATCTTGTATATCTACCGTTGCATTTACACTGGATCAGTTCTCTGCATACTTCTGGTAATGCAGACCACAGGGGAGCCCATTCATTTCCATCATTTTTCCAACCTCAATTGGATGGAAGTGGGAGTTCCTGGTTAACTATCAATGTTTGACCCCATACATGACCCCTTGGTATGCAGCCATTTTAGTATGTTCAGTGAGTGCTGCCTTAGTTGGAGGTATGTTGTCTCTGTCCTTGTGTGAAGAGTTGTAATCTTGCTTTGTTATCTTCCACTATGTCAGAAGTGCGCTTGTACATAAGGATTGTAAAGCTCTCAATAACACAGAGCTACTCCTCTTTTAACTCTACTGGGCACTGGGATAAGCGCTGAAAGACTTGTGCAAGTTCTGGAATCACTCTCCAGGTCTCCCATGCTGTGTTCTTTCCACTACTTTTAAAGGATGAGCATGTATCACAACCTATAAATGCATGGAATAATGTCAGTGCGAAATGGACCCAATGTAGCTGCTATTTGATGTGTTGCTATAAAGCGCATGTGACGCCCATGGTCAAACTGTACCCATATAGAACAGTCCTGCAGGACAGCAGTTATTGATATTGATAACACAACAACATCTGTGTATGTGGCTACCACTACAATTCTCCGTTTGCCACTACTGTAAGCATGCTTGCAGTGTAGCAGCAGTCTGGTATCTGGCTCTTCATGGTTGCAGGGTTCAAATCCACAGAAAGTGTATCATTGCTATTAACAACAGCTTCATCATCTACAGTTGTGATAAACATCTTGCCCTCAAGAGATAGGCGTGCCATTGACAGCTCATTAGCAAGGTAATGGAAAAGAGATGTGTTGTTGCAGTTAACCCTTAGAAAAGACTGCCAGTTACATGGTAGTTCTGTGTCCCCTTGTATGCTCAACGGTTCCCCACCTCCTTGGGTTGATATGGTGTTTAAACTTTCATCTCTGTATACATCCCATACTACATCACATCTGTCACAAGTGTTCATTCTTCTGAGAATGTTTGGAACAAACACATTGTGAGCATAATCATTGAAGGTGTTTGGTCTCTTGTTGCCTGACTTCGGTTCCAAATGTAAGGCAGCTCCATCGATAATTTTAACTTGAACATTACCGGGTGATATCAATTGGGTATCTACCATAGGTTCCAGCTGTGTAAGAATATCAGATATACCTTCTGTTCCTCTCATTACCCCATTATCTGCCAATGAATCGGACCATGCATGGTTTTCGTGACTGAAAAATGTGTCCATATCACCCTCTCGATTCTGGCAAGATACGTACATTCTGTGACAAACATCCAGGCAACTATTCCTCTCAAGGTCTCAATATACAGAGGGTAGTAGCCTTCTCGTTTGGCTTTCAGAAGCATTATCAGTAGTCTCTCAAGATCGAGCACTGTCTGTCAGTAAGCAAACTGTGGCTGTGCTTTTGACTGTCCAATGATTCATTTCCAATGGGCTATACTTATTCTTCTGGTATTGGTCATAAGCTTGTCGTTGTAAAATACAAAGAGCAGCAAGGGAGACTTGATGAAACCACTTGCCTCTTGCTGTATTTGAGCCTTTCTCTAGGCCAATGACTCTGCCGTATGTCGTGACCCCAGCAGTGGCCATAATATATGTCCAACCACTCCCCTCTAACCATTTTCCAATTGCAACAAGGAAGGTCGTCTCAATATGAAGGCCCCACATCATAATCGCAAACTTTGTTTCATCATACTCATCAGGCCAGGTTCGTTGCATTTTCTTTATCAATGGATACAGACCAACGTCCACAACTACGGGGATTTGGCCTTGGTTTATGTATTATGTGGCATTCTTGGTCATGTAACATCATGACATAAGAATGTGCGGTTTCTTTAAAAAGAGAGGTAATAGTTGAAATATGGCAGACGGGCAATGTTCCTCAGTTTGCTTGTCTGCATGAAATCCCGACCAAGATATATAGTCAGTTTAGTCGAGCTTTTCCATATGTACCAACTCAGATATTCTATCTATTCATCATATCTCTTTAGAACCTGTCTCCAGATGTGCAACTTGTACATTAACACTTAGCCCACCAGGGTGTTGTGGAGTGTCATTGGATAAGTGGATTGGGGGATATCAGTGTAATCCATTTGTAATTCAGCAAGTCTTCTCTGGTGTGGAACAGTAGAACTTACCTCTAGGATAACCCTCTCTTTAATGGTTGTACACAACTCCCTTAGATATTGCATCACCTCCGGCTAACTTTCCAATTGGTTTCCTGTCCTGAATAGTATTGGCCATGTGTTGAACATTGCTATCAAATGTGAATGTAGAAGCTATATACAAGTCACACTCCAAAGCATTACTATCACAGAAGAAACACATCTTTGAACCGTCTTTCTCTCTCTCTGTACTTATCCTAAGTTTCTTCTTGACAGGCGTTAATATAGAGCTAGGAGGTTCTGCCTTGGTATTTCTCTCTTTAGCTCTTGTAATACCTCTGTTACTATATGAAGCTTTGCAATTAGCATGCCATTTCGCGTTGTTCTTCATAAGTCGCAGCAATCCCAGATCCATCATTAACACGTTCTGTGAGCTCTCTGTCAAAGGGCAATGCACACAGTTTATGAAGTATTTGAATGTTATTAGCTAGGGAAATATCCTGTATTCTCCGTTTGTTCCTCTGTAAATGACTGGATTTTACACAAGACACAAAGAGACCTGTATGTATCCTTTGATGTATCCGAATGGTTTATTTTAACATTTAATGGAGTAACCATAGTCACAATCTAGCCTGATACAAAACAGAAAATCACCATAAGTGAACAAAATTTAGAGCAAATGGAATATTCATTATATAAGCACAACACAACAACAAACAATGACCAAATTATGGCCCAATCGGGCTTCAAATTGGCCGAAATTGATGTTCTGCCAACTCAAGAACACTAATCAAGTTGGCAGCCGCTGAAAGATAAAAAATAGCAAAGCATATGTTCCTATGTGATAAAAGGAAAAACAAATATCGACAATTTCTAATTTTTATTTCTGAGTATTGGAGACCCCTTAAAGACACGCCGAAATATTAATGGGCGAGTGTCAGAAACTACTGCATGTCAGACTTTTCATAAACTACATCACTTTGGCTAGCTTTGTGCAAAAAATCAGACTTCCCTCCAAAAGTGAACATGTTGTCCATTTAGCTGCACCTATCAGCTCCACGATAAGCCTGTCCAGGAAAAATGTCAAGGTCCCCGTAAGTGGTTCGACATAGACGGAACATACAGTAAAACACAAGGATTCTCCCGTTACAAAAACAAACGCATATTTCTTTATATATTGATAATAAAAAAATTCTGCTTATAATTTGCAAACGAATTCGACAACAGGTAGGGGCACGAAAATAGGGCGATTGACGATACAACTGCCTAATTAAATATAGAACTATTGTAAAAGCTATATTGTCACTCTAATACGATACTGATAATGAATCGAATATATGTGATGTGTGTTTTACTAGATGAGACTCTGGAATTGGTATCTGTCTGTATCATGCAATATCCTCCAAAATATAAAATCACTAATATCTTCAGGAGGCGTCGCTCATATGGGCAACCGGTAGCGACGAAAAATTAAAGGTAAAACACACACACACTGAGGTTTAGTGCTTAGACTTTAAAAAAAGGCCTGGATAGCAAAATGTCACATTTCTCAAGTCTAAATATTTGGACTAGGTGTAAATCACCGACACGAGACCTCGGTTTAAAGTCCTTAATGTTATTATGGTCAGACGGGGGATCGAACCTGCGATCCGGGGGGTCGAATACATATGTGAACGGTAGTACATGCATTATATACTCACAAATGGCAGTGCAAATCCAAAGTCATTACTGTGACAATAACTCCATATACCGGAAACTCAAAACTTCATAGCACAGAATAAATGTCCAACACAAACATGCTAAACAAACAAAGACTTTACTGTTCACACGGCAATGTGTCAACGTGTCAATTGGTTACTCGCCCAATCAAATAGTGTAATTTGTAAGCGCATGTCTCGTGGCATAACAGCGAACCAATGAAAAGTCAGCCAATGTAATATATTACATAACGTGTTTATTTCATTGACAGACGATACAGAACAGAACAGAACATATAGTTCATTATATAGTTCGCCATCATACACAGACGGATCTGTAGTCCAGTGGTAGCACGCTGGATTTGTAATCCATGATCACAGGTTCGATCCCCCGCCAGATATCTGTCTGTATAATTGCACTATCCTTCAAATATCTAAAATAACTAATATCTTCAGGAGACGTCGCTCACATGGGCAACCGGTAGCGACGATAAATAACCGTAAAACACACTCGTCATCATACACGAATTATACAATTGCACGAGCACAAAGAACAACGTCATATATATACTAGTGTCGAATGATAATTTGATATTTGTAAATTCGACAATATTATTTACCTGGATAGGTAAGTATATCGTAGGCATAAACAACCCACTTAAAGGCCTGCAGTTTGACCCCGTCCAATTGTAAAGATTTATACTTTACTACCTGTTCCATGTGATTAGTGGCTTGTATCAACAATGTAGCAGTACATTCAGTATAATTTGGCGTATGTAGGTATTTTCTAACGGTTAATATGCACGATCACTCTGTGAGCTGAGAATTAGTCAAAATGAGGCCCTGACAATTTAAGTAAACGTATATTTCTCTGTGTCAGTGTGTGTTTACCGATATTGATGCTACATAATAATCACAGTGAATGCTATGAGTACATGTATAATATTATAATTATAATCTCTTGAACATACGAGTATTACACATATTCTGCCGATTTCTACAAGATGCCATTGAGTAAAATAACAATGTATGTAACTGATGAGCAGAGAAAAGAATTGCTGACTTTCTTGCAAAATAAGAACTGGGACGTAGAGATGGAAATAGAAGAAACAGCCACCGCCATGCCCGTTGCAGAGGCTGCTTACGTACCTCCCCCTATGCCTCAGCATGCTGAAGGTGTTGCTGAGTGTCCACTGTGCTTGTGTTCCCCTTGCATAATAAATGAACAGAACAAACAACTTTGGTGGCCTGCTAATAATCGTCCACCGCATAATCTAAATTCACATGAGAGAAAGCTTCTATACAGGAGGTTTTGGGCAATGCTATATAATTGTGGCGCATGGAAAGATGTCAGATATATAGAGAGAAAAGTAGCGGCTAGAAGAGGAGACTGTACTTGGCATAAGAGGGAACTGATGCCTGAATGTGTGGTACAGCAATGCAGGAACTGGCCTCCTAACCCGCGCAACCAGCCTTATTTGGGCCATAAGTGGAGTTGAATTGTTTATACCAGTTGTAAGTACTATAAAAATACAGAACTTCAATTTCAGCAATTTATAACCTCTGATATGTACGTGGGTCATAATAGATATAAGTGGTGCTCATGTATTAGATGTATACCATGCAGGGCCTCGCATGTGGCAAATACGATGTACGTCGACCGTCAGATTTGTACCGCTATTCCCCGTGTGTTTAAGGTCAAATATAGGTCAACCTGCAGGCCTTTAAATGATCTTATGTGAACACATAATTCTGTAGCATGTAATTTCCTATTATATGGTAATATTTCCACCTAAATATATGCAACATAATCTAAATATATCAACTAGCAAACAAACGTCGCATTGTTGACGTTATACAACGCGTACTATGTAGATTGTAGAAGTCGTGATAGCGTAGTGGTAGGTAGCGCAAGTAGTTGCGAAAGTTCGCGTCCCACTGGAGCCGTTACGAGTGTGCCCTTAGGCAAAGTATTTAAAGCGACATGACATCGCAAAAGGCTCAAAAAGTGCATTTATTTTCAGATATTCGTTGCTACTACAATTATTCCGAATACATTCAAACACTAACATTGAATCAATAAACAGTGTTGTTATGGTCTACAAACTTTCAAAAGTGAAAATAGGATTTCATATAACTGTCATCCACGCTCCTGATTTAACGTTTGTTTGTCATTGAGGTCAATATTAAACGCTTGATATTGTCGTTTAGAGATAATTTAACTAAGACTAAGTCTACAGATAAATATTGTTAGTCAGAAATGTGAGATATAACAGTAAATCTGTACAATAAATCATGTTATTCAGGATGCACGCATTCTATTACGCATGTATTACCCGATTTACATTATTTTGTTATGTCAACAAACCGCGTATACGACGTTTGTTTATTAGTTGAAATACTCAGTTTTTGAGGCAAATATTTGGAAATTAATTGTACCACATAATAGGAAATTACATTTTATAGAAATGTGCGTTTTCACTGGTGTAGTGTCACTTTAAAGTCCACCGGTCTCTTCCCTCTCTCGCTAGCCAAGAGTGATACTAAGAGCTATCTATGTTCATGAGTGAAATATTATTCGATCATAAACCCAAAACATGCCAGGTTGGTCGATATGGCGATTGGGTCAAATAGAGTTTTATAAGCGGCACAACATTTGATTCACGAGCTGATTCAGTAATTACAATGTATATTATATATATATTCTAGAGGAAATAGAAAACGCACACCTACATTATATAATAGAGGACATAGAAAACGCGCACCTACATTATATACTAGAGGACATAGAAAACGCACACCTACATTATATACTAGAGGACATAGAAAACGCACACCTACATTATATACTAGAGGACATAGAAAACGCACACCTACATTATATACTAGAGGACATAGAAAACGCACACCTACATTATATACTAGAGGACATAGAAAACGCACACCTACATTATATACTAGAGGACATAGAAAACGCACACCTACATTATATACTAGAGGACATAGAAAACGCACACATACATTATATACTAGAGGACATAGAAAACGCACACATACATTATATACTAGAGGACATAGAAAACGCACACCTACATTATATACTAGAGGACATAGAAAACGCACACCTACATTAAAAAACAAAAAACCAACACATATACTAGAGGACATAGAAAACGCACACCTACATTGTATGGTTATTATTACGAAGGATTCCATCAAAGATATATCTTTATTACAAAACATAAACTGAACAACTAAACATATTCCAACTTTTCATGTAAAAACACACTTATCCGAAGTGTGCGTTTTCTATATCCACTAATATACTTACACCATAAAAAGCTGTGCATTTTTATATTGAGCATTACATTTTCTTTTATTTTAGAATTATGGATTTTACTATCATGAGTGAATTATTTTCTTCACACATTGCACTAATTGACCCAATATTTAAACGCATCCAAATGTGCCAATATGTGTTTCTGTAAATGTTACATCTAAGGCAAATGCACAGTTTCTTTTTTGTGCCAGTATATATCGTTACAGGCAAGAATATCCTTCCATTTATTGTTTCTCGGAATTAATTAATCTTTATTATCTATCGCATAAAACCAGCACTTAATTCGACAAATCATACGCCTTTTCTAAGCACGAATTAATTTTATTTCCCCAGAATTCAACACTAGAGATCGGAGGGCTCTACATTCTATACCTATAATATACCACATACGCTTGGGGTTTGGATAAATGGTTTCGGGTTCAATACGCAAAATGTTTCAACTTATTTTTAGTGTTAGGCCTATGGTCATAATGTTCTTATTGTTTTTTACTCATGCCATATCCAAGCATCTATGTAGATTCTCTGATAGTAACGGGGTGTCATTTTTAGTGTTAGGCCTATGGTCATAATGTTCTTATTGTTTTTTACTCATGCCATATCCAAGCATCTATGTAGATTCTCTGATAGTAACGGGGTGTCATTTTTAGTGTTAGGCCTATGGTCATAATGTTCTTATTGTTTTTTACTCATGCCATATCCAAGCATCTATGTAGATTCTCTGATAGTAACGGGGTGTCATTTTTAGTGTTAGGCCTATGGTCATAATGTTCTTATTGTTTTTTACTCATGCCATATCCAAGCATCTATGTAGATTCTCTGATAGTAACGGGGTGTCATTTTTAGTGTTAGGCCTATGGTCATAATGTTCTTATTGTTTTTTACTCATGCCATATCCAAGCATCTATGTAGATTCTCTGATAGTAACGGGGTGTCATTTTTAGTGTTAGGCCTATGGTCATAATGTTCTTATTGTTTTTTACTCATGCCATATCCAAGCATCTATGTAGATTCTCTGATAGTAACGGGGTGTCATTTTTAGTGTTAGGCCTATGGTCATAATGTTCTTATTGTTTTTTACTCATGCCATATCCAAGCATCTATGTAGATTCTCTGATAGTAACGGGGTGTCATTTTTAGTGTTAGGCCTATGGTCATAATGTTCTTATTGTTTTTTACTCATGCCATATCCAAGCATCTATGTAGATTCTCTGATAGTAACGGGGTGTCATTTTTAAGCATGCTTGAATGTGACCTAAACAAGTTATAGATGATTTATTCTTTATTTCAGTCTCATCCTTGTACAATACATAAAATATACACAACAAGTTATCGTGGCAAAGTACAACACCATTCATTATAAAAGAATTATAAGAGACTAATGTAATCACAGATAATCAGACTATCACAGTCTATCGACATATTATTATATTTACATATTAAAACCGAGGAACAGTCGCTAATTGAAAATTAAATACTTATTAAAACCAGAAATTTTGAAATACTGAAATGGAAAAAAAGCACTAATGCGCAATTAAGAAAAGTTTTAAAAATTCAGTTATCAACCTCGATCAGATCGCGGTTGAACTAATTAGCAGCTGTTTCTCGGAATGGATAAGAGACACACAATCAATAAATCAAATGGATACATTATTTACATAAATAAACGGATCGTCTTTGAAGAATATAAAAACAGGTTTTGGCAACAATTCTAATCAGAGGTATAGTAGTAAAAATAATTCTAAGCTGGTCGGATACAGGTTTGTTCCGAAAGTCATTTTCATATAATGAGGCTTTCTCTAAGAGAAGAGCTCTCAAATCATCATACAGTGAACATTCTAATAATATATGACTTTCGTCTTCTAATACATTACAGAAAGGGCACTTACGTTCATCAAGTGGTAAATTCTCATACCTTCCGGTTTCTATACGTAATGGAGCAACTCCACATCTAAATTTACATAATACTGATCTGTGACGTGTGGGTAAAATCATTTTACAATATACTTCTGTTTGAAATTTAAATTTAAATGTACAGTAGGTTCTAAGCTTATTGCGACCACGTCCAGAAACACCGATCACACTGTTAATAGAGGTGGACCAGTCAGCAACATATTTCTCCATTACCGCATTTTCCACACTATCTACTAAATTGTTCTTATGTATATGTATAGATAGGTTACAGTAATCCATCAAAGTAATGTCTGCAAACTGTCTCTTGACATAATAAAACCAGTTTTTATAACTTGTAGATTTAGCATTCGCCCATAGTGCAACTCGCTTATTTAATCTGGAAGTGTCGGTATTAGCTAAGTGTGCCCAAAACCCAGATATGTGCTTCCATTGTCGCACAACTGGCGGCTGCCAACCCATTTCCTCGGAGACAGCTGCATTGGGAGAATATTTCCCAACACCAAGAAAGAAACGCATGGCGCGATTTTGGATTGCATTTATGCATGAAAACGTTTTATATCCCCAAACCGGGGCGCCGTAAGCAATCACAGGCCAGACAACAGAGTCATACAATTTGGAGAAAACATTTTATGGTACACCCCCAACTAACTTACATTTAGCAATGATCAGTCCCAATGCACGACTTGCACTTTGAGCAACATATTTTGCAGTAACATTGAAGTCAAGGTATTCACTCAAAACAATTCCTAAATAAGTATATGTACCTATAGTTTCCAGATTATTAACACCACATTTAAAAATAACATCAGATCTTGGCATAGAAGCAAGACGAAAATGGACAACTTTACTTTTATCCCTGTTTATAAACATATCGTTTATATTGCACCAGTCATGTAAAGCATTCAATAATCTCTGCAAATCAAGTTGGTTTTCTGCTAGTAGGACAATGTCATCCGCGTACAATAGAATACCTATACAGTCATTATCGACATTAACACCGATATTTAATGATTTCAAAAATATCGTTAAATCATTAATGTACAAATTAAATAAAAGTGGCGATAGAATGCATCCCTGTCTTAAGCCACAATTAACATCAAACCAATCAGTCTTAAAAGAGTTTACCCTAATACATGACGACACAGATGAGTAGATAGACTTAACAGCTCGCCACATATTACCGGCAACTCCAATTTCATTGAGTCTTTTCCACAATTTATCTCTGTTAATAAAATCGTACGCCTTACTAAAATCAATAAAGGCACAGAATGTGGATTTTTTAACTTGTTTTCTTGTATCAATAATAGAGGTCAAAGTGGATAAGTGATCTATGGTATCATACGCCTTTTCTAAGCACGAATTAATTTTATTTCCCCAGAATTCAACACTAGAGATCGGAGGGCTCTACATTCTATACCTATAATATGCCACATACGCTTGGGGTTTGGATAAATGGTTTCGGGTTCAATACCCAAAATGTTTCAACTTATTTGTAGTGTTAGACCTATGGTCATAATGTTCTTATTGTTTTTTACTCATGCCATATCCAAGCATCTATGTAGATTCTCTGATAGTAACGGGGTGTCATTTTTAGTGTTAGGCCTATGGTCATAATGTTCTTATTGTTTTTTACTCATGCCATATCCAAGCATCTATGTAGATTCTCTGATAGTAACGGGCTGTCATTTGTAGTGTTAGGCCTATGGTCATAATGTTCTTATTGTTTTTTACTCATGCCATATCCAAGCAGCTATGTAGATTCTCTGATGGTAACGGGGTGTCATTTTTAAGCATGCTTGAATGTGACCTAAACAAGTTATATGTATAGTGTCAACTGTGAAGCCTATGGGGAGTCATTGTGTTCTTGTGCATAGGATATAAGATGTATCGCCGAACACAGTACCTATAACAGACGGATATGTAGTCCAGTGGTAACACGCTGGACTGGTAATCCAGGGATCGCAGGTTCGATCCCCCGTCTGACCCTAATAAAATTAACAGCCTTTCAGATGGGACGTTAAACCGAGGTCTCGTGTCGGTGCTTTACACCGTGCACGTAAAAGAACCAGAGGAGATTCTGGAATGGGTCTCTGTCTGTATCATGCACTATCCTCCAAAATCTAAAATAACTAATCTCTTCAGGAGGCGTCGCTCATATGGGCAACCATATGTGTTCAAAACACAGCAGCTCGCATCATAACCAGAACATCCCGTTTCAGTCATGTAACGCCCATTCTAAAAGAACTTCATTGGCTACCAGTTCAAGAAAGAATAAAGTATAAAATACTGACTCACACATATAAAGCATTGAATGGAGAAGCACCGATTTATTTGAGAAACTTGCTTGAGGTTTATATACCAAGGAGAGACTTACGGTCTAAAAATGAAGCAGCTACTCTTGTGTTACCAAGAAGTCGGACTGTCACATACGGAGATAGAAGTTTCATGACTGCTGCCCCAAAACTTTGGAATTCTCTTCCATCAAATCTTAGAAGTGCAACAACATTGTGTTCTTTTAAGAAGGCTTTGAAGACACACCTTTTTAAATGTTCATATGGAACATAAATATCGAACAGTGTCTGTGCTCAATCAGGATTAAGACTGCAATTGAACACATTTTATTTAATTATTACCTATATTTTAATTGTTATAATTTTAGATCCTAATATTTTATAGCATATTTAGATTCCATTGTAATTGTGTTTGCTAATTTTGTCTTGTTTTATCTCATTGTATGTGGAAGTTTTTTATCAATATTTGTGATATTTTAGGCTGTAAAGCGCTTTTGAACGTTTTATATTTAGATGAAAAGAGCGCTATATAAGTGTGGTATATAATAATAATAATAACCGGTAGCGACGATAAATAAACGTAAAAACACAGTACCTATATTTTACATATTGGATCCATTTGAGGCTTATGTCATACTTAAAATACACACTTGTATAACAAGATCTTACTAATTAAAACTGTTAATTTCCTACATTTACGCATAGGATTTAATATAATATTCTTTGAAAGCAGTCCAATATTAATAACAATGGACTACACCTACAGAGGTATGACGTCAGGATAGTGTTTAAAAAATGGGAAGAAAAATCAGTTTAAGTTCTAACAACTAATATTTATCGCTCTCGTTGGCGCGGGTGAAAGCGTAAATGTGGTCATTTGTGTGGGAGAAAACCGGAGTACCCGGAGAAAACCCACCTGTCCGATGTGGCGACCACGGTACCATCTCACATACTTCCCGGTCCGAGGATCGAACCCGGGTTGCATTGGTGAGAAGCGAGAGCAACAACAGTTTGGTAAGCGTCTGTGTATCCGTCCGAGTTCTACTTTTAATTTATATAATGATTCCAGGAATGTATATCTTCTAAAACAGTAATTCTGTCAGTGGTGTTTGGTTGTTTGTGTTGGTGTTTAACGTCACACCAACAGCTTAACTGTAGGTTACATAGCAACTCTCCAGCTAGTATTGGTGAAGGAAGACCCCGGGTGCCCCGTCCAGCAGTATTTCAGGCACGGACGGACAGCCGGATAGAACCGCCGACCTAACGCAAGGCAGCTGGATAGCTTCCGCAATTGAAAGAATTCGACACCCCAGTTGGATCCGGACCTACAGAGGTGAGGGGCAAGTGAGTTAAAGTCAACGACCGTAACAACGGAGGTCCACCTATGTAAAATATTCAATTCAGAAAGTAGGTCAATAGTTTTCTTATAAACATTTATTTTAGCTCGATTGCGAACCAAGTTTTAACAACGTTAGATTAATCATACCAGCTCTTATGAACCCACACTATTTATGTTTACGTTTATTTATCGTAGCTACCGGTTGCCCATATGAGCGACACCTGTAAAGCACCAACACGAGACCTCAATATGAAAGACTGTTAATTTTATTAGGGTCAGACGGGGGATCGAACCTGCGATCCCTGGATTACCAGTCCAGCGTGTTACAACTGGACTACAGATCCTTCTGATTTGTTACCCAGCTGGTTTAATGTAGGTCGATGGTTCTACCCGTGTGCCTGTCCGTCCTGTAAATGATGCTCGTTTGAATCCCCAAAAATCCAAACAAACAAAATTCCCTATGAATATCCATCCCACTATTGATAATAGTAGAGACAGGATCCCACAATGACCAAATCAAAATCATTTTGTGAAAGAGAGGTACATCCACCCCAGATAGCTTGTATATAGGGTGGTACACCTGCCCAGAGTGGATGTATGAAAATAATATTTTTCCAGAATCCGCCAATTTTAACACATTTTCAGAAATTTGCTGATACGTCAACAACATTGAAATTTACGGGTAGGGGGACGAATTGCTCAAAATGATTTTGATTCGTTATCCAGGCTACTTTCTCAGTTCTGCCTCTCTACTATAATGACAGGTGGAACCGCACTAACTATAGTAAACAATTATTGCCATTGCAAAAATCAGCTTTAGATCCATCTTTGTTTAAAATTGAATTTAAATTGACCTTAGCAACTGTTTCTTGGCTCTATGATGTAAATAAGTGGGTACACTCTATATGTAACGTGGCTACACTACTGTGATACGCTTTGCTGCAATCTGTCTCTTGTAAGTGTCCTCAGAATGGCTATGTACTCTCTATATGTAACGTGAATATAATACTGTGATACACTTTGCTGCAATATGTCTCTTGTAAGTGTCCTCAGAATGGCTATGTACGCTCTATATGTTTAAATGTGTGCTTGCATTATAAGTGTGTACATATATGAGACTTTAATACGGATAACGACTAAGTATCCCCGATTATGCTATATAATACCATTTGAGCAAATATTCGAAATGAGTGGACGCTTAAGCCTACATTTGTTAGACTACGAGACAGTGTGTTATTCGGATCTTGTCTGGAGTTAGATTACATAGTATTTATCATGTGAGCCAGCCCTAAACTATGAAACCTGCCGATCAGCTTACTGCAAGGTTTGTGAATGCACGCATCGCGTGATTTACTGTTATATTGATGATTACGGAATTTGTTTATGGTCTGTATGTAAACTAAGAAGAAACGGAAGCGGAATAAGATGCTGCGCATTTAATGAATAATATGAACATTTGTTGCGCTTATTGGGTATATATGTGCCTGGTTTAACCCTTTCAACACTACAGACATCTACAAGACACCCGCTGGAGCCGTTACGATTGTGCCCTTAGGCAAGGGCATTTAAATACCACATGTCTTTTCTCTCTCCCTCGTGGCGATGGATTCCATCAGGAATGAGGTCTCGAGAGTGATTAGTATAAGTTATAAGAACTTGTTTCGCAATCGAGCTAAAATACATTTGTATAAACAGACATCTAAATAGGTTAGCAAAAAGTGTACATCCAGATGAGCCGGCTCATAATGAGCCATCTCATTAGGATCTGCACTTTTTGCTAGTAATTTTACTATATTTAGTAAAAATTACTCATTTTGATATAAATAAACCAGCCCAAATGTACTTTTCTGGTCAATATATTGGTCTAACAATATATCCACTTCCCATCCATAGTTCTATAGCATCCGCATCAATATATTGCAATATAGATCCATCTCCACTTCCCAGCAATTATCCATAGTTCTATAGCACCCGCATCAATATATTGCAATATAGATCCATCTCCACTCCCCAACAATTATCCATAGTTCTATAGCATCCGCATCAATATATTGCAATATAGATCCATCTCCACTTCCCAACAATTATCCATAGTTCTATAGCACCCGCATCAATATATTGCAATATATATCCATCTCCACTTCCCAACAATTATCCATAGTTCTATAGCACCCGCATCAATATATTGCAATATAGATCCATTTCCACTTCCCAACAATTATCCATAGTTCTATAGCATCCGCATCAATATATTGCAATATATATCCATCTCCACTTCCCAGCAATTATCCATAGTTCTATAGCATCCGCATCAATATATTGCAATATAGATCCATCTCCACTTCCCAACAATTATCCATAGTTCTATAGCATCCGCATCAATATATTGCAATATATATCCATCTCCACTTCCCATCCATAGTTCTATAGCATCCGCATCAATATATTGCAATATATATCCATCTCCACTTCCCAGCAATTATCCATAGTTAGTTTATACAAATTTATCTTAGCTCTATTGCGAAACAAGTTCTTACAACTGATTATTAATCACTCTCGAGACCTCATTCCTGATGGAATCCATCGCCACGAGGGAGAGAGAAGAGGCAACGTGGACTTTAAATGCCTTGCCTAAGGGCACAATGGTAACGGCTACAGCGGGACTCGAACTCCGGACCTTTCGCATCTGAAGCGAACGCGCATCCATTGCGCTATTACGACTTCCATATTATCCATAGTTCTATAACATCAATATAATGCAATATAATTATATTTATCTATAATTATATGTAAATACAATGTAAAAGATATTAAAAGACCAACAATATCTGTATGATTATTAATGCTGTGTAAATAGTTTTTCTTAATTACCTGGAATTAGGAAATAAATCAGCAAATTATTATACATTGAATTCTTATTCATATTTAATTATGAAATGCAATATAGAAGAGGTAATTACGAACAGAATTTTATTTTTCTGTTCTGGTAATTACTATGAAGGAGATATCTGTTTGCATAACAGAAAAAAAATATGTTTAATTATGTATAATTATAATCCAATAAAGATTAAGCAAACAGTAATGAAGAGTAATGTAAATATTATAGTAAATTATATTCCTGAAATTTGAATCAAGACTTTATTTACATTGAAGGATCATTTTGCGCTAGTATGTGTTTATTATGGCGAGCCGGTACAACGTGAAGGATCATTTTGCGCTAGTATGTGTTTATTATGGCGAGCCGGTACAACATGGAGGATCATTTTGCGCTAGAATGTCTTTATTATGGCGAGCCGGTACAACGGGTCACGTATTCCCATGTCCTCTCCCACACTGTGAAATAAAAATGTGACTATCAACCAGAAAGAGGGTTTAGAACAATTGTTGAATGCTCAGCGATACCTTCCAACGGGACCTGTGTAGAACAATCGACCTTCCGCAAGTCAGCTGGATAACTTGCGCTCACGAATGAATAGCATTTTAGAAAATGTCCTAATCATCTGTGAAAAAAATTGCTTACCAATAGCTTTCTTCACCAATGTGTTCAGATACGTGTATACTAACACCTCTCAATTTATGAAGCGTTCGCTTCAGGTGCGAATGGTCCGGAGTTCGAGCCCCGCTGTAGCCGTTACGAGTGTGCCCTTCGGCCAGGCATTTAATTTCCACGTTGCCTCTTCTCTCTCCCTCGTGGCGATGGATTCCACCAGGAATGAGGTCTCGAGAGTGATTAATATAAGTTATAAGAACTTGTTTCGCAATCGAGCTAAAATAAATTTGTATAAACTAAACTATCTCAATTTATTCCTAACCCGAATGCTTGTGGAAAAGTCTGGGGAGCTAATCAAAGTTGGGGTACCCGGACGAAAAATAATGCTTGGGAAAAATTTATTACATTGTGGGATGCCTAACTAGGGGTTTTCGGGGTGCTGAATCGAGTCTAAGCATAAACAAGAAAATATTCCAATAGATGATCGTAATTGCCAATTATGTTAATAGTTCAGAAGATGAATTTCACGTTTTGCTAATAATTATCTGTATCACGAAATTAGAGTTCTTTACATTATAATGTGAGTGTATTGATGTGTATTGATGTGCAACGAGTTGTTAATGCATCTAGTCCAAATATTATCAAAAACTTACAGCTGTATATTTATAAAAGTTTTCAAATAAAAAGAAATACTACCATCAAGGTAAATTACAACGTATCCAAAATAAGTGTGCTAAACTTGTTCTCAACAGCAATATGCGTGATAGTTCAAAACAGGCATTATATGATTCGCATTGGTTACCTATTAAGGCAAGAATTCAATTTTAAAATCCTCACTTATATGTACAACTGTTCTGTTGGAAATTCTCCTCAATATCTTATAACTTTTGTCCAGTAAAGTCTCAAAACGCTCACTACGATCCTCTGAATCATCAGTAGGATGCTACCTTGTTCCTTATAATAAGAAAAAGACCTTCAGTGACAGCAGTTTTAGTACTGTTGGACCCAAGCTTTGGAATGAACTGCCTTTGAGCCTTAGACAAAGTGAGTCAGTTAACCTATTCAAGAAACAATTGAAAACTCACTTCTTCAGAGACTGTAACTAGGCATTGTTCTGAATATTCTAATGTGATTTCTTCATTGATGACTGGTTATTTAATGTTTGTGTCCGGATTGATGTACTGTTTTTATTATCTTTTAATTCATTATTGTACAACGCCATTGAATATGTATTTATATGTAGAAATAGGCGTTTAAGCAAATAAACAAGTTTCAAGTTTCATCAATGACCTATTCTTCTCACTGTGTATCACGGAACTGATGATGATGTATCTAAATGTTGCTTAAAGAGCACTATTTACGATAACAAGTACAGTATGCATCCGTTATGTCGAATTCAGTAGGACCAAACAAAATACTTCGACATAACCGAAGCTTGACTTAACGAAATTCGATATAAACGGAGCCAGTTATATGTAAACGGATAGTGTATGAAACTGGACGTTGATCCGACTTCGAGATAACCGGAGAATTCGAGATAACCGACTTTGACATAATGGATGTAGACTGTATATATGTACACACTGTGCCAGCATTGACATGATATATAATAGGTTGTATACATGTATACTGATAGGCATGATGTTTGTGTAATAATTAACTAATGTCTTACAAGAAGTGTTTCTCTTGTTATTTGAATTCTCACAAACACTAGTAAATTGAGATTTTGTATGCACGTGTGTAATCTCAACTTTATTGACATAACATAACATAAACATAACATAACATAGCATAACATAACATAACATAGCATAACATAACATGACATAACATAACATAGCATAACATAACATAACATAGCATAACATAACATGACATAACATAACATAACATAACATAACATAACATAACATAACATAGCATAGTATAACATAACATAACATAACATAACATAACATAGTATAACATAACATAACATAACATAACATAACATAGCATAGCATAGCATAACATAGCATAGTATAACATAACATAACATAGTATAACATAACATAACATAGTATAACATAACATAACATAGCATAGTATAACATAGCATAGTATAAACATAACATAACATAACATAGTATAACATAACATAGCATAAATAACATAACATAGTATAACATAGCATACATAGCATAACATAACATAGCATAGCATAACATAACATAACATAACATAACATAGCATAACATAACATACATAGCAGCATAACATAACATAACATAACATAACATAACATAACATAGCATAACATAGCATAACATAGCATAGCATAACATAGCATAGCATAGCATAACATAACATAGCATAACATAGCATAACATAACATAGCATAGCATAGCATAACATAGCATAACATAGCATAGCATAGCATAGCATAACATAACATAGCATAACATAGCATAACATAACATAGCATAGCATAACATAACATAGCATAACATAGCATAGCATAGCATAGCATAACATAGCATAACATAGCATAGCATAACATAGCATAGCATAACATAGCATAACATAGCATAGCATGACATAGCATAGCATAACATAGCATAGCATAGCATAACATAACATAGCATAACATAGCATAGCATAGCATAGCATAACATAGCATAGCATAACATAGCATAGCATAACATAACATAACATAGCATAGCATAACATAGCATAGCATAACATAGCATAACATAACATAGCATAACATAGCATAACATAGCATAGCATAGCATAGCATAACATAGCATAACATAGCATAGCATAACATAGCATAGCATAACATAGCATAGCATAGCATAACATAGCATAGCATAGCATAGCATAGCATAACATAGCATAACATAGCATAGCAAGACATAGCATAACATAGCATAGCATAACATAACATAGCATAACATAGCATAACATAGCATAGCATGACATAGCATAGCATAGCATAGCATAACATAGCATAACATAACATAGCATAACATAGCATAACATAGTATAGCATGACATAGCATAGCATAGCATAGCATAGCATAGCATAACATAGCATAGCATAGCATAACATAGCATAGCATAGCATAGCATAACATAGCATAACATAGCATAGCAAGACATAGCATAGCATAGCATAGCATAGCATAACATAACATAACATAACATAGCATAACATAGCATAACATAGCATAGCATGACATAGCATAGCATAGCATAACATAGCATAACATAACATAGCATAACATAGCATAACATAGCATAGCATAACATAGCATAGCATAACATAGCATAACATAGCATAACATAGCATAGCATAGCATAACATAGCATAACATAACATAACATAACATAGCATAGCATAGCATAACATAACATAACATAGCATAACATAACATAGCATAACATAGCATAGTATAACCATAACATAACATAGCATAGCATAACATAACATAGTATAACATAACATGACATAACATAGTATAACATAACATAACATAGTATAACATAACATAACATAACATAGCATAACATAACATAACATAGCATAACATAGCATAACATAGCATAACATAGCATAGCATAGCATAACATAACATAGCATAACATAACATAGCATAACATAGCATAACATAACATAACATAATGTGTATTGGCATTAAATAGCATAAGCACATTTATAGCCACAAATAGTGAAATATATGATACAGTTTGAATATATCAGTTAACAATTAGTTGATGAAAAAGTACAATCAGTGACACATGAAATATAAAGCCAAAACTATATATTTCGCGAGATTGTTAACATTGTTTACGGATTTGTAATACGGATAGTAATGTAACATGCGCAATATGCTAAAATCAAATATAAGTACTTTACCTTATCATTGATAGTTTTAATCTTTATTAAAGTCTCATCTATATACATACATGTAATGCAAACACAAATGTAAATAATCTGATATGTTAAGAATATGTAGGTTAGAAATGTGTGTACTGTTAGGCATAATGTCCATATATAAATAAATTATATCATCCAAAATCCCATCACAGACGGATCTGTAGTCCAGTGGTAACACGCTGGACTGGTAATCCAGGGATCGCAGGTTCGATTACCCGTCTGTCCCTAATAAAATTAACAGTCTTTCAGATGGGACGTTAAACAGAGGTCTCGTGTCGGTGCTTTACACCGTGTACGTAAAAGAACCAGAGGAGATTCTGGAATGGGTCTCTCTCTGTATCATTGCACTATCCTCCAAAAATCTAAAATAACTAATCTCTTCAGGAGGCGTCGCTCATATGGGCAACCGGTAGCGACGATAAATAAACGTAAAAACACAAAATCACATCGAACAGTTGCCAAATGATGTGAATTAGCGTACGTAGGTAGATCGGCAACATTATCAGGTAATGTCATCATTCGAATTGTATCGCCTAAATAATGTTCTATATTAGGTACATGTTCCAGTCTCAATTTAACCATATTTTATTGCAAATCAATAGTACATAAAATGATGTCATACACATAACGATACAATACATAGCATGAACATAGAAATGGTTTGAGTCATAACTTTTAACGACATTTCCAGTCTTAGGTTAGAAGACGCTATAGCCGTCTTATATATTGATAATCTCCGATATTCCAACAGAATGTAATTATTGTCTTGGTCAAGCTAGTCAGATTTCATCTTATATGTCGGATGGAAGTTGAACACCGCCATTTTGACATACGATACGGTTGTATATACGTAAGTAGGTAGAAGTAGTCCCAATAACTAATATAGTTCATTTTTCTTTTTGTTAAAAATGCATTTTCATGACAGTCAGTGCATAGTTTTTTTTGTTCTTTTTTGGAGAAATTATGTGACTTGAGAAGACTTCAGACTAGTTGATGTGTAGAAAAGATGTGTTATAAGAATTCAGGCCATTGCAAACTGAAGGATGGTATACTGTATTATTTGGCGGAGGAATACAGTGTATAAACTGAGTGATGTTATTCACAGGTGAGCACTGGATATGCGAAACATTACATTTGGAAGATATTTGCTCTTTTACAGTTTGATTTGAATACCTCTTCACAGTGGATGTGGTATCAGAAGAAATGAAAGATTGGAAATATAAATGAACAGACTGTATGTTATTACTTTTTACTATGTATTTAATAGGCAATTTATTTGTTGTTTTACAACCATAACGGGAATAGCGTGAATTCGCATAGCCAGAACAGACTCCTCCGCTAGATGATCACAAATGTCACTTATGTAATAGATGTGGAAGATGAATTTCACTTTTCAATTTTTGCGACAATGCCCTATGTATCAAGAAGTTAGAGTTCTTTACATAATGAGATATTATTGGAAAAGACCAAACAATTAAAGGATGTATTATTAGAAAGGTGCCGATGCATATATATAAAAACTTTGCAAAAATAAATACGTTATACAACCAATAACCTATTTTACTCACTGTGTGCCGCAAAGACCTGAAACTATGATTTAATTGTATTACAATATCACATACAGGCTATTGACCTGCTGTAAGAAATAAATATTCTTTATTCTATGGGGGGTGGAGTTATTTCATGTGAGGAAAGAAAATCTCAAGAAGCTCTAGATATTTACCAATTTGCGTAGCTGTATAGCATATTGAAATACGCTGTTCATTCCGTATGGTCGCTATGACGCTCACTAAATAATATATTGCTATACAGATTCCACATAATCCTATTTCTAATTAATTATTATTTTCTGATTTGAAGACACTAAGGATCAATTATTATTTTCTGATTTGAAGACACTAAGGATCAATTATTATTTTCTGATTTGAAGACACTATATATCATATTGTATTTATAAAACATACTTCTTAAGCAATAGACGAAAGATGCCATTCAATATGATAAAAACTCTATACTATGACTTGCTTGTGACAAGTGAATACATGAAGAAGGTTAACAAAAGGCTTACCAGTTTATTCTAAAGTTTTTGAAACATCTAAATCTGTTTTGCTAATTGTCATTTGTTATTATATATTTACTTGTAAATGACTTGTATTATATGTGAATAAACGGACTGCCAGTAGGCAATTCCAAAGAGAAAAATTATTAGGTTTTCATAATATAACATTTGTTCACACACACAACCCATTTTTGGTCTAAGCAGCCAATGACATTCACTTTAAAAGTATTCTTTCTTTACAATATTAATGGACATGCTTCGTTTGCATTTTCCAAACTTGTATCGGCATTTGCCAATTTCAATGATACTCCTGTCATATGCCATATCTTTATCTATAATTAACATAATAAACATGTGGTTTTTATAATGTGATATGTTTTGTTCCACAAATAAACATGTGGTTTTTATAATGTGATATGTTTTGTTGCACAAATAAACATGTGGTTTTTATAATGTTATATGTTTTGTTGCACAAATAAACATGTGGTTTTTATAATGTTATATGTTTTGTTGCACAAATAAACATGTGGTTTTTATAATGTTATATGTTTTGTTGCACAAATAAACATGTGGTTTTTATAATGTGATATGTTTTGTTGCACAATGTCTCTTAAAAGTCTATCCAGAATGGCTATGTACTTTTGATATGGTTGTTTAGCTTTGTCTCTGCGTTTTATGTATGTACATAGGTGAGGCTTGAATAAAGATAAAAACGATCTTCCTGGCTGGCTGGCTGGCTGGCTGGCTGGCTGGCTGGCTGTCTGGCATCGACTAATTCGAGCTCTTTATTGGCATACATGTCAATTCCCGAACATTAGTATAAGTTTCTGGAACATGTCCATTGTCAACTTGTGCTTCAACAGTGTTGGTGCGTTTGACTTTAGATACTGAAACTCACACTGTTTACATGACAAATAGACAGTTTATTCAAAACCATTAGGCAAAAATACACATGAGGTCAACATGTGCATGTTACATGGTAACGAGCAGTGAAAGTACATTTGTTGTGACAATCTACACAACACACACACTAAACGAAGGCCCTGCAATTTGATACCCTAAAACAATCGGGTTTTAAACCATTTCCTGAAATATTACTTTAAATGACATTGAAATAAGTGCAAATAGCATGTTCTGACATACAACACAGGTTTTGTTTAACATCGTATGATAAGCGTTACTGCTTCTAAAGGTTTGAGATACATTTATACTGTTGCAATGAGAATAGCGTGACCCGTTGCACTTTAAGCATTAACACATTCAGAACTCTATATAATGTTGTCAACACAAAAGAAAACAATTTTTTAAAAAACATATTTTATTGCTTTCAAATAACATACATATATACACATACTGTACAATAATTGTTTAACAAATGAAATGTAACGAATATTATACGAGTGAAACTGTTATAATTTAGAAGCAGACTATAAAATAAAACAATAATGTGTCATCAACAACAACACTAATAACAACAACAACAACAACGGCAGCAATAACAGCAGCAACAACATCAACAACAACAGCAGCAACAACATCAACAACATCAACAACAACATTAACAACAACAATAAACATGTGGTTTTTATAATGTGATATGTTTTGTTGCACATAATAAACATGTGGTTTTTATAATGTGATATGTTTTGTTGCACAAATAAACATGTGGTTTTTATAATGTGATATGTTTTGTTGCACAAATAAACATGTGGTTTTTATAATGTGATATGTTTTGTTGCACAAATAAACATGTGGTTTTTATAATGTGATATGTTTTGTTGCACAAATAAACATGTGGTTTTTATAATGTGATATGTTTTGTTGCACAAATAAACATGTGGTTTTTATAATGTGATATGTTTTGTTGCACAAATAAACATGTGGTTTTTATAATGTGATATGTTTTGCTGCACAAATAAACATGTGGTTTTTATAATGTGATATGTTGCACAAATAAACATGTGGTTTTTATAATGTTATATGTTGCACAAATAAACATGTGGTTTTTATAATGTGATATGTTGCACAAATAAACATGTGGTTTTTATAATGTTATATGTTGCACAAATAAACATGTGGTTTTTATAATGTGATATGTTGCACAAATAAACATGTGGTTTTTATAATGTTATATGTTGCACAAATAAACATGTGGTTTTTATAATGTGATATGTTGCACAAATAAACATGTGGTTTTTATAATGTTATATGTTGCACAAATAAACATGTGGTTTTTATAATGTGATATGTTGCACAAATAAACATGTGGTTTTTATAATGTTATATGTTGCACAAATAAACATGTGGTTTTTATAATGTGATATGTTGCACAAATAAACATGTGGTTTTTATAATGTTATATGTTGCACAAATAAACATGTGGTTTTTATAATGTGATATGTTGCACAAATAAACATGTGGTTTTTATAATGTGATATGTTGCACAAATAAACATGTGGTTTTTATAATGTTATATGTTTTGTTGCACAAATAAACATGTGGTTTTTATAATGTGATATGTTTTGTTGCACAAATAAACATGTGATTTTTATAATGTTATATGTTTTGTTGCACATAATAAACATGTGGCTTTTATAATGTGATATGTTTTGTTGCACATAATAAACATGTGGTTTTTATAATGTTATATGTTTTGTTGCACATAATAAACATGTGGTTTTTATAATGTTATATGTTTTGCTGCACAAATAAACATGTGGTTTTTATAATGTTATATGTTTTGTTGCACATAATACACATGTGGTTTTTATAATGTTATATGTTTTGCTGCACAAATAAACATGTGGTTTTTATAATGTTATATGTTTTGTTGCACAAATAAACATGTGGTTTTTATAATGTGATATGTTGCACAAATAAACATGTGGTTTTTATAATGTGATATGTTGCACAAATAAACATGTGGTTTTTATAATGTGATATGTTGCACAAATAAACATGTGGTTTTTATAATGTTATATGTTGCACAAATAAACATGTGGTTTTTATAATGTGATATGTTGCACAAATAAACATGTGGTTTTTATAATGTGATATGTTGCACAAATAAACATGTGGTTTTTATAATGTTATATGTTTTGTTGCACAAATAAACATGTGGTTTTTATAATGTGATATGTTTTGTTGCACAAATAAACATGTGATTTTTATAATGTTATATGTTTTGTTGCACATATAAACATGTGGTTTTTATAATGTTATATGTTTTGCTGCACAAATAAACATGTGGTTTTTATAATGTTATATGTTTTGTTGCACATAATACACATGTGGCTTTTATAATGTGATATGTTTTGTTGCACATAATAAACATGTGGTTTTTATAATGTGATATGTTGCACAAATAAACATGTTGTTTTTATAATGTTATATGTTTTGTTGCACATAATAAACATGTGGCTTTTATAATGTGATATGTTTTGTTGCACATAATAAACATGTGGTTTTTATAATGTTATATGTTTTGTTGCACATAATAAACATGTGGTTTTTATAATGTTATATGTTTTGCTGCACAAATAAAAATGTGGTTTTTATAATGTTATATGTTTTGTTGCACATACTACACATGTGGTTTTTATAATGTTATATGTTTTGCTGCACAAATAAACATGTGGTTTTTATAATGTTATATGTTTTGTTGCACAAATAAACATGTGGTTTTTATAATGTGATATGTTGCACAAATAAACATGTGGTTTTAATAATGTGATATGTTGCACAAATAAACATGTGGTTTTTATAATGTTATATGTTGCACAAATAAACATGTGGTTTTTATAATGTGATATGTTGCACAAATAAACATGTGGTTTTTATAATGTTATATGTTGCACAAATAAACATGTGGTTTTTATAATGTGATATGTTGCACAAATAAACATGTGGTTTTTATAATGTGATATGTTGCACAAATAAACATGTGGTTTTTATAATGTTATATGTTTTGTTGCACAAATAAACATGTGGTTTTTATAATGTGATATGTTTTGTTGCACATAATAAACATGTGGCTTTTATAATGTGATATGTTTTGTTGCACATAATAAACATGTGGTTTTTATAATGTTATATGTTTTGTTGCACATAATAAACATGTGGTTTTTATAATGTTATATGTTTTGCTGCACAAATAAACATGTGGTTTTTATAATGTTATATGTTTTGTTGCACATAATACACATGTGGTTTTTATAATGTTATATGTTTTGCTGCACAAATAAACATGTGGTTTTTATAATGTTATATGTTTTGTTGCACAAATAAACATGTGGTTTTTATAATGTGATATGTTGCACAAATAATCATGTGGTTTTTATAATGTGATATGTTGCACAAATAAACATTTGGTTTTTATAATGTGATATGTTGCACAAATAAACATGTGGTTTTTATAAGGTGATATGTTGCACAAATAAACATGTGGTTTTTATAATGTTATATGTTTTGTTGCACAAATAAACATGTGGTTTTTATAATGTGATATGTTTTGTTGCACAAATAAACATGTGATTTTTATAATGTTATATGTTTTGTTGCACATAATAAACATGTGGCTTTTATAATGTGATATGTTTTGTTGCACATAATAAACATGTGGTTTTTATAATGTTATATGTTTTGTTGCATATAATAAACATGTGGTTTTTATAATGTTATATGTTTTGCTGCACAAATAAACATGTGGTTTTTATAATGTTATATGTTTTGTTGCACATAATACACATGTGGTTTTTATAATGTTATATGTTTTGCTGCACAAATAAACATGTGGTTTTTATAATGTTATATGTTTTGTTGCACAAATAAACATGTGGTTTTTATAATGTGATATGTTTTGTTGCACAATGTCTCTTAAAAGTCTACCCAGAATGGCTAGGTACTGTTAATATGGTTGTTTAGCTTTGTCTCTGCGTTTTATGTATGTACATAGGTGAGGCTTGAATAAAGATAAAAACGATCTTCCTGGCTGGCTGGCTGGCTGGCTCGATAAAGAGCTCGAATTAGTCGATGCCAGACAGCCAGCCAGCCAGCCAGCCAGCCAGCCAGCCAGCCAGCCAGCCAGCCAGCCAGGCTGGCTGGCTGGCTGGCTGGCTGGCTGGCTGTCTGGCATCGACTAATTCGAGCTCTTTATTGGCATACATGTCAATTCCCGAACATTAGTATAAGTTTCTGGAACATGTCCATTGTCAACTTGTGCTTCAACAGTGTTGGTGCGTTTGACTTTAGATACTGAAACTCACACTGTTTACATGACAAATAGACAGTTTATTCAAAACCATTAGGCAAAAATACCCATGAGGTCAACATGTGCATGTTACATGGTAACGAGCAGTGAAAGTACACTTGTTGTGACAATCTACACAACACACACACAAAACGAAGGCCCTGCAATTTGATACCCTAAAACAATCGGGTTTTAAACCATTTCCTGAAATATTACTTTAAATGACATTGAAATAAGTGCAACTAGCATGTTCTGACATACAACACAGGTTTTGTTTAACATCGTATGATAAGCGTTACTGCTTCTAAAGGTTTGAGATACATTTATACTGTTGCAATGAGAATAGCGTGACCTGTTGCACTTTAAGCATTAACACATTCAGAACTCTATATAATGTTGTCAACACAAAAGAAAACAATTTTTTAAAAAACATATTTTATTGCTTTCAAATAACATACATATATACACATACTGTACAATAATTGTTTAACAAATGAAATGTAACGAATATTATACGAGTGAAACTGTTATAATTTAGAAGCAGACTTTGAAATAAAACAATAATGTGTCGTCGTCAACAACAACAATAATAATAACAACAACAACAACGGCAGCAACGGCAACGGCAACAACGGAAACGACAACAACGGCAAAGGCAGCGGCGGCAACAGCAACAACACCAACACCAGCAACAACATCAACAACAACATCAACAACAACAGCAGCAAAAACATCAACAACAACATCAACAACAACATCAACAACAACAACATCAACAACATCAACAACAACAACAGCAGCAACAACATCAACAACAACATCAACAACAACAACAACAGCAACAACAACATCAACAACAACAACATCAACACCAACAACATCAGCAACAACATCAGCAACAGCAGCAACAACAGCAGCAACAACATCACCAACAACAGCAACAACATCAGCAGCAACAACAGCAGTAACAATCGCAGCAACAACAGCAGCAACAGCAACAACAGCAACAGCAGCAACAACATCAGCAGCAGTAGCAACCGCAACAACAGCAGCAACAACAGCAGCAACAGCAGCAGCAACAACAGCAGCAACAACATCAGCAGCAACAACAGCAGTAACAATCGCAGAAACAGCAACAGCAATACAGCAACAACAACAGCAACAACAGTATCAACAACAATACAGCAACACCACCAACAACAGCAGCAGCAACAACAGCAGCAATAACAACAGCAACAACAACATCATCAACAGCAATAACAACAGCAACAGCAGCAACAACAGCAACAATAACAACAGCAACAACAACAACAGCAGCAACAACAATACAACAATAACAAAAACAACAGCAGCAGCAACAACACCAGTAACAACAGCAGCAGCAACATCAACAACAACAACAACAACACAGCAGCAACAACAACAGTAACAGCAGCAGCAACAACAACAGGAGCAACAACAGTAACAACGGCAGCAGCAACATCAACAACAACAACAACAATAAAACAGCAGCAGCAAGAGCAGCAGCAACAACAGCAGCATCAGCAACAACAGCAGCAGCAGTAACAACAACAGCAGCAACAGCAGTAACAACAACAACAACAACAGCTGCAACAGCAACAACAACATCAGCAGTAACAACAACAGCAACAACAACAACAGCAGCAGCAACAACAACAACAGCAGCAGCAACAACAGCAGCAACAAGAGCAGCAACAAAACAGCAACAGCAACAACATCAGCAGCAGCAACAACAACAGTAGCAGCAACTACAGTAACAACAGCAGCAGCAACGTCAACAACAACAACAACATCAACAACAACAGCAACAACAACAACAGCAACAATAACAACAACAACAGCAGCAACAACATCAACAACAATATCAACAACAACATCAGCAACAACATCAGCAACAACATCAGCAACAACAGCAGCAACAACATCAACAACAGCAGCAACAAAATCCAAAAGCAGCCCAAATCATAACCAACAACACAGCAACAACAGCAGCAACAACATCAGCAACAACAGCAGCAACAACAGCAGCAACAGCAGTAACAACAGCAGCAGCAACAACAACTCTAGCAGTAACAACAGCAGCATCATGATACATATATAACAACATGGCACATTAAGTTATATATCACTGTGAGTAAAAATATACATATGCGAGCTTTCTTATCTTATTTTTATAACATTTTTTAGTTTGCGCAGTAGTGCTTATTTTGCTTTCAGTATTTTTCATTCCATTTCATCTTAATAAGATTTTTAAATTTCAATTAGCGACTGCTTTTCAGCTTTATCTCACACATGCAGTTATCACATGTACATGTATATACTATAGTAGTGCAATATGTTATAGATGAATGATGGATAGATACGTAGTTTCTTGTAACTCTGAATTGAGTGGCAATGTATATTTTTTAATATGTAAACCTTAGTTCGTGTTTGTTATATGCTGTACATTGATGAGACTGAAATAAAGAATACAATTTTAAAAAATAGATAGATTCTTTATTATCCTCCAGTATAGGAGAGCTATCGCATACATGCATGCATGGATAGATTCTTTATTATCCTCCAGTATAGGAGAGCTATCACATACATGCATGGATATCTTCTGTAGTATCCTCCAGTATAGGAGAGCTATCGCATGCATGCATGGATATATTCTTTATTATCCTCCAGTATAGGAGAGCTATCACATACATGCATGGATATCTTCTGTATTATCCTGTATAGGAGAGTTATCACATACATGCATGTATATATTCTTTATTATCCTCCAGTATAGGAGAGCTATCAAATACATGCATGGATAAATTCTTTATTATCCTCCATTATAGGAGAGCTATCACATACGTGCATGGATAGATTCTTTATTATCCTCCATTATAGGAGAGCTATCACATACATGTATGGATAGATTCTTTATTATCCTCCATTATAGGAGAGCTATCAAATACATGCATGGATAAATTCTTTATTATCCGCCATTATAGGAGAGCTATCAAATACATGCATGGATAAATTCTTTATTATCCGCCATTATAGGAGAGCTATCACATGCATGCATGGATAGATTCTTTATAATCCTGTATAGGAGAGCTATCACATACATGCATGGATATCTTCTGTATTATCCTCCAGTATAGGAGAGCTATCACATACATGCATGGATATATTCTTTATTATCCTCCAGTATAGGAGAGCTATCACATACATGCATGTATATATTCTTTATTATCCTCCTGTATAGGAGAGTTATCACATGCATGCATGGATAGATTCTGTATTATCCTCCAGTATAGGAGAGCTATCACATACATGCATGGGTAGATTTTTTATTATCCTCCAGTATAGGAGAGTTATCACATGCATGCATGTATAGATTCTTTATTATCCTCCATTATAGGAGAGCTATCAAATACATGCATGGATATATTCTTTATTATCCTCCATTATAGGAGAGCTATCAAATACATGCATGGATAAATTCTTTATTATCCTCCATTATAGGAGAGCTATCACATACGTGCATGGATAGATTCTTTATTATCCTCCATTATAGGAGAGCTATCACATACATGCATGGATAGATTCTTTATTATCCTCCATTATAGGGGAGCTATCACATACATGCATGGATAGATTCTTTATTATCCTCCATTATAGGAGAGCTATCAAATACATGCATGGATAAATTCTTTATTATCCGCCATTATAGGAGAGCTATCACATACATGCATGGATAGATTCTTTATAATCCTGTATAGGAGAGTTATCACATACATGCATGGATATCTTCTGTATTATCCTCCAGTATAGGAGAGCTATCACATACATGTATGTATAGATTCTTTATAATCCTGTATAGGAGAGTTATCACATACATGCATGGATATCTTCTGTATTATCCTCCAGTATAGGAGAGCTATCACATACATGCATGTATAGATTCTTTATAATCCTGTATAGGAGAGTTATCACATGCATGCATGGATATATTCTTTATTATCCTCCAGTATAGGAGAGCTATCACATACATGCATGCATGGATAGATTCTTTATTATCCTCCAGTATAGGAGAGCTATCAGATACATGCATACATGGATAGATTCTTTATTATCCTCCATTATAGGAGAGCTATCGCATACATGCATGGATATATTCTTTATTATCCTCCAGTATAGGAGAGCTATCACATGCATGCATGGATATATTCTTTATTATCCTCCAGTATAGGAGAGTTATCACATGCATGCATGGATATATTCTTTATTATCCTCCAGTATAGGAGAGCTATCACATACATGCATGGATAGATTCTTTATAATCCTGTATAGGAGAGTTATCACATGCATGCATGGATATATTCTTTATTATCCTCCAGTATAGGAGAGCTATCGCATGCATGCATGGATATATTCTTTATTATCCTCCAGTATAGGAGAGCTATCACATACATGCATGGATAGATTCTTTATAATCCTGTATAGGAGAGTTATCACATGCATGCATGGATATATTCTTTATTATCCTCCAGTATATGAGAGCTATCGCATGCATGCATGGATATATTCTTTATTATCCTCCAGTATAGGAGAGCTATCACATACATGCATGGATAGATTCTTTATTATCCTCCAGTATAGGAGAGCTATCGCATACATGCATGGATAGATTCTTTATTATCCTCCATTATAGGGGAGCTATCACATGCATGGATAGATTCTTTATTATCCTCCATTATAGGGGAGCTATCACATACATGCATGGATAGATTCTTTATTATCCTCCATTATAGGGGAGCTATCACATACATGCATGGATATATTCTTTATTATCCTCCAGTATAGGAGAGCTATCACATACATGCATGGATATATTCTTTATTATCCTCCAGTATAGGAGAGTTATCACATACATGCATGGATATATTCTTTATTATCCTCCAGTATAGGAGAGCTATCACATACATGCATGTATAGATTCTTTATAATCCTGTATAGGAGAGTTATCACATGCATGCATGGATATATTCTTTATTATCCTCCAGTATAGGAGAGCTATCACATACATGCATGTATAGATTCTTTATAATCCTGTATAGGAGAGTTATCACATGCATGCATGGATATATTCTTTATTATCCTCCAGTATAGGAGAGCTATCACATACATGCATGTATAGATTCTTTATAATCCTGTATAGGAGAGTTATCACATGCATGCATGGATATATTCTTTATTATCCTCCAGTATAGGAGAGCTATCACATACATGCATGTATAGATTCTTTATAATCCTGTATAGGAGAGTTATCACATGCATGCATGGATATATTCTTTATTATCCTCCAGTATAGGAGAGCTATCACATACATGCATGTATAGATTCTTTATAATCCTGTATAGGAGAGTTATCACATGCATGCATGGATATATTCTTTATTATCCTCCAGTATAGGAGAGCTATCACATACATGCATGGATAGATTCTTTATTATCCTCCAGTATAGGAGAGCTATCAATACATGCATCATGGATATATTCTTTATTATCCTCCATTATAGGAGAGCTATCCATACATGCATGCATGGATAGATTCTTTATTATCCTCCAGTATAGGAGAGCTATCAGATCATGCATCATGGATAACATGCATACATGGATAGATTCTTTATTATCCTCCAGTATAGGAGAGCTATCAACATGCATGCATGGATAGATTCTTTATTATCCTCCAGTATAGGAGAGCTATCAGATACATGCATACATGGATATATTCTTTATTATCCTCCAGTATAGGAGAGCTATCACATACATACATGGATATATTCTTTATTATCCTCCAGTATAGGAGAGCTATCACATACATGCATGCATGGATATATTCTTTATTATCCTCCAGTATAGGAGAGCTATCAGATACATGCATACATGGATAGATTCTTTATTATCCTCCAGTATAGGAGAGCTATCAGATACATGCATACATGGATAGATTCTTTATTATCCTCCAGTATAGGAGAGCTATCGCATACATGCATGCATGGATAGATTCTTTATTATCCTCCAGTATAGGAGAGCTATCAGATACATGCATACATGGATATATTCTTTATTATCCTCCAGTATAGGAGAGCTATCGCATACATACATGGATAGATTCTTTATTATCCTCCAGTATAGGAGAGCTATCGCATACATGCATGCATGGATAGATTCTTTATTATCCTCCAGTATAGGAGAGCTATCAGATACATGCATACATGGATAGATTCTTTATTATCCTCCAGTATAGGAGAGCTATCAGATACATGCATACATGGATAGATTCTTTATTATCCTCCAGTATAGGAGAGCTATCGCATACATGCATGATAATTCTTTATTATCCTCCAGTATAGGAGAGCTATCACATGCATACATGGATAGATTCTTTATTATCCTCCAGTATAGGAGAGCTATCCATGCATCATGGATAGATTCTTTATTATCCTCCAGTATAGGAGAGCTATCGCATACATGCATGCATGGATAGATTCTTTATTATCCTCCAGTATAGGAGAGCTATCAATACATGCATACATGGATAATTCTTTATTATCCTCCAGTATAGGAGAGCTATCGCATACATACATGGATATATTCTTTATTATCCTCCAGTATAGGAGAGCTATCGCATACATGCATGCATGGATAGATTCTTTATTATCCTCCAGTATAGGAGAGCTATCAGATGCATGCATACATGGATATATTCTTTATTATCCTCCAGTATAGGAGAGCTATCACATACATGCATACATGGATAGATTCTGTATTATCCTCCAGTATAGGAGAGCTATCGCATACATGCATGCATGGATAGATTCTTTATTATCCTCCAGTATAGGAGAGCTATCGCATACATGCATGGATAGATTCTGTATTATCCTCCAGTATAGGAGAGCTATCGCATACATGCATGAAACAAATCCAATACATAATATTACAACTGCTATTACAAATAGTGTGTGCTACTTAATTAAGCAATGATATACGCCTGTTTCAACGACTTGCATAGAATAATACACAAAACGGAAGGTAATTACAAATCATACACACACAAGAAACGTTGTAGTATTCAAGGTAGACAATGTTCATATCACTTCATGTGGCATCTATAATTAATATTACTGTCAAACGCCTAGATGTATAGAATATAAACCGGAAACGATCCAATATGTAAAATATTGGACTGTGTGAGTCGCCGAAGACAGTTCCAATACTTTACATATTGGATCAGTTTGAGGCTTATATCTTACTTAGAGCACACACTTATACAACAAGATCCTACTAATTAAAATCGTTTTAATTAAGTTCGTCCATTTACGCGTAGTAATTAATATAATACTCAGGCCTTTTGACATCAGTCCAATATTATTAATAATGGACTGCAAATACAAAGGTATGACGTCAAGTCAAGTCAAGTCAAAGTTTGTATTGGCATAAACATGTACATGTCCATCGCCAAGAAACATGATTGGCAGTTACATACAAAGTTACAGAAAAGCATGATATATATAAGGTCAGTCGCCCAAATGCATTTATGCGGTGGCGACTTTAAATAAACTTATTAGTTAGTTATATATAAGGTACGAGTAAGCATAGCAATAACATTTACGAAATGTTTAACAATATAATTGTCTCACAAATCAATATTTTACAAGTAGTAACATTCATTTAGTTAATTAATATCATTTCTTTTACTTGTTGCTAAATACATATATTTAAATAAATTGACAAGTTTGCGTTTTGGTGTTGAATTCATGAGTGTTCTAAACTTATTAATGGTTGGCCATGAACAATAAGTTCAGTTTGATGTCATTCACGTGCGTTCATTTATACTTATTTTAGTGCGAGAAAGTTCATAGTGAAAATGTCACGCGGTGCACGAGCTTCATGGATTTTAGGTGTTCGAAAACGGGAAAAAACCGAGAGAAGACAGACGTGTCTAGATATATATTGGCCAATGAAAATGAAACATATGTGGCGTAGCTGACGGATTTTCATTCACATATCAATGTGTTTATATGGGCGCGTGTGTAATAATTTGGATTTGTGTTGCTGTATTCCGGATAATATCATTACCGAAGCAGTGTTCAAAAGGTAGGTAAATAAAACATTTTGCATGTTAGCCAATTGTTTTAAAGTGATCAATAATCTTGCTGGTGAAAATGCTAATATTTCTAAGTAATTTCTTTCTAAGTAATTTGAAATTGTCAGTCGATAAAAGTTCGTGAAAGATAAGCACATTAAGACGCTTATAGTAGATTCTTGGGATATACTGTATTCTGGTTGTTAAGAAGAATGTGCATTTCAGCAGATACAGACAGTCACCGCCTAAATCATTTAATAAAAGAGCCGGCATGTTCTGTCTTGGAGAGGAACGTAAGACTGGCGCCATCTCCCTACTTCCACCGGCAATCTATGGTTTCCTGTCCTGTAGTGGAGATGAGGAATTCTAAAGCTTTTGGTGGAACTTAGATACATATGGCTCACATGTAACATCCGATTTCATTAATTTATAATTTAATCCCCTTGATGAGTTACTTAATTGGCTATTCCAATGTTGAAAAGAATTGTCTAGATGGTTCCTTTTTGATATGTTTACTTATAATTATGTTCAAGGTCTAATGTATATATATATATATATATACCCGACTACATTAGACCTTGAACATAATTATAAGTATCAAAAATATCTTACACCAATCACTGATTGGTGTGAGATATTTTCGACAAAGTTAGCCATTGATAGTTTGATATATACCTGATTGGTGTGAGATATTTTCGACAAACGTTAGCCATTGATATTTTGATATATACCTGATTGGTGTGAGATACTTTCGACAAACGTTAGCCATTGATAGTTTGATATATACCTGATTGGTGTGAGATACTTTCGACAAACGTTAGCCATTGATAGTTTGATATATACCTGATTGGTGTGAGATACTTTCGACAAACGTTAGCCATTGATAGTTTGATATATACCTGATTGGTGTGAGATACTTTCGACAAACGTTAGCCATTGATAGTTTGATATATACCTGATTGGTGTGAGATACTTTCGACAAACGTTAGCCATTGATAGTTTGATATATACCTGATTGGTGTGAGATACTTTCGACAAACGTTAGCCATTGATAGTTTGATATATACCTGATTGGTGTGAGATACTTTCGACAAACGTTAGCCATTGATAGTTTGATATATACCTGATTGGTGTGAGATACTTTCGACAAACGTTAGCCATTGATAGTTTGATATATACCTGATTGGTGTGAGATACTTTCGACAAACGTTAGCCATTGATAGTTTGATATATACCTGATTGGTGTGAGATACTTTCGACAAACGTTAGCCATTGATAGTTTGATATATACCTGATTGGTGTGAGATACTTTCGACAAACGTTAGCCATTGATAGTTTGATATATACCTGATTGGTGTGAGATACTTTCGACAAACGTTAGCCATTGATAGTTTGATATATACCTGATTGGTGTGAGATACTTTCGACAAACGTTAGCCATTGATAGTTTGATATATACCTGATTGGTGTGAGATATTTTCGACAAACATTAGCCATTGATAGTTTGATATATACCTGATTGGTGTGAGATATTTTCGACAAACGTTAGCCATTGATAGTTTGATATATACCTGATTGGTGTAAGATATTTTCGACAAAGTTAGCCATTGATAGTTTGATATATACCTGATTGGTGTGAGATATTTTCGACAAACGTTAGCCATTGATAGTTTGATATATACCTGATTGGTGTGAGATATTTTCGACAAACGTTAGCCATTGATAGTTTGATATATACCTGATTGGTGTAAGATATTTTCGACAAACGTTAGTCATTGATAGTTTGATATATACCTGATTGGTGTGAGATAGTTTTGACAAACGTTAGCCAGACAGACAGACAACAGACAGACAGACATATACTTTTATTCTCTCAGGTACATGTGTACAACATGAGGGTATATAACAGAAACAAATATTTAGCCACGTGGTGCTTCCGGGAATGACCTGAAATGAAAGTAGTTGTATAAACAATCATATCATGCATAATAATGTATAGAAATATGCTGGGGGATTCTTCTTCATGTATCCAAATTTTATATACAAATACAATATTATTCACGACATAGTTCCACTATTACGTCTAAATGATATAAAACGAAAGACAAATATAATATTTAAAGAGTGTGGGATATAATAGTTAATATACTTATTCTCTGTCGGATTGTTTGTCATTTTGGGATGAAAGGTCAATCGATTGTTATTGGCCTGGTGACGTGTAATGAATGAAAATAATTTTACTATCATACTGACTCACGTAGTAGACAAAATAATCCTATCGTGCGGATTAGTATTTATGAGTTGGGTAAATTGGTCTCGTAATGAGTCTAATATTTTTCCCACGGTCATAGAGTACGGGATAAAATGTATCTATAGTTTTGTGATTATAGCTTTTGTTGGATTTTCTTCCCGTTTGTGGAATATAATGAGGTTTTGTATAATATTCGGCAAGAGTATATGTATCAGGCGTTTTTAAATATCACAATATGAATCTAATGATGAATTTCAGTAGGGTTAATTATACTTTCGTTATGGATTATCAATTTTTGCGAACCATAAAGTGGTAAGTATATGTAATAAGATTTGAATAATTAATGCAATACCTATCAAATATCGTAATATGTCCAACTTGCGAAGCTTTAAAAAATTACTAACAAAATGTAGACATGATAATACGAGTAAATTTACTAAGATTTACCAGGGCAGTTTCAGATGATGTATTTAATATCTTGGAGAAACAATGTATGTTGTCTGACAACACAAAGTCGTGCAGATAGGTATTCCGATCTTGTGTAAAGTAGTCGCATTTAAGCAGATAGTGTTGCTCAGAGCCAACTTCCCCGTTATTACATAACCTACAAATACTATCTAGGAAGGCTGTTCCTCCCCATCTGGATGTTTCCAGAGGAAGGCGATTGTTACAGGTACGATATCTGAAGAGTGTCAAATAGTCTTGTTTAGTGATAATGTTGAAATATTTTTCATATTCTAATGCCTGTTTAAAAGAATTATAAATGTTACCCTTGTTTGATAGTTGCATTTGGCTATGCCAATGCTGCTTATATTGGTCTATTAATATTTTCTGTATATGCTTATGGGTACTTTTATTAATTAAGGTAGTTTGGTTAAGCCAAAGATCAGGTCTACCTACAGAATTTAGGATTTCTTTTATTTTACTGATCCATCGGAAATTTGTATCAGGTTGATTAATCATGTACCTATATATCAATAATGACAACTTGTTTTCTTTTCCAAGTAATATCCTCGTCCAAAAAGATATCATTTTTGTATGTGCAATGATAGATATAGGGTATCTACCAAGTTCTCCAAATAACATATACCTAGGTGTACTTTTTCGGGCGTTGGTTATTCGCCTGAGAAATGAATTATGCACTTTTTCTTGTAAATCTAGATTTTCGTAGCCAAATACCTCTGATCCATATGTTAGTATCGGTACTACAGTGTGATCGAATAGTTTAATAATTAAATCTGGCGGTAAGTCTGCATTATTAGACTTAGTAAAAAGTAAGTGCATTGCTTTATTTGCCTGCTGGGTAACATGTTTTCTAGCCTTCAAAAAAGATCCATTACTAGAGAGTGTAACACCAAGGTAGTGATAATTGTCTGTGATTTCAAGACCTTGGTCACCTAATTTAAAGTCAAAGTTATTAAGGTTCCTAGCTCCAAAAACAATTACTTTTGTTTTATTAGGGTTTACTACTAATTTCCATTGGGCACAGTAATTATTAAAATGATTCAGGCAGTTTTGAAAGTCGACAGGGTTATTGGAAACAATGACGGTGTCGTCTGCGTAAAGCAGAAGTAGTAGTTTAAGCCAAGTTTCATCACTGAACGTGTCCTCAAGCTGTATGCCAACGGCACCGTTTGCTTCCAGATGTGACTGTAGGTCGTTTAAATATAAAGAGAAGAGGATCGGGCTTAAGTTTTCACCCTGCCGGACACCGATTTCTGATGAGAAGAATGGCGATTGGTTACCATTATGGGTTACACATGATTTTATATTCTGATACATATTATATATAACCTGGAACAACTTACCATTAATAAAATTTTGCAAAAGCTTGTGCCATAAACCGAAACGCCATATTTTATCAAAACATTGTGAAAAATCTATAAAGGAACAGAATAACTTCTGTTTTCGTTTCTTAAGTATTTCAACAAGGGAGTGTAATGTAAAAATATGATCAGAACACGAGTATCCGTTTCTAAACCCTGCCTGATTTTCATTTAATAATTTGGAGTCTTCAACATAGCTTGTTAGTCTAAGATTAAGTACAGCTGTGAATAGTTTACCTAGGCATGATAGTATTGTAATTGGTCTGTATGATCCTGTGTCACCAGGATCTCCTTTATTTTTATATATTGGAATTATAGAGCCTTCTAGCCACGATCTTGGTACGATTCCTGAGTCTAGGATACAGTTAAATAGGCGGTTATATATTGGTAATAGGGAGTCGTTTGTGGCTTTAATATATTCGTTTAGGATGTTGTCTGTCGGGCTAGACGCTTTACCATTATTTAATTTATTGATACACTTTAGGATTTCTTGGTCGGTAATTTTTGAGTTAAGATATTGGTTTGAATTCTCTAAAAAGTCATTGGTTATGAATTGATTGTTTTCATCTGCAAAGTGAGGGTTTGTATTTATACGTTTAAAGTGTTCGAAAAAATCATTTATTTTTGGTGATCCATCAATCTTAGATTTTGGTTTAAGCCCTTTAAGAAAGTTCCAATATTGTTTTGGGTTATTAGAATACATGTTCCTTAATTTACTTGCATTTGTATGTTTAAACTTGCTAATGTAATAGTTCATTGTACGCTTGTATTCCTTACTAGCATTTTTCAAACGCAATTTATTATCTTCAGTACGATTAAGTCGATACTCAGATTTTGCACTGTGGTAATTTTGCCTTGCACTAATGCATCTGGGACCGAACCAGGGTTTATTTGTGTGACGTGGAATAAAGTTGCTAGTTGTCGGAAACGTTTCGGATGCAGATTTTTCAAATATAATTCTAATTTCATTCGTTACAGATTCAATATTCTGCTGTGTATCAGGGTTGTCGATTGATAACATACTGAAAATACTGTTTAAATGGTTAACGTCGATATTTTGCTGAACATTTAATATTTTGTCGTCTCTCCATTTTGGTTTTTTTATTTTTGCCCAAATCATGGTTATCTTTTTGACTAAATTTATTTTGCAACTTAATCGTCCAATATAGTGCATTATGTCCATCCGAGAAAAGTGTATCTGTTTCAATAATTTGAAAACTATTTAGATGCGCAAAGCAGTCAGCAGTTAAAAAAAGATAATCAATGACCGACTTGTCTCGAAAAGTAAAATCCCCTAGTGTGTCTTGTCCAAATCGACCATTAACAAGAACAAATTGTTATTTCTACACAATTCAATTAACATTAAACCATTTGGGTTAGTTTTCTTGTCCTTTGATTTTCTATTCAATGTAATTGATAGGTTCTCAAGAATGTTATATTTATCAAAATGGGACAATGATTCATCATCAATGCTAAATAAATCATTTAAGAATGGGTCTGACGGAATAAAATCAGTCAATTCTGCGACTCTGGCATTTACATCGCCAGCAAGAAAAACATATTTATGCAAACTACACGTAGTAATAACCTCAGTTTCAAAACTATTAATATCGATGTCGTTTAAAAAACGAGAGGTGTCAGGTGGTAAATAAATGACACCTAGAATAGCATTTTCTGAAAGCTGTAGCAACTGTTTGTCGATAGAGACCCACAAAATATAATCATTATTGTTTGGGATAACTTTTACATATTTCGAGTACTTTTCTCTTACGTATATCCCTATTCCGCCAGATTTTCGTTTGTATTCTTGAGTACGATTTTTTGCCAAGAAAACAAAGTCATCGATATCAACCAGATCAGTAGCGTCCAAATGTGTTTCTAAAGCACAGAAAAGATCATGGTGATGAATAAATTCAACGAATTCAGGGTAATCCAATCGTTTTTTAAGTCCGTTCACATTCAGGGCACAAAATGCTAACTCAGTTTTAGGGAACACATTAGGTGTATCTGAAGATTTCCCCCTTTTGTCCTATTTATTGTTGCCATTTGGTGGTTTCACTTGAGATGAGCCGGAAAAGTTCCTGTCCCAGGGTCTAGCGATTGGCGTATCCCCAGGTTCTCTAGTAGCCTTAGGAGTGGCGTGTTTTCTTTCTTGAGCGCGGCCGCGCTGGGAAAGCGGTGAGTCGGGTACTCGTCGAGAAGTAGAAGTGGATTGCCGACGTTGCCGGTGGTTTTGATGGATGGGGGAACTAGAATTCCTGCGCCCCTGGTGGTGCGCACCCGCCTGCTTTATATCACTGTTTCCCCGAGGAAAGGCGGGGCTATTATGGGTGACCGCGTTTGCAGTACTGTTCATTGGTGCACTGCGCAGCATAGGCGAATTACTCCGCGACCTAGATTTTGTTCTATTTTTATATTATAGCCATTGATAGTTTGATCTTGAGATAAACATGTTTTCGTAACAAATTCTGGGAATTTTATGCTCATTTCTAGATATTAATATACTCCAGTAATTGATTATTCTTGTTTTAATTAGGGTTTCTTTAGGGTAGCGCTCAAGTTATCCATAGTCAAAGTCGTGATAGCGCCGTGGATGCGCGTTCGCTTCAGGTGCGAAAGGTCCGGAGTTCGAGCCCCGCTGGAGCAGTTACAATTGTGTCATTAGGCAAGGCATTTAAATTCCACGTTGCCTCTTCTCTCTCCATCGTGGCGATGGATGCCATCAGGAATGAGATCTTCGAGAGTGATTAATATAAGTTGTAAGAACTTGTTTCGCAATCGAGCTAAAAATAAATGTGTATAAAATAAGTTATCCATATAACATATAAAGGGGAGTGCCTGTTTTAGTTCTGATAATTGTTCGTAGGAAATCATTATGGACGTTTTCGATAACATCTATGTTTCCGAAGCCCCATACTTCACAGTTATAATGTAAGCATCGGAGCAAGCGTTTGATCAACTAATGTCAGCTGGTATATCAAGATTAATAGTTCTAGTGTAGAGGATATACATTGCTTTATTTGCTTAGTTTAAACATATTTTATTCGGATCAAATACATATATACATATATAAACACAATGTTTATACATTCGAACCGATATGGGTCGAGAAACAAGCTTAAAGCTTATATGAATCCCTTCCCATGTTGGAGTACGTTTAAATGGTACAAATTGATTGGCGAATAGTAATGGCGAGTTTATGTGTTCAGTATATATAAATTGTAGAGAAACTATTGAATACTTAACAGCAGTGGCAAATGTTTGGATTTTGCTAAACGTCCGCATATATTTACAGCATCGCGTTATTGTAATTTTAATGTAGCAATAAGGAAACGTTAGATCCAAATATGTAAACTATCAAAAAAGAATCTGGTATTGTCACACGACGGGCCGGGTCCAACACGGAGAGAACCCCCACGTTCACCTAGGTATCGAAACGATTTGTTGCTGCAATATAGCTCTGTTTATTTGCTTGGCTTGGTATTAACTTTCTTAGCACCAAGGAAGCTTCCGGACGAGGAGAATAAAGTTCCTAAATATTTAGTCTTTTACTATTTCTATGAGAGACATCTCTAATTTTCTATTGCCTCCCTTGGCAGATAAAGTCTGATTTATTCCAAAATGTGAATAGGTCCTTTTAGTTAGAATTCTTTGTTTTTACTGTTGTTCCTTAACCAGATGTTACGGTATGATAATTGTGATTTTATCAAAATCGTGTTAACTAACTGATAGCATTGTTATACAAATAAGTACCCATTGCATATACTGGAGGAGATATGTCGAGATATAGAAATTTAATAATCATATAAACCGATGGTGGGATAAAATTGCTAGCATTTTGTGCAAAGGAAACAACGATAACAACAGAGGAAACACATAATAGGACCTATCTACGTTTAGGGAGTATTCAGGGGCAGTAACTGACCGATGTCTCTCATTGGTTCATTGTTTAGCGAAAAGTTATAATTACAAGATTACACAAATTAGAAGTATTGGATTATACAAACTTTGAGAATGTATGCATTAAAACTACTCGCTTTCTATATGAGAACATTCTGACAGTCGTTTAAGTTCAATGTGATGAATCTTTATTCTTGTGTTGACATTTTGATAATGTCTTGCTTTCATTTATATTGTTATGCAGGCATTAGGTGACAAATAGGCCCATCGGGCCGGGTGCATCTTCAAGTTGTGTAAATATTTTGTATTGAATGTTTATGTTTGCATATGCCACTTTAATAAAAACTTACTTACTTACAGGGTTTATTTGAACCAAAGACTATCGTATTAGTCCTGTTAATATTTAGCATCCACTTGTTACAGTAAATGTAGAATTCATTCAATACTGTTTGTAAAGAGATGGGATCTTCACTTACAATCACGGTATAGTCAGCGTACAACAATATAATGGTTGTTTCACAATCAGAGTACCCATTTGAAATATTGTGCAAAATGGACTTTTATGATACTAACTGCATATATATGTCTTCATTACATTATGGAGCTAAGGAACTCATGTTTTGTCTACGAATGTCGTTTATTTTATGAAAAAAGGTCAAAGTTTGACGAAATGACGACTACATGACTGTTGTTTTGACACTTACATGTGTCAGTTGTTTTATGCATACTTGTAACTCCCTCACTAATTAAAGTTTAAACTTTATTTATTTGACAACGATTGCTCAGCAAGTTTTAACAACTTATATTAATCACTCTCGTTTGCGCGGATGAAAGCGTAAATGTGGTCATTCGTGTGGGAGGAAATCGGAGTACCCGGAGAAAACCCACCTGTCCGATCTGGCGACCACCGTACAATCTCACATACTTCGCGGTCCGAGGATCGAACCCGGGTTGCATTGGTGAGAAGCGCGCGCGCTAACCACTGCGTTAATCGAACAGCTACTAATTAAAATACATATGATTAATTAAATAGTGCAGAACAGGTCCATGCCATATACTTGGGTATCCTGATTGTGAAACAGCCCATAAAGAGTTTCTTCAAATATATCGATGTGAGGCTGATTAATATTTATTCCCATGTGTCCAAACTCTAACTGAGATTCAACGTCATTAATGTATATAGAAAATAAAATTGGTGAAAGATGTTCACCCTGTCTAACTCCACAGTTACTTTTTAAAAATGGTGAAAACGCATTATTTACAGATATACACGATTTTATTTTCGAGTACAAATGACTTGGAAGTGTTTACTATTTCAGCCATTTTAATACTGAAGTTTACTCCACAATCGTACGCGCCATTTTTTGGCAAAGGCTACTTAGAAATCGATATAGGAACAGAAATGTTTTTATTTTGTGCTCTTAAGCATTTAAGTGTGAATACATGGTCTGCTGTAGAAAACTTTGCTCTGAAGCCAGCTGGATTTCCTTTATTGATATTATTTTGGCTAAGAAAACTAGTAATACGCTCGTTTAAAATAGCAATGAAAAGTTTCCCAAGATAGCTAAGAATTGTTGTTGGTCTGTATGGAGCGCTGTTGTGCTATTTATTCGTTATTAATGGATATCCATAATTCCAGGCGCGCCGTTTTGCTATTTATTCAACATTTTTGGATATCCATAAATATATTATTGGATATCTATATATTGATTATTATTGAATATCCATAATTCGATTGTTGGATATCCATAATTCCTTTTGATTATTGGATATCCATAATTCAATTTCTGCATGCTTCCAAGAAGTATATCACATGATGTGGCCGGTCCAGTGATTGGGTCTATCCCTACCTACGAGGCTCCTTCTGGAACACGCACAGTTTTGGCAACTATGAATGAAGACGAGCAACAATTGACAGTTCACAAATTATGTACAAGGTAATAAAGTTTACTATGTTGTACTGGATAAAAACCGTATAGCTGTGTTCTAGGCATAAAGTATTTCATTGGTTTTTCACAGAATAAACTAAGATTTTAAGCGTGTTAATATCGTCGCAATTAAAAAGGGTATTCAGTTTTAGTACGCTTGGTCTCGTATAATAATATGCAACAATGAGTTTCTTACTTTCATTTATGAGAGTGTACATATGAATAGATAATGGAACTCGTCCTCTATGTCATTACAAGATGGACATTTTCTATCGATTATGGATATGTTATGCCACCTCCCCGTTTCTATTGGTAGATTATGATTTCTTGTAAACTATGCCATTAATCTTGTACAAAAACATTTTGGAAGCTTGCTGATAAATTGACGTATACTGACACCAACCAAAGAGAAACTATGCACTTGCCTTATAGGTAATATTTATATCCTTTTAGAACAAAATAGGCAAATGTAGAAGTCCACGCGCTTCAACTTCACAGACCTCTTAAATATTTGGTAAATTAGTACAATGTGTGAAGGATTATTTTCTAGTAAGATCCATAATTCTAAAATTTGTAACGAACATTAAGTCAATATAAAAATAGTGTATTTTATTATGTCAGTATACGTATAATTCGGTTGGATTCCAATTAGACTTTCTGGCGAAATTGTTGTTATGCGTAATTGAAATAAAAACTAATAGCCCTTTCAATTGGTAGATTATAGCTATAATTATGTTGTACTTAATGTATCCACTTGTTGAAGGGATATACCACATACATAAATGTAAGTTAGTTGGGGGTGTACCGTATAATGTTTTCTCCAAATTGTATGACTCTGTTGTCTGGCCTGTGATTGCTTATGGCGCCCCGGTTTGGGGATATAAAGCGTTTTCATGCATTAATGCAATCCACAATCGTGCCATGCGTTTCTTTCTTGGTGTTGGGAAATATTCTCCCAATGCAGCTGTCTCCGGTGAAATGGGTTGGCAGCCGCCAGTTGTGCGACAATGGAAGCACATATCTGGGTTTTGGGCACGCTTAGCTAATACCGACAATTCCAGATTAAACAAGCGAGTTGCACTATGGGCGAATGCTAAATCTACAAGTTATAAAAACTGGTTTTATTATGTCAAGAGACAGTTTGCTGACATTACTTTGATGGATTACTGTAACCTATCTATACCTATACATAAGCACAATTTAGTAGATAGTGTGGAAAATGCGGTAATGGAGAAATATGTTACTGACTGATCCACCTCTATTAACAGTGTCTGGACGTGGTCGCAATAAGCTTAGAACCTACTGTACATTTAAATTTAAATTTCAAACAGAAGTATATTGTAAAATGATTTTACCCACATGTCACAGATCAGCATTATGTAAATTTAGATGTGGAGTTGCTCCATTACGTATAGAAACCGGAAGGTATGAGAATTTACCACTTGATGAACGTAAGTGCCCTTTCTGTAATATATTAGAAGACGAAAGTCATGTATTATTAGAATGTTCACTGTATGATGATTTGAGAGCTGTTCTCTTAGAGAAAGCCTCATTATATGAAAATGACTCGGAACAAACCTGTATCCGACCAGCTTAGAATTATTTTTACTACTATACCTCTGATTAGAATTGTTGCCAAAACCTGTTTTTATATTCTTCAAAGACGATCCTTTTATTTATGTAAATAATGTATCCATTTGATTTATTGATTGTGTGTCTCTTATCCATTCCGAGAAGCAGCTGATAATTAGTTCAATCGCGATCTGATCGAGGTTGATAACTGATATTTTAAAACATTTCTTAATTGCGCACTAGTGCTTTATTTCCATTTCAGTATTTCAAAATTTCTGGTTTTAGTAAGTATTTAATTTTCAATTAGCGACTGTTCCTCGGTTTTAATATGTAAATATAATAATATTTCGTTAGACTGTGATAGTTTGATTATCTGTGATTACATTAGTCTCTTATAATTCTTTTATAATGAATGGTGTTGTACTATGCCACGATAATTTGTTGTGTATATTTTATGTATTGTACAACGATGAGACTGAAATAAAGAATAAATCCTACATACAAGTATCAAGTGAGCTGTGTTCCGGCGCCGGAGTTATATCAGAAACGTTATGGGTAATTTGAACATTCAGTCAACAAAGTAATTCAACGGTCACGGAATATTTATTCTCAATGTTACGTTTATATATCAATTATGAACAGAACATATGTTTATTTCAAGACATATACATAGTACATCGTCATAAACATACAACTATATAATAATATATAAGTGTAACCTATAAATGTCCGATTAGCGCAGTGCTTAGCGCGCTCGCTTCTCGCCAATGTAACCCGGGTTCGATCCTCGGACCGGGAAGTATGTGAGATGGTACGGTGGTCGCCAGATCGGACAGGTGGGTTTTCTCCGGGTACTCCGGTGTCCTCCCACACGAACGACCACAAGTATACTTTCATCCGCGCCAAACGAGAGTGATTAATATAGGTAAGTGTGGAAGTCGTGATAGCGCAGTGGATGCGCGTTTCCTTCAGGTGAGAGAGGTCCGGAGTTCGAGCCCCGCTGGATCCGTTACGATTCGGTAAGGCATTTAAATTCCACGTTGCCTCTTCTCTCTCCTAGCTCGTGGCGATGGATTCCATTAGGAATGAGGTATCGAGAGTAATTGATATAAGTTGGAAGAACTTGTTTCGCAATCGAGCTAAAACAAATTTGTATAAGCTATTTAATATAAGTTGCTAAGACTTGCTTCGCAATAAATAACGTTTAAAATTAATATATAGGTCACGTAATACAATAGATTTAACATGCGTATATATTCAAAATGGTAAATCAATTTACATATAGTAATATAAATTATAATAAAGATGTTTCGTTTTACGGTATAGAGGATGAACAATGATTGAATATATATTTAATGTAAACCATATGCTATCAATCAATTACCGTTCGCACCATTAACTATATCACTGATTCCAAAACATGAGCCTAAATGAGTGATACACTTAGTACCGATAAGCAGTGTTTGATTAGTAATGCATATATGTATATATGCAGTGTTTGATTAGTAATGCATATATGTATATATGCAGTGTTTGATTAGTAATGCATATATGTATATATGCAGTGTTTGATTAGTAATGCATATATGTATATATACAGTGTTTGATTAGTAATACATATATGTATATATACAGTGTTTGATTAGTAATACATATATGTATATATGCAGTGTTTGATTAGTAATACATATATGTATATATGCAGTGTTTGATTAGTAATGCATATATGTATATATACAGTGTTTGATTAGTAATACATATATGTATATATGCAGTGTTTGATTAGTAATACATATATGTATATATGCAGTGTTTGATTAGTAATACATATATGTATATACAGTGTTTGATTAGTAATGCATATATGTATATATGCAGTGTTTGATTAGTAATACATATATGTATATATACAGTGTTTGATTAGTAATACATATATGTATATATGCAATGTTTGATTAGTGATACATATATGTATATATACAGTGTTTGATTAGTAATACATATATGTATATATATAGTGTTTGATTAGTAATGCATATATGTATATATTGCAGTGCTTGATTAGTAATACATATATGTATATATGCAGTGTTTGATTAGTAATACATATATGTATATATACAGTGTTTGATTAGTAATGCATATATGTATATACGTAGTGCTTGATTAGTAATACATATATGTATATATGCAGTGTTTGATTAGTAATACATATATGTATATATGCAGTGCTTGATTAGTAATACATATATGTATATATACAGTGTTTGATTAGTAATACATATATGTATATATGCAGTGCTTGATTAGTAATACATATATGTATATATGCAGTGCTTGATTAGTAATACATATATGTATATATACAGTGTTTGATTAGTAATACATATATGTATATATGCAGTGTTTGATTAGTAATACATATATGTATATATATGTAGTGTTTGATTAGTAATACACATAGATGTATATTTATTCTTTATTTCAGTCTCATAAAATATACATAACAAATTATCGTGGCATAGTACAACACCATTCATTATAAAAGAATTATAAGAGACTAATCTAATCACAGATAATCAAACTATCACAGTCTACTGACATATTATTATATTTACATATGTAACTATGTGTTTTCTTTTTGACGCAACGGATGATAATTAATTTTACAATTAACAATTTAACAATCCATGCATTTACAATAATCATCCTTTATATATATTATAATAATGATGCCTTTTGTACGTTTTTCTCAATGACTTATCATTTTAACACACTTTTCAATGAAATCAGTGAGGTGTTATATAATATGCCTTCTTGTATAAATAGTCTCTCATAACTCACAATCGAGTGTTACAGACGGATCTGTAGTCCAGTGGTAACACGCTGGACTGCTAATCAAGGTCGCAGGTTCGATCCCCGTCTGACCATAATAAAATTAACAGTCTTTCAGATGGGACGTTAAACCGAGGTCTCGTGTCGGTGCTTTACACCGTGTACATATAAGAACCAGAGACTCTGGAATGGGTCTCTGTCTGTATCATTGCACTATCCTCCAAAAATCTAAAATGACTAATCTCTTCAGGAGGTGTCGCTCATATGAGCAACCGGTAGCGACGATAAATAAACGTAAAGCACACACAATCGAGTGTTCTTAGACATGCAAAGTGTATGTATTGCTATGTATAGAAGTGATACTTTAATAAACATATGTTCGTCAATCCATCCATCTGTCTGTGTTCGTCAATCCATCCATCTGTCTGTGTTCGTCAATCCATCCATCTGTCTGTGTTCGTCAATCCATCCATCTGTCTGTGTTCGTCAATCCATCCATCTGTCTGTGTTCGTCAATCCATACAGCTGTCTCTGTTCGTCAATCCATCCATCTGTCTGTGTTCGTCAATCCATACAGCTGTCTCTGTTCGTCAATCCATCCATCTGTCTGTGTTCGTCAATCCATACAGCTGTCTCTGTTCGTCAATCCATCCATCTGTCTGTGTTCGTCAATCCATCCATCTGTCTGTGTTCGTCAATCCATCCATCTGTCTGTGTTCGTCAATCCATGCATCTGTCTGTGTTCGTCAATCCATCCATATGTCTGTGTTCATCAATCCATCCATCTGTCTGTGTTCGTCAATCCATCCATCTGTCTCTGTTCGTCAATCCATCCATCTGTCTCTGTTCGTCAATCCATCCATCTGTCTGTGTTCGTCAATCCATCCATCTGTCTGTGTTCGTCAATCCATCCATCTGTCTCTGTTCGTCAATCCATCCATCTGTCTCTGTTCGTCAATCCATCCATCTGTCTGTGTTCGTCAATCCATCCATATGTCTCTGTTCATCAATCTATCCATATGTCTGTGTTCGTCAATCCATCCATCTGTCTCTGTTCGTCAATCCATCCATCTGTCTGTGTTCGTCAATCCATCCATATGTCTGTGTTCGTCAATCCATCCATATGTCTGTGTTCATCAATCCATGCATCTGTCTCTGTTCGTCAATCCATACATATGTCTGTGTTCGTCAATCCATCCATCTGTCTCTGTTCGTCAATCCATACATATGTCTGTGTTCGTCAATCCATGCATCTGTCTCTGTTCGTCAATCCATACATATGTCTGTGTTCGTCAATCCATGCATCTGTCTCTGTTCGTCAATCCATCCATCTGCCTGTGTTCGTCAATCCATACATCTGTCTCTGTTCGTCAATCCATCCATATGTCTCTGTTCGTCAATCCATCCATCTGCCTGTGTTCGTCAATCCATACATCTGTCTCTGTTCGTCAATCCATCCATATGTCTTGTTCGTCAATCCATCCATCTGTCTCTGTTCGTCAATCCATCCATCTGTCTGTGTTCGTCAATCCATCCATCTGTCTGTGTTCGTCAATCCATCCATCTGTCTCTGTTCGTCAATCCATCCATCTGTCTGTGTTCGTCAATCCATCCATCTGTCTGTGTTCGTCAATCCATCCATCTGTCTCTGTTCGTCAATCCATCCATCTGTCTGTGTTCGTCAATCCATCCATATGTCTGTGTTCATCAATCTATCCATCTGTCTCTGTTCGTCAATCCATCCATATGTCTGTGTTCGTCAATCCATCCATCTGTCTGTGTTCGTCAATCCATCCATCTGTCTCTGTTCATCAATCTATCCATCTGTCTCTGTTCGTCAATCCATCCATATGTCTGTGTTCATCAATCTATCCATCTGTCTCTGTTCGTCAATCCATCCATATGTCTGTGTTCATCAATCTATCCATCTGTCTCTGTTCGTCAATCCATCCATATGTCTGTGTTCGTCAATCCATCCATCTGTCTCTGTTCATCAATCTATCCATCTGTCTGTGTTCATCAATCTATCCATCTGTCTCTGTTCGTCAATCCATCCATCTGTCTGTGTTCGTCAATCCATCCATCTGCCTGTGTTCGTCAATCCATCCATCTGTCTGTGTTCGTCAATCCATCCATCTGTCTGTGTTCGTCAATCCATCCATCTGTCTGTGTTCGTCAATCCATCCATCTGTCTGTGTTCATCAATACATCCATCTGTCTGTGTTTGTCAATCCATCCATCTGTCTGTGTTCGTCAATCCATCCATCTGTCTCTGTTTGTCAATCCATCCATCTGTCTGTGTTCGTCAATCCATGCATCTGTCTGTGTTCGTCAATCCATCCATATGTCTGTGTTCGTCAATCCATCCATCTGTCTGTGTTCGTCAATCCATCCATCTGTCTGTGTTCGTCAATCCATCCATCTGTCTGTGTTCGTCAATCCATCCATCTGTCTGTGTTCGTCAATCCATCCATCTGTCTGTGTTCGTCAATCCATCCATCTGTCTGTGTTCGTCAATCCATCCATCTGTCTGTGTTCGTCAATCCATCCATCTGTCTGTGTTCGTCAATCCATCCATCTGTCTGTGTTCGTCAATCCATCCATATGTCTGTGTTCGTCAATCCATCATCTGTCTGTGTTCGTCAATCCATCCATCTGTCTGTGTTCGTCAATCCATCCATCTGTCTGTGTTCGTCAATCCATCCATATGTCTGTGTTCGTCAATCCATCCATCTGTCTCTGTTCGTCAATCCATCCATCTGTCTGTGTTCGTCAATCCATCCATCTGTCTCTGTTCGTCAATCCATCCATCTGTCTGTGTTCGTCAATCCATCCATCTGTCTGTGTTCGTCAATCCATCCATCTGTCTGTGTTCGTCAATCCATCCATCTGTCTCTGTTTGTCAATCCATGCATCTGTCTGTGTTCGTCAATCCATCCATCTGTCTGTGTTCGTCAATCCATCCATCTGTCTGTGTTCGTCAATCCATCTATATGTCTGTGTTCATCAATCCATGCATCTGTCTGTGTTCGTCAATCCATACATATGTCTGTGTTCGTCAATCCATGCATCTGTCTGTGTTCGTCAATCCATACATATGTCTGTGTTCGTCAATCCATACATCTGTCTCTGTTCGTCAATCCATACATCTGTCTCTGTTCGTCAATCCATCCATCTGTCTGTGTTCGTCAATCCATCCATCTGTCTCTGTTCGCTATTTGAAATTATGTTTACCCTATTTGAATTCACATGCTACAACATGGCTGCCCGAAGCTATCCGCCTGGCTTCGCATTTCCAGCACAGGCAGCATTCAGTATCACCGACGTCAAACATGAGCTCGCATAATAATTTGTAGATATTCATTTTCTGCATCCAGAATCTAAAGCATGAACAATTCACTATTTTCAACAGCACACATGCATTCAAATGTCAATTTACCTCATTTTAAAGAATGTGTGCCATTCTCCAGCCTATTGCAGGCGTCAATTTACGACCGTATAGGGCTATAATTACCTCCCTTCTTGGCGAAGAGACGATGATTAACCGGCGGCGAAGAGACGAGATTTAATTTAGTTTAATCATACTTTATTGATCATGATATAACATGCATAACATACGTACAAATAATTAGTCTGATAATACACATGATTTGAGATTCATTTTAATTATTAAACTAATCTTAGTTCCTTCGTTTCTTCGCCACGATAAACTTCGATCCTACGCCAGGCTAAACTCCGATCCTATGTAATTTCAAACACAATAGCAAAGTGTATGAAATGAACATAAACTATATTATACTACTGGCTAAATATTTCATCTTTAGATGCAAATGTGAGAAGATTAAACCAAATGTAGTCCAATTTATAGCATATTTTAAAAGGAAAATAAAACTAGAAGAAACAATCTCAATTCTCAAAGATACACAAAATACGTTCAATGAGAAATGGAGACAGTTCTTTGATCTTATCGACTAACTGGTCAATAAATGCATGCTATATATAGACAATCATCCACACTTATCTCCACTAAAACTTCTTACTTTCTTTTGCTACTCCTCCTTCCCAATATACACAGGGTTATTATTGCATCGCTTTACGTAGCTTCACATGATTACGTATAACTTAATATAAATATAATTCGTGAATAATGCGTATATATAATACTGCAGGCTGCTAGCACTTGTCAACTACTTTTTGACACGCTCTTTGTTTTCAATACATGTACATGCCTGGAAAGTCTACACTGTGTGTAATTATTATGTATATGTGTAAATAGTATGTATATGTGTAATTATGATGTATATTGATCAGGAAATAAAAATCGATAAAAAATTAAAAAATCCGATCCTCCGCCACGCTAAACTCCGATCTTCCGCAACGCTAACCTCCGATCCCCCATCACGATATATTCTGATCCTCCGCCATGCTTACCTCCGATCTCCCGCGGCGCTATATACACGCTAAACTCTAATACTCCGCCACACTAAGCTCCGATCCTCCGGCACGCTAAGCTCCGATCCTCCGCCAGGCTAAATTTCGATCCTCCGCCACGATAAACTCCGATCCCCCATCACGATATATTCTGATCCTCCGGCACGCTAAACTCCGATCCTCAGCCACGCTAATCTTCGATCCTCCGCTACGCTAATCTCTGATCCACCACCACGCTTACCTCCGATACTCCGCCACGCTATAGCCCGATCCTCCGCCACGCTATAGCCCGATCCTACGCCACGCGATAGCCCGATCCTCCGCCACGCTATAGCTCGATCCTACGCCACGCTATAGCCCGATCCTACGCCACGCTATAGCCCGATCCTCCGCCACGCTATAGCCCGATCCTCCGCCACGCTA
>CM026399.1:33940935-33962749 GCA_014843695.1 Archivesica marissinica
ATAATGTTCTTATTGTTTTTTACTCATGCCATATCCAAGCAGCTATGTAGATTCTCTGATAGTAACGGGGTGTCATTTTTAAGCATGCTTGAATGTGACCTAAACAAGTTATAGATGATTTATTCTTTATTTCAGTCTCATCCTTGTACAATACATAAAATATACACAACAAGTTATCGTGGCAAAGTACAACACCATTCATTATAAAAGAATTATAAGAGACTAATGTAATCACAGATAATCAGACTATCACAGTCTATCGACATATTATTATATTTACATATTAAAACCGAGGAACAGTCGCTAATTGAAAATTAAATACTTATTAAAACCAGAAATTTTGAAATACTGAAATGGAAAAAAAGCACTAATGCGCAATTAAGAAAAGTTTTAAAAAATCAGTTATCAACCTCGATCAGATCGCGGTTGAACTAATTAGCAGCTGTTTCTCGGAATGGATAAGAGACACACAATCAATAAATCAAATGGATACATTATTTACATAAATAAACGGATCGTCTTTGAAGAATATAAAAACAGGTTTTGGCAACAATTCTAATCAGAGGTATAGTAGTAAAAATAATTCTAAGCTGGTCGGATACAGGTTTGTTCCGAAAGTCATTTTCATATAATGAGGCTTTCTCTAAGAGAAGAGCTCTCAAATCATCATACAGTGAACATTCTAATAATATATGACTTTCGTCTTCTAATACATTACAGAAAGGGCACTTACGTTCATCAAGTGGTAAATTCTCATACCTTCCGGTTTCTATACGTAATGGAGCAACTCCACATCTAAATTTACATAATACTGATCTGTGACGTGTGGGTAAAATCATTTTACAATATACTTCTGTTTGAAATTTAAATTTAAATGTACAGTAGGTTCTAAGCTTATTGCGACCACGTCCAGAAACACCGATCACACTGTTAATAGAGGTGGACCAGTCAGCAACATATTTCTCCATTACCGCATTTTCCACACTATCTACTAAATTGTTCTTATGTATATGTATAGATAGGTTACAGTAATCCATCAAAGTAATGTCTGCAAACTGTCTCTTGACATAATAAAACCAGTTTTTATAACTTGTAGATTTAGCATTCGCCCATAGTGCAACTCGCTTATTTAATCTGGAAGTGTCGGTATTAGCTAAGTGTGCCCAAAACCCAGATATGTGCTTCCATTGACGCACAACTGGCGGCTGCCAACCCATTTCCCCGGAGACAGCTGCATTGGGAGAATATTTCCCAACACCAAGAAAGAAACGCATGGCGCGATTTTGGATTGCATTTATGCATGAAAACGTTTTATATCCCCAAACCGGGGCGCCGTAAGCAATCACAGGCCAGACAACAGAGTCATACAATTTGGAGAAAACATTTTATGGTACACCCCCAACTAACTTACATTTAGCAATGATCAGTCCCAATGCACGACTTGCACTTTGAGCAACACATTTTGCAGTAACATTGAAGTCAAGGTATTCACTCAAAACAATTCCTAAATAAGTATATGTACCTATAGTTTCCAGAATATTAACACCACATTTAAAAATAACATCAGATCTTGGCATAGAAGCAAGACGAAAATGGACAACTTTACTTTTATCCCTGTTTATAAACATATCGTTTATATTGCACCAGTCATGTAAAGCATTCAATAATCTCTGCAAATCAAGTTGGTTTTCTGCTAGTAGGACAATGTCATCCGCGTACAATAGAATACCTATACAGTCATTATCGACATTAACACCGATATTTAATGATTTCAAAAATATCGTTAAATCATTAATGTACAAATTAAATAAAAGTGGCGATAGAATGCATCCCTGTCTTAAGCCACAATTAACATCAAACCAATCAGTCTTAAAAGAGTTTACCCTAATACATGACGACACAGATGAGTAGATAGACTTAACAGCTCGCCACATATTACCGGCAACTCCAATTTCATTGAGTCTTTTCCACAATTTATCTCTGTTAATAAAATCGTACGCCTTACTAAAATCAATAAAGGCACAGAATGTGGATTTTTTAACTTGTTTTCTTGTATCAATAATAGAGGTCAAAGTGGATAAGTGATCTATGGTATCATACGCCTTTTCTAAGCACGAATTAATTTTATTTCCCCAGAATTCAACACTAGAGATCGGAGGGCTCTACATTCTATACCTATAATATGCCACATACGCTTGGGGTTTGGATAAATGGTTTCGGGTTCAATACCCAAAATGTTTCAACTTATTTGTAGTGTTAGACCTATGGTCATAATGTTCTTATTGTTTTTTACTCATGCCATATCCAAGCATCTATGTAGATTCTCTGATAGTAACGGGATGTCATTTTTAGTGTTAGGCCTATGGTCATACTGTTCTTATTGTTTTTTACTCATGCCATATCCAAGCATCTATGTAGATTCTCTGATAGTAACGGGGTGTCATTTGTAGTGTTAGGCCTATGGTCATAATGTTCTTATTGTTTTTTACTCATGCCATATCCATGCAGCTATGTAGATTCTCTGATGGTAACGGGGTGTCATTTTTAAGCATGCTTGAATGTGACCTAAACAAGTTATATGTATAGTGTCAACTGTGAAGCCTATGGGGAGTCATTGTGTTCTTGTGCATAGGATATAAGATGTATCGCCGAACACAGTACCTATAACAGACGGATATGTAGTCCAGTGGTAACACGCTGGACTGGTAATCCAGGGATCGCAGGTTCGATCCCCCGTCTGACCCTAATAAAATTAACAGTATTTCAGATGGGACGTTAAACCGAGGTCTCGTGTCGGTGCTTTACACCGTGCACGTAAAAGAACCAGAGGAGATTCTGGAATGGGTCTCTGTCTGTATCATGCACTATCCTCCAAAATCTAAAATGACTAATCTCTTCAGGAGGCGTCGCTCATATGGGCAACCGGTAGCGACGATAAATAAACGTAAAAACACAGTACCTATATTTTACATATTGGATCCATTTGAGGCTTATGTCATACTTAAAATACACACTTGTATAACAAGATCTTACTAATTAAAACTGTTAATTTCGTACATTTACGCATAGGATTTAATATAATACTCTTTGAAAGCAGTCCAATATTAATAACAATGGACTACACCTACAGAGGTATGACGTCAGGACAGTGTTTAAAAAATGGGAAGAAAAATCAGTTTAAGTTCTAACAACTAATATTTATCGCTCTCGTTGGCGCGGGTGAAAGCGTAAATGTGGTCATTTGTGTGGGAGAAAACCGGAGTACCCGGAGAAAACCCACCTGTCCGATGTGGCGACCACGGTACCATCTCACATACTTCCCGGTCCGAGGATCGAACCCGGGTTGCATTGGTGAGAAGCGAGAGCAACAACAGTTTGGTAAGCGTCTGTGTATCCGTCCGAGTTCTACTTTTAATTTATATAATGATTCCAGGAATGTATATCTTCTAAAACAGTAATTCTGTCAGTGGTGTTTGGTTGTTTGTGTTGGTGTTTAACGTCACACCAACAGCTTAACTGTAGGTTACATAGCAACTCTCCAGCTAGTATTGGTGAAGGAAGACCCCGGGTGCCCCGTCCAGCAGTATTTCAGGCACGGACGGACAGCCGGATAGAACCGCCGACCTAACGCAAGGCAGCTGGATAGCTTCCGCAATTGAAAGAATTCGACACCCCAGTTGGATCCGGACCTACAGAGGTGAGGGGCAAGTGAGTTAAAGTCAACGACCGTAACAACGGAGGTCCACCTATGTAAAATATTCAATTCAGAAAGTAGGTCAATAGTTTTCTTATAAACATTTATTTTAGCTCGATTGCGAACCAAGTTTTAACAACGTTAGATTAATCATACCAGCTCTTATGAACCCACACTATTTATGTTTACGTTTATTTATCGTAGCTACCGGTTGCCCATATGAGCGACACCTGTAAAGCACCAACACGAGACCTCAATATGAAAGACTGTTAATTTTATTATGGTCAGACGGGGGATCGAACCTGCGATCCCTGGATTACCAGTCCAGCGTGTTACAACTGGACTACAGATCCTTCTGATTTGTTACCCAGCTGGTTTAATGTAGGTCGATGGTTCTACCCGTGTGCCTGTCCGTCCTGTAAATGATGCTCGTTTGAATCCCCAAAAATCCAAACAAACAAAATTCCCTATGAATATCCATCCCACTATTGATAATAGTAGAGACAGGATCCCACAATGACCAAATCAAAATCATTTTGTGAAAGAGAGGTACATCCACCCCAGATAGCTTGTATATAGGGTGGTACACCTGCCCAGAGTGGATGTATGAAAATAATATTTTTCCAGAATCCGCCAATTTTAACACATTTTCAGAAATTTGCTGATACGTCAACAACATTGAAATTTACGGGTAGGGGGACGAATTGCTCAAAATGATTTTGATTCGTTATCCAGGCTACTTTCTCAGTTCTGCCTCTCTACTATAATGACAGGTGGAACCGCACTAACTATAGTAAACAATTATTGCCATTGCAAAAATCAGCTTTAGATCCATCTTTGTTTAAAATTGAATTTAAATTGACCTTAGCAACTGTTTCTTGGCTCTATGATGTAAATAAGTGGGTACACTCTATATGTAACGTGGCTACACTACTGTGATACGCTTTGCTGCAATATGTCTCTTGTACGTTTCTCAGAATGGCAATGTACGTTCTATATGTAACGTGATTATAATACTGTGATACACTTTGCTGCAATCTGTCTCTTGTAAGTGTCCTCAGAATGGCTATGTACTCTCTATATGTAACGTGAATATAATACTGTGATACACTTTGCTGCAATATGTCTCTTGTAAGTGTCCTCAGAATGGCTATGTACGCTCTATATGTTTAAATGTGTGCTTGCATTATAAGTGTGTACATATATGAGACTTTAATACGGATAACGACTAAGTATCCCCGATTATGCTATATAATACCATTTGAGCAAATATTCGAAATGAGTGGACGCTTAAGCCTACATTTGTTAGACTACGAGACAGTGTGTTATTCGGATCTTGTCTGGAGTTAGATTACATAGTATTTATCATGTGAGCCAGCCCTAAACTATGAAACCTGCCGATCAGCTTACTGCAAGGTTTGTGAATGCACGCATCGCGTGATTTACTGTTATATTGATGATTATGGAATTTGTTTATGGTCTGTATGTAAACTAAGAAGAAACGGAAGCGGAATAAGATGCTGCGCATTTAATGAATAATATGAACATTTGTTGCGCTTATTGGGTATATATGTGCCTGGTTTAACCCTTTCAACACTACAGACATCTACAGACACCCGCTGGAGCCGTTACGATTGTGCCCTTAGGCAAGGCATTTAAATACCACATGTCTTTTCTCTCTCCCTCGTGGCGATGGATTCCATCAGGAATGAGGTCTCGAGAGTGATTAGTATAAGTTATAAGAACTTGTTTCGCAATCGAGCTAAAATACATTTGTATAAACAGACATCTAAATAGGTTAGCAAAAAGTGTACATCCAGATGAGCCGGCTCATAATGAGCCATCTCATTAGGATCTGCACTTTTTGCTAGTAATTTTACTATATTTAGTAAAAATTACTCATTTTGATATAAATAAACCAGCCCAAATGTACTTTTCTGGTCAATATATTGGTCTAACAATATATCCACTTCCCATCCATAGTTCTATAGCATCCGCATCAATATATTGCAATATAGATCCATCTCCACTTCCCAGCAATTATCCATAGTTAGTTTATACAAATTTATCTTAGCTCTATTGCGAAACAAGTTCTTACAACTGATTATTAATCACTCTCGAGACCTCATTCCTGATGGAATCCATCGCCACGAGGGAGAGAGAAGAGGCAACGTGGACTTTAAATGCCTTGCCTAAGGGCACAATGGTAACGGCTACAGCGGGACTCGAACTCCGGACCTTTCGCACCTGAAGCGAACGCGCATCCACTGCGCTATTACGACTTCCATATTATCCATAGTTCTATAACATCAATATAATGCAATATAATTATATTTATCTATAATTATATGTAAATACAATGTAAAAGATATTAAAAGACCAACAATATCTGTATGATTATTAATGCTGTGTAAATAGTTTTTCTTAATTACCTGGAATTAGGAAATAAATCAGCAAATTATTATACATTGAATTCTTATTCATATTTAATTATGAAATGCAATATAGAAGAGGTAATTACGAACAGAATTTTATTTTTCTGTTCTGGTAATTACTATGAAGGAGATATCTGTTTGCATAACAGAAAAAAAATATGTTTAATTATGTATAATTATAATCCAATAAAGATTAAGCAAACAGTAATGAAGAGTAATGTAAATATTATAGTAAATTATATTCCTGAAATTTGAATCAAGACTTTATTTACATTGAAGGATCATTTTGCGCTAGTATGTATTTATTATGGCGAGCCGGTACAACGTGAAGGATCATTTTGCGCTAGTATGTGTTTATTATGGCGAGCCGGTACAACGTGGAGGATCATTTTGCGCTAGAATGTCTTTATTATGGCGAGCCGGTACAACGGGTCACGTATTCCCATGTCCTCTCCCACACTGTGAAATAAAAATATGACTATCAACCAGAAAGAGGGTTTAGAACAATTGTTGAATGCTCAGCGATACCTTCCAACGGGACCCGTGTAGAACAACCGACCTTCCGCAAGCCAGCTGGATAACTTGCGCTCACGAACGAATAGCATTTTAGAAAATGTCCTAATCATCTGTGAAAAACTTGCTTACCAATCAATAGCTTTCTTCACCAATGTGTTCAGATACGTGTATACTAACACCTCTCAATTTATGAAGCGTTCGCTTCAGGTGCGAATGGTCCGGAGTTCGAGCCCCGCTGTAGCCGTTACGATTGTGCCCTTCGGCCTTTCCACGTTGCCTCTTCTCTCTCCCTCGTGGCGATGGATTCCATCAGGAATGAGGTCTCGAGAGTGATTAATATAAGTTATAAGAACTTGTTTCGCAATCGAGCTAAAATAAATTTGTATAAACTAAACTATCTCAATTTATTCCTAACCCGAATGCTTGTGGAAAAGTCTGGGTGGCTAATCAAAGTTGGGGTACCCGGACGAAAAATAATGCTTGGGAAAAATGTATTACATTGTGGGATGCCTAACTAGGGGTTTTCGGGGTGCTGAATCGAGTCTAAGCATAAACAAGAAAATATTCCAATAGATGATGCCAATTATGTTAATAGTTCAGAAGATGAATTTCACGTTTTGCTAATAATTATCTGTATCACGAAATTAGAGTTCTTTACATTATAATGTGAGTGTATTGATGTGTATTGATGTGCAACGAGTTGTTAATGCATCTAGTCCAAATATTATCAAAAACTTACAGCTGTATATTTATAAAAAGTTTTCAAATAAAAAGAAATACTACCATCAAGGTAAATTACAACGTATCCAAAATAAGTGTGCTAAACTTGTTCTCAACAGCAATATGCGTGATAGTTCAACACAGGCATTATATGATTCGCATTGGTTACCTATTAAGGCAAGAATTCAATTTTAAAATCCTCACTTATATGTACACCTGTTCTGTTGGAAATTCTCCTCAATATCTTATAACTTTTGTCCAGTAAAGTCTCAAAACGCTCACTACGATCCTCTGAATCATCAGTAGGATGCCACCTTGTTCCTTATAATAAGAAAAAGACCTTCAGTGACAGCAGTTTTAGTACTGTTGGACCCAAGCTTTGGAATGAACTGCCTTTGAGCCTTAGACAAAGTGAGTCAGTTAACCTATTCAAGAAACAATTGAAAACTCACTTCTTCAGAGACTGTAACTAGGCATTGTTCTGAATATTCTAATGTGATTTCTTCATTGATGACTGGTTATTTAATGTTTGTGTCCGGATTGATGTACTGTTTTTATTATCTTTTAATTCATTATTGTACAACGCCATTGAATATGTATTTATATGTAGAAATAGGCGTTTAAGCAAATAAACAAGTTTCAAGTTTCATCAATGACCTATTCTTCTCACTGTGTGTCACGGAACTGATGATGATGTATCTAAATGTTGCTTAAAGAGCACTATTTACGATAACAAGTACAGTATGCATCCGTTATGTCGAATTCAGTAGGACCAAACAAAATACTTCGACATAACCGAAGCTTGACTTAACGAAATTCGATATAAACGGAGCCAGTTATATGTAAACGGATAGTGTATGAAACTGGACGTTGATCCGACTTCGAGATAACCGGAGAATTCGAGATAACCGACTTTGACATAATGGATGTAGACTGTATATATGTACACACTGTGCCAGCATTGACATGATATATAATAGGTTGTATACATGTATACTGATAGGCATGATGTTTGTGTAATAATTAACTAATGTCTTACAAGAAGTGTTTCTCTTGTTATTTGAATTCTCACAAACACTAGTAAATTGAGATTTTGTATGCACGTGTGTAATCTCAACTTTATTGACATAACATAACATAACATAAACATAACATAACATAGCATAAACATAACATAAACATAGCATAGCATAACATAGCATAACATAACATAACATAGACATAGCATAGCATAACATAGCATAACATAACATAACATAACATAGACATAGCATAACATAGCATAACATAGCATAACATAGCATAACATAACATAACATAACATAGACATAGCATAACATAGCATAACATAGCATAACATAGCATAACATAGCATAACATAGCATAACATAACATAACATAACATAATGTGTATTGGCATTAAATAGCATAAGCACATTTATAGCCACAAATAGTGAAATATATGATACAGTTTGAATATATCAGTTAACAATTAGTTGATGAAAAAGTACAATCAGTGACACATGAAATATAAAGCCAAAACTATATATTTCGCGAGATTGTTAACATTGTTTACGGATTTGTAATACGGATAGTAATGTAACATGCGCAATATGCTAAAATCAAATATAAGTACTTTACCTTATCATTGATAGTTTTAATCTTTATTAAAGTCTCATCTATGTACATACATGTAATGCAAACACAAATGTAAATAATCTGATATGTTAAGAATATGTAGGTTAGAAATGTGTGTACTGTTAGGCATAATGTCCATATATAAATAAATTATATCATCCAAAATCCCATCACAGACGGATCTGTAGTCCAGTGGTAACACGCTGGACTGGTAATCCAGGGATCGCAGGTTCGATTCCCCGTCTGTCCCTAATAAAATTAACAGTCTTTCAGATGGGACGTTAAACAGAGGTCTCGTGTCGGTGCTTTACACCGTGCACGTAAAAGAACCAGAGGAGATTCTGGAATGGGTCTCTCTCTGTATCATTGCACTATCCTCCAAAAATCTAAAATAACTAATCTCTTCAGGAGGCGTCGCTCATATGGGCAACCGGTAGCGACGATAAATAAACGTAAAAACACAAAATCACATCGAACAGTTGCCAAATGATGTGAATTAGCGTACGTAGGTAGATCGGCAACATTATCAGGTAATGTCATCATTCGAATTGTATCGCCTAAATAATGTTCTATATTAGGTACATGTTCCAGTCTCAATTTAACCATATTTTATTGCAAATCAATAGTACATAAAATTATGTCATACACATAACGATACAATACATAGCATGAACATAGAAATGGTTTGAGTCATAACTTTTAACGACATTTCCAGTCTTAGGTTAGAAGACGCTATAGCCGTCTTATATATTGATAATCTCCGATATTCCAACAGAATGTAATTATTGTCTTGTTCAAGCTAGTCAGATTTCATCTTATATGTCGGATGGAAGTTGAACACCGCCATTTTGACATAAGATACGGTTGTATATACGTAAGTAGGTAGAAGTAGTCCCAATAACTAATATAGTTCATTTTTCTTTTTGTTAAAAATGCATTTTCATGACAGTCAGTGCATAGTTTTTTTTGTTCTTTTTTGGAGAAATTATGTGACTTGAGAAGACTTCAGACTAGTTGATGTGTAGAAAAGATGTGTTATAAGAATTCAGGCCATTGCAAACTGAAGGATGGTATACTGTATTATTTGGCGGAGGAATACAGTGTATAAACTGAGTGATGTTATTCACAGGTGAGCACTGGATATGCGAAACATTACATTTGGAAGATATTTGCTCTTTTACAGTTTGATTTGAATACCTCTTCACAGTGGATGTGGTATCAGAAGAAATGAAAGATTGGAAATATAAATGAACAGACTGTATGTTATTACTTTTTACTATGTATTTAATAGGCAATTTATTTGTTGTTTTACAACCATAACGGGAATAGCGTGAGTTCGCATAGCCAGAACAGACTCCTCCGCTAGATGATCACAAATGTCACTTATGTAATAGATGTGGAAGATGAATTTCACTTTTCAATTTTTGCGACAATACCCTATGTATCAAGAAGTTAGAGTTCTTTACATAATGAGATATTATTGGAAAAGACCAAACAATTAAAGGATGTATTATTAGAAAGGTGCCGATGCATATATATAAAAACTTTGCAAAAATAAATACGTTATACAACCAATAACCTATTTTACTCACTGTGTGCCGCAAAGACCTGAAACTATGATTTAATTGTATTACAATATCACATGCAGGCTATTGACCTGCTGTAAGAAATAAATATTCTTTATTCTATGGGGGGGGGGTGGAGTTATTTCATGTGAGGAAAGAAAATCTCAAGAAGCTCTAGATATTTACCAATTTGCGTAGCTGTGTAGCATATTGAAATAGGCTGTTCATTCCGTATGGTCGCTATGACGCTCACTAAATAATATATTGCTATACAGATTCCACATAATCCTATTTCTAATTAATTATTATTTTCTGATTTGAAGACACTAAGGATCAATTATTATTTTCTGATTTGAAGACACTAAGGATCAATTATTATTTTCTGATTTGAAGACACTATATATCATATTGTATTTATAAAACATACTTCTTAAGCAATAGACGAAAGATGCCATTCAATATGATAAAAACTCTATACTATGACTTGCTTGTGACAAGTGAATACATGAAGAAGGTTAACAAAAGGCTTACCAGTTTATTCTAAAGTTTTTGAAACATCTAAATCTGTTTTGCTAATTGTCATTTGTTATTATATATTTACTTGTAAATGACTTGTATTATATGTGAATAAACGGACTGCCAGTAGGCAATTCCAAAGAGAAAAATTATTAGGTTTTCATAATATAACATTTGTTCACACACACAACCCATTTTTGGTCTAAGCAGCCAATGACATTCACTTTAAAAGTATTCTTTCTTTACAATATTAATGGACATGCTTCGTTTGCATTTTCCAAACTTGTATCGGCATTTGCCAATTTCAATGATACTCCTGTCATATGCCATATCTTTATCTATAATTAACATAATAAACATGTGGTTTTTATAATGTGATATGTTTTGTTCCACAAATAAACATGTGGTTTTTATAATGTGATATGTTTTGTTGCACAAATAAACATGTGGTTTTTATAATGTTATATGTTTTGTTGCACAAATAAACATGTGGTTTTTATAATGTTATATGTTTTGTTGCACAAATAAACATGTGGTTTTTATAATGTTATATGTTTTGTTGCACAAATAAACATGTGGTTTTTATAATGTGATATGTTTTGTTGCACAATGTCTCTTAAAAGTCTATCCAGAATGGCTATGTACTTTTAATATGGTTGTTTAGTTTTGTCTCTGCGTTTTATGTATGCACATAGTGAGGCTTGAATAAAGATAAAAACGATCTTCCTGGCCCTGGCATCGACTAATTCGAGCTCTTTATTGGCATACACAACCCAACAAAAATTTCTGGAACATGTCCATTGTCAACTTGTGCTTCAACAGTGTTGGTGCGTTTGACTTTAGATACTGAAACTCACACTGTTTACATGACAAATAGACAGTTTATTCAAAACCATTAGGCAAAAATACCCATGAGGTCAACATGTGCATGTTACAGGGTAACGAGCAGTGAACGTACATTTGTTGTGACAATCTACACAACACACACACTAAACGAAGGCCCTGCAATTTGATACCCTAAAACAATCGGGTTTTAAACCATTTCCTGAAATATTACTTTAAATGACATTGAAATAAGTGCAAATAGCATGTTCTGACATACAACACAGGTTTTGTTTAACATCGTATGATAAGCGTTACTGCTTCTAAAGGTTTGAGATACATTTATACTGTTGCAATGAGAATAGCGTGACCCGTTGCACTTTAAGCATTAACACATTCAGAACTATATATAATGTTGTCAACACAAAAGAAAACAATTTTTTAAAAAACATATTTTATTGCTTTCAAATAATGTGCAACAAAACATATCACATTATGTATACACATACTGTACAATAATTGTTTAACAAATGAAATGTAACGAATATTATACGAGTGAAACTGTTATAATTTAGAAGCAGACTATAAAATAAAACAATAATGTGTCATCAACAACAACACTAATAACAACAACAACAACAACAACGGCAGCAATAACAGCAGCAACAACATCAACAACAACAGCAGCAACAACATCAACAACATCAACAACAACATTAACAACAACAACAATAAACATGTGGTTTTTATAATGTGATATGTTTTGTTGCACATAATAAACATGTGGTTTTTATAATGTGATATGTTTTGTTGCACAAATAAACATGTGGTTTTTATAATGTGATATGTTTTGTTGCACAAATAAACATGTGGTTTTTATAATGTGATATGTTTTGTTGCACAAATAAACATGTGGTTTTTATAATGTGATATGTTTTGTTGCACAAATAAACATGTGGTTTTTATAATGTGATATGTTTTGTTGCACAAATAAACATGTGGTTTTTATAATGTGATAACAATAAACATGTGGTTTTTATAATGTAATGCACAAATAAACATGTGGTTTTTATAATGTGATATGTTGCACAAATAAACATGTGGTTTTTATAATGTTATATGTTGCACAAATAAACATGTGGTTTTTATAATGTGATATGTTGCACAAATAAACATGTGGTTTTTATAATGTTATATGTTGCACAAATAAACATGTGGTTTTTATAATGTGATATGTTGCACAAATAAACATGTGGTTTTTATAATGTTATATGTTGCACAAATAAACATGTGGTTTTTATAATGTGATATGTTGCACAAATAAACATGTGGTTTTTATAATGTTATATGTTGCACAAATAAACATGTGGTTTTTATAATGTGATATGTTGCACAAATAAACATGTGGTTTTTATAATGTTATATGTTGCACAAATAAACATGTGGTTTTTATAATGTGATATGTTGCACAAATAAACATGTGGTTTTTATAATGTTATATGTTGCACAAATAAACATGTGGTTTTTATAATGTGATATGTTGCACAAATAAACATGTGGTTTTTATAATGTGATATGTTGCACAAATAAACATGTGGTTTTTATAATGTTATATGTTTTGTTGCACAAATAAACATGTGGTTTTTATAATGTGATATGTTTTGTTGCACAAATAAACATGTGATTTTTATAATGTTATATGTTTTGTTGCACATAATAAACATGTGGCTTTTATAATGTGATATGTTTTGTTGCACATAATAAACATGTGGTTTTTATAATGTTATATGTTTTGTTGCACATAATAAACATGTGGTTTTTATAATGTTATATGTTTTGCTGCACAAATAAACATGTGGTTTTTATAATGTTATATGTTTTGTTGCACATAATACACATGTGGTTTTTATAATGTTATATGTTTTGCTGCACAAATAAACATGTGGTTTTTATAATGTTATATGTTTTGTTGCACAAATAAACATGTGGTTTTTATAATGTGATATGTTGCACAAATAAACATGTGGTTTTTATAATGTGATATGTTGCACAAATAAACATGTGGTTTTTATAATGTGATATGTTGCACAAATAAACATGTGGTTTTTATAATGTTATATGTTGCACAAATAAACATGTGGTTTTTATAATGTGATATGTTGCACAAATAAACATGTGGTTTTTATAATGTGATATGTTGCACAAATAAACATGTGGTTTTTATAATGTTATATGTTTTGTTGCACAAATAAACATGTGGTTTTTATAATGTGATATGTTTTGTTGCACAAATAAACATGTGATTTTTATAATGTTATATGTTTTGTTGCACATATAAACATGTGGTTTTTATAATGTTATATGTTTTGCTGCACAAATAAACATGTGGTTTTTATAATGTTATATGTTTTGTTGCACATAATACACATGTGGCTTTTATAATGTGATATGTTTTGTTGCACATAATAAACATGTGGTTTTTATAATGTGATATGTTGCACAAATAAACATGTTGTTTTTATAATGTTATATGTTTTGTTGCACATAATAAACATGTGGCTTTTATAATGTGATATGTTTTGTTGCACATAATAAACATGTGGTTTTTATAATGTTATATGTTTTGTTGCACATAATAAACATGTGGTTTTTATAATGTTATATGTTTTGCTGCACAAATAAAAATGTGGTTTTTATAATGTTATATGTTTTGTTGCACATACTACACATGTGGTTTTTATAATGTTATATGTTTTGCTGCACAAATAAACATGTGGTTTTTATAATGTTATATGTTTTGTTGCACAAATAAACATGTGGTTTTTATAATGTGATATGTTGCACAAATAAACATGTGGTTTTAATAATGTGATATGTTGCACAAATAAACATGTGGTTTTTATAATGTTATATGTTGCACAAATAAACATGTGGTTTTTATAATGTGATATGTTGCACAAATAAACATGTGGTTTTTATAATGTTATATGTTGCACAAATAAACATGTGGTTTTTATAATGTGATATGTTGCACAAATAAACATGTGGTTTTTATAATGTGATATGTTGCACAAATAAACATGTGGTTTTTATAATGTTATATGTTTTGTTGCACAAATAAACATGTGGTTTTTATAATGTGATATGTTTTGTTGCACATAATAAACATGTGGCTTTTATAATGTGATATGTTTTGTTGCACATAATAAACATGTGGTTTTTATAATGTTATATGTTTTGTTGCACATAATAAACATGTGGTTTTTATAATGTTATATGTTTTGCTGCACAAATAAACATGTGGTTTTTATAATGTTATATGTTTTGTTGCACATAATACACATGTGGTTTTTATAATGTTATATGTTTTGCTGCACAAATAAACATGTGGTTTTTATAATGTTATATGTTTTGTTGCACAAATAAACATGTGGTTTTTATAATGTGATATGTTGCACAAATAATCATGTGGTTTTTATAATGTGATATGTTGCACAAATAAACATTTGGTTTTTATAATGTGATATGTTGCACAAATAAACATGTGGTTTTTATAAGGTGATATGTTGCACAAATAAACATGTGGTTTTTATAATGTTATATGTTTTGTTGCACAAATAAACATGTGGTTTTTATAATGTGATATGTTTTGTTGCACAAATAAACATGTGATTTTTATAATGTTATATGTTTTGTTGCACATAATAAACATGTGGCTTTTATAATGTGATATGTTTTGTTGCACATAATAAACATGTGGTTTTTATAATGTTATATGTTTTGTTGCATATAATAAACATGTGGTTTTTATAATGTTATATGTTTTGCTGCACAAATAAACATGTGGTTTTTATAATGTTATATGTTTTGTTGCACATAATACACATGTGGTTTTTATAATGTTATATGTTTTGCTGCACAAATAAACATGTGGTTTTTATAATGTTATATGTTTTGTTGCACAAATAAACATGTGGTTTTTATAATGTGATATGTTTTGTTGCACAATGTCTCTTAAAAGTCTACCCAGAATGGCTAGGTACTGTTAATATGGTTGTTTAGCTTTGTCTCTGCGTTTTATGTATGTACATAGGTGAGGCTTGAATAAAGATAAAAACGATCTTCCTGGCTGGCTGGCTGGCTGGCTCGATAAAGAGCTCGAATTAGTCGATGCCAGACAGCCAGCCAGCCAGCCAGCCAGCCAGCCAGCCAGCCAGCCAGCCAGCCAGCCAGGCTGGCTGGCTGGCTGGCTGGCTGGCTGGCTGTCTGGCATCGACTAATTCGAGCTCTTTATTGGCATACATGTCAATTCCCGAACATTAGTATAAGTTTCTGGAACATGTCCATTGTCAACTTGTGCTTCAACAGTGTTGGTGCGTTTGACTTTAGATACTGAAACTCACACTGTTTACATGACAAATAGACAGTTTATTCAAAACCATTAGGCAAAAATACCCATGAGGTCAACATGTGCATGTTACATGGTAACGAGCAGTGAAAGTACACTTGTTGTGACAATCTACACAACACACACACAAAACGAAGGCCCTGCAATTTGATACCCTAAAACAATCGGGTTTTAAACCATTTCCTGAAATATTACTTTAAATGACATTGAAATAAGTGCAACTAGCATGTTCTGACATACAACACAGGTTTTGTTTAACATCGTATGATAAGCGTTACTGCTTCTAAAGGTTTGAGATACATTTATACTGTTGCAATGAGAATAGCGTGACCTGTTGCACTTTAAGCATTAACACATTCAGAACTCTATATAATGTTGTCAACACAAAAGAAAACAATTTTTTAAAAAACATATTTTATTGCTTTCAAATAACATACATATATACACATACTGTACAATAATTGTTTAACAAATGAAATGTAACGAATATTATACGAGTGAAACTGTTATAATTTAGAAGCAGACTTTGAAATAAAACAATAATGTGTCGTCGTCAACAACAACAATAATAATAACAACAACAACAACGGCAGCAACGGCAACGGCAACAACGGAAACGACAACAACGGCAAAGGCAGCGGCGGCAACAGCAACAACACCAACACCAGCAACAACATCAACAACAACATCAACAACAACAGCAGCAAAAACATCAACAACAACATCAACAACAACATCAACAACAACAACATCAACAACATCAACAACAACAACAGCAGCAACAACATCAACAACAACATCAACAACAACAACAACAGCAACAACAACATCAACAACAACAACATCAACACCAACAACATCAGCAACAACATCAGCAACAGCAGCAACAACAGCAGCAACAACATCACCAACAACAGCAACAACATCAGCAGCAACAACAGCAGTAACAATCGCAGCAACAACAGCAGCAACAGCAACAACAGCAACAGCAGCAACAACATCAGCAGCAGTAGCAACCGCAACAACAGCAGCAACAACAGCAGCAACAGCAGCAGCAACAACAGCAGCAACAACATCAGCAGCAACAACAGCAGTAACAATCGCAGAAACAGCAACAGCAATACAGCAACAACAACAGCAACAACAGTATCAACAACAATACAGCAACACCACCAACAACAGCAGCAGCAACAACAGCAGCAATAACAACAGCAACAACAACATCATCAACAGCAATAACAACAGCAACAGCAGCAACAACAGCAACAATAACAACAGCAACAACAACAACAGCAGCAACAACAATACAACAATAACAAAAACAACAGCAGCAGCAACAACACCAGTAACAACAGCAGCAGCAACATCAACAACAACAACAACAACACAGCAGCAACAACAACAGTAACAGCAGCAGCAACAACAACAGGAGCAACAACAGTAACAACGGCAGCAGCAACATCAACAACAACAACAACAATAAAACAGCAGCAGCAAGAGCAGCAGCAACAACAGCAGCATCAGCAACAACAGCAGCAGCAGTAACAACAACAGCAGCAACAGCAGTAACAACAACAACAACAACAGCTGCAACAGCAACAACAACATCAGCAGTAACAACAACAGCAACAACAACAACAGCAGCAGCAACAACAACAACAGCAGCAGCAACAACAGCAGCAACAAGAGCAGCAACAAAACAGCAACAGCAACAACATCAGCAGCAGCAACAACAACAGTAGCAGCAACTACAGTAACAACAGCAGCAGCAACGTCAACAACAACAACAACATCAACAACAACAGCAACAACAACAACAGCAACAATAACAACAACAACAGCAGCAACAACATCAACAACAATATCAACAACAACATCAGCAACAACATCAGCAACAACATCAGCAACAACAGCAGCAACAACATCAACAACAGCAGCAATCTCTTTATGGAGAAAATCTCAATAAGCTTTAAGCTTCCGATTTAATCCATTTTCGTTTTGTATACAATGTATATGTAATGTACATTATTATCGAATAAATATGTTTAAACCAACAACATCAGCAACAACAGCAGCAACAACATCAGCAACAACAGCAGCAACAACAGCAGCAACAGCAGTAACAACAGCAGCAGCAACAACAACTCTAGCAGTAACAACAGCAGCATCATGATACATATATAACAACATGGCACATTAAGTTATATATCACTGTGAGTAAAAATATACATATGCGAGCTTTCTTATCTTATTTTTATAACATTTTTTAGTTTGCGCAGTAGTGCTTATTTTGCTTTCAGTATTTTTCATTCCATTTCATCTTAATAAGATTTTTAAATTTCAATTAGCGACTGCTTTTCAGCTTTATCTCACACATGCAGTTATCACATGTACATGTATATACTATAGTAGTGCAATATGTTATAGATGAATGATGGATAGATACGTAGTTTCTTGTAACTCTGAATTGAGTGGCAATGTATATTTTTTAATATGTAAACCTTAGTTCGTGTTTGTTATATGCTGTACATTGATGAGACTGAAATAAAGAATACAATTTTAAAAAATAGATAGATTCTTTATTATCCTCCAGTATAGGAGAGCTATAGGAGAGCTATCACATACATGCATGGATATATTCTTTATTATCCTCCAGTATAGGAGAGCTATAGGAGAGCTATCACATACATGCATGGATATATTCTTTATTATCCTCCAGTATAGGAGAGCTATCACATACATGCATGGATATATTCTTTATTATCCTCCAGTATAGGAGAGCTATCACATACATGCATGGATATATTCTTTATTATCCTCCAGTATAGGAGAGCTATCAAATACATGCATGGATAAATTCTTTATTATCCTCCATTATAGGAGAGCTATCACATACGTGCATGGATAGATTCTTTATTATCCTCCATTATAGGAGAGCTATCACATACATGTATGGATAGATTCTTTATTATCCTCCATTATAGGAGAGCTATCAAATACATGCATGGATAAATTCTTTATTATCCGCCATTATAGGAGAGCTATCAAATACATGCATGGATAAATTCTTTATTATCCGCCATTATAGGAGAGCTATCACATGCATGCATGGATAGATTCTTTATAATCCTGTATAGGAGAGCTATCACATACATGCATGGATATCTTCTGTATTATCCTCCAGTATAGGAGAGCTATCACATACATGCATGGATATATTCTTTATTATCCTCCAGCATAGGAGAGCTATCACATACATGCATGTATATATTCTTTATTATCCTCCTGTATAGGAGAGTTATCACATGCATGCATGGATAGATTCTGTATTATCCTCCAGTATAGGAGAGCTATCACATACATGCATGGGTAGATTTTTTATTATCCTCCAGTATAGGAGAGTTATCACATGCATGCATGTATAGATTCTTTATTATCCTCCATTATAGGAGAGCTATCAAATACATGCATGGATATATTCTTTATTATCCTCCATTATAGGAGAGCTATCAAATACATGCATGGATAAATTCTTTATTATCCTCCATTATAGGAGAGCTATCACATACGTGCATGGATAGATTCTTTATTATCCTCCATTATAGGAGAGCTATCACATACATGCATGGATATATTCTTTATTATCCTCCATTATAGGGGAGCTATCACATACATGCATGGATAGATTCTTTATTATCCTCCATTATAGGAGAGCTATCAAATACATGCATGGATAAATTCTTTATTATCCGCCATTATAGGAGAGCTATCACATACATGCATGGATAGATTCTTTATAATCCTGTATAGGAGAGTTATCACATACATGCATGGATATCTTCTGTATTATCCTCCAGTATAGGAGAGCTATCACATACATGTATGTATAGATTCTTTATAATCCTGTATAGGAGAGTTATCACATACATGCATGGATATCTTCTGTATTATCCTCCAGTATAGGAGAGCTATCACATACATGCATGTATAGATTCTTTATAATCCTGTATAGGAGAGTTAACATATGCATGCATGGATATATTCTTTATTATCCTCCAGTATAGGAGAGCTATCACATACATGCATGCATGGATAGATTGTTTATTATCCTCCAATATAGGAGAGCTATCAGATACATGCATACATGGATAGATTCTTTATTATCCTCCATTATAGGAGAGCTATCACATACATGCATGGATATATTCTTTATTATCCTCCAGTATAGGAGAGTTATCACATGCATGCATGGATATATTCTTTATTATCCTCCAGTATAGGAGAGTTATCACATGCATGCATGGATATATTCTTTATTATCCTCCAGTATAGGAGAGCTATCACATACATGCATGGATAGATTCTTTATAATCCTGTATAGGAGAGTTATCACATGCATGCATGGATATATTCTTTATTATCCTCCAGTATAGGTGAGCTATCGCATGCATGCATGGATATATTCTTTATTATCCTCCAGTATAGGAGAGCTATCACATACATGCATGGATAGATTCTTTATAATCCTGTATAGGAGAGTTATCACATGCATGCATGGATATATTCTTTATTATCCTCCAGTATATGAGAGCTATCGCATGCATGCATGGATATATTCTTTATTATCCTCCAGTATAGGAGAGCTATCACATACATGCATGGATAGATTCTTTATTATCCTCCAGTATAGGAGAGCTATCGCATACATGCATGGATAGATTCTTTATTATCCTCCATTATAGGGGAGCTATCACATGCATGGATAGATTCTTTATTATCCTCCATTATAGGGGAGCTATCACATACATGCATGGATAGATTCTTTATTATCCTCCATTATAGGGGAGCTATCACATACATGCATGGATATATTCTTTATTATCCTCCAGTATAGGAGAGCTATCACATACATGCATGGATATATTCTTTATTATCCTCCAGTATAGGAGAGTTATCACATACATGCATGGATATATTCTGTATTATCCTCCAGTATAGGAGAGCTATCACATACATGCATGTATAGATTCTTTATAATCCTGTATAGGAGAGTTATCACATGCATGCATGGATATATTCTTTATTATCCTCCAGTATAGGAGAGCTATCACATACATGCATGTATAGATTCTTTATAATCCTGTATAGGAGAGTTATCACATGCATGCATGGATATATTCTTTATTATCCTCCAGTATAGGAGAGCTATCACATACATGCATGTATAGATTCTTTATAATCCTGTATAGGAGAGTTATCACATGCATGCATGGATATATTCTTTATTATCCTCCAGTATAGGAGAGCTATCACATACATGCATGTATAGATTCTTTATAATCCTGTATAGGAGAGTTATCACATGCATGCATGGATATATTCTTTATTATCCTCCAGTATAGGAGAGCTATCACATACATGCATGTATAGATTCTTTATAATCCTGTATAGGAGAGTTATCACATGCATGCATGGATATATTCTTTATTATCCTCCAGTA